>CM033474.1:280943714-280958347 GCA_019447015.1 Hymenochirus boettgeri
ATATATATATATATGATAAATCTACCCTTACATCCTACCTATCCGGTAACCAGCACAGTATTTGGTATCTATATATTCTATATATGATAAATCTACCCTTACATCCTACCTATCTGGTAACTAGGGATGGCCAGTTCGCGGATCCGAACCCGGATCCGCCGCGGATTTATCCCGTCCGCGAACGGCGGATTTTTCCGGATTTTCCGGATTTTCCGCCATCCGAACTTCCGATTCGCGGATTTTTCACATTTTCGAAAATTTCCGAAATTACGAGTTTTCGCGTATTTTCGGGAATTTTCGAAAATACGGGAAAACACGTATTTTCGAAAATACAAGGATTTCTCTTAATTCCAGACATACATATTTTCGAAAATTTTCCAAATTACGGTGATTACTTGTATTTTCGAAAATGCATATTTTTCGAAAATACATGAAAACCCGTAATTTCGAAAATTCCCGAAAAAACAGGAAAACTCGTAATTTCGAAAATTTTCGAAAATATGAAAAATCTCGTTATTTCAAGGGTATTTTTAATTTTAACGGGTCCGCTCGCGGATTTTCGAATTTTCGAATTTTTTCGAAAATTCGCGGATCCTCGAGCGGACCGGATTTTGCGAAGTTCGGACATCTCTACTGGTAACCAGCACAGAATATGGTATCTATATATCTATATATGATAACTCTTCCCTTACATTATACCTATCTGGTAACCAGCACAGTATATGGTATCTATATATCTATATATGATAAATCTACACTTACATCCTACCTATCCGGTAACTAGCACAGTATATGGTATCTATATACCTATATATGATAAATCTAACCTTACATCCTACCTATCTAGTAACCAGCACAGTATATGATATCTATATAACTATATATGATAAATCTACCCTTACATCCTACCTATCCGGTAACCAGCACAGTGTATGATATCTATATATCTATATATGATAAATCTACCCTTACATCCTACCTATCCGGTAACCAGCACAGTATATGATATCTATATATCTATATATGATAAATCTAGCCTTATATCCTACCTATCTGGTAACCAGCACAGTATATGGTATCTATATATCTATAAATGATAAATCTATCCTTACATCCTACCTATCTGGTAACCAGCCCTGAGCTATTTTGGATATTTTTTAAAAATTATTTTGAACGTTTGAAAATCCTCAAAAAATACTAACGGAGACCACTTCGAGTTTCCACTCTTGTTTTTGAAAATCGAACGTTCCGATAATTTTTGAAAAATAGTCTCGAACATTCAAGCTCTTCGAAAATACATCGGAAACTCGAAAGTCTCCGATCGTATTTTTGAACGTTCGAAGATATTTTTGAAAATTATCGAGAATATCGGGGAAAAAATTCTTCCTATGTCGTTTCGGCCATCTCTACTAAAATATTCAGTGTTTCCCCCATCAAAACTAAAGTTCTGCACACAAAACTTTCTTACATCTGCAGACCACCATTGGAAAAAATCCCCCCAATCCCCCCCGCGTCAGATTCCTTCATCCTTAGCAATCAGAATCAATTCAAGAGGACAAGTCACCCAAACACCCATTCTAGTAGACACATGTTGGCTGAAAGATCTCTGGTTTAAATGAATTTATTTACTGTTCAGAGAAATTTGAAAACCCAAGTCATCTATTCAACATTCTGTATCAAATAAACAGATGGCAATACCACCATACTGATGCCAGCAACTCTTATCGGAGACAGCTTAAACTGGTGATGTATGACACTCCAGATATGTATCTGCTTGTAACTTTTTTATATGTCAGACTCTAAAACTGATGAAGCTTATCGCCACATGCTGTGTTAATCAATAACATATCTGCAACGCAACATTTTTTTATTTTTATTATTTCATTTTTTTCCATCCTAAGGCAGTTCTATTTAATTTTAGATTTAATCCCTGAAGACACTGACATTTTAAATTGATCAGAACCATCTGCATTACAATGTAGGGATTGTATGAAAAGAAAAAGCCAATTTGAAAAGTCCTTGAATTTTTTAAAATCTTTTCAAAAAGAAAATATGTTATGCGTGCCAATAAATTGTTTTTGAATTACAAGGCTTTTGTTGGGAAAGGCATTCAATTTGATACGTGCTGGAAATTCCGGAATTTAAAGTATTTGAAGGTGACAGTGTTAGATGTAAAGATAATTAAATTTTTTCAAATTAATTGGTAAAGTGCATCCTTGCTGAAGAAGAAGTAAAAGTATACAACTTTAATTGTAATGAACGGTGACAGTCTGCTGGAGTAACAAATGGTTTTTGTAAAATAAGAGAAGATTCAGCAGTATTGGTGATGGGGAGACAGTCAGGGAAATTCAATATCACTAAAATAAGTGTTAAAAATTTCCTTTGTGTTAAGTTTTGAGCTACCTTGTAGTGCGAAATCCTAATACGGAGTTTTATGAGGCTTTAAACTTGCTCAACGCTCAGCTTCTTAACTTTAGTGATCCCATGATGCAATAACAGCATTGTATTGTGGGATTGTGTAAAGGTAAAAAGCGACAAGCTGCAGCATTACATCACCCCGTATGGATACTGTGGGGAGTTGTTTAGCCGTTTCCCCAAGGCCTGGCACGATTATAATCAGGTCTTGCCCTAGGACTATACATACTTAAAGAACGGGGCAAGTCGGATGTATTTGGGTGGTGTACAAAGTGATACGGTGCAATATGATGACATGAACGGACATGCACAAACTATAAAAGGGGGTGCGGCCAACAGAAGGGATGGTGCTGAGAATCTGTACAAACTTTTAAAGTAACATGGTGAAGGGTGGCTGTTTAATGGCTTTGGGCTTTAAATGGTCACAGAAGTCCTCTTTGACTTATCATTGTAATTTATGGTAGGGGTACATTATCCAACTAAAATAACAAAGTCAGATCATTTTTATGAGTCATGCATCTTTCCCTTTTTTTATTGTTAATAGGAAGAAACGTGACCTTAATCAGCCATATGGCCAGCATCGTTCTGCACATGAGTCCTATTTCTACCAGCAAAATTGTCCATCACTGCAAACAAAAAAAGTTGCCTTTACAGTAGAAAAGGCAACACCTATGTGGACAAATATAGTCGAGGAAAGTGAGAGTAGTGGCTGTCTTCCTCTCCAAAGGTCTCTGCCTTCTGTCTTGCCTCCGGAGGGATGGTGACATGCACAGAGGATCCCTTTCCCCTCCACCATCCGGATCCATCCTCTCCAGCCATTGCACCTAGCATGTTATCCTTTGGCCATATGATAGATCCCCCTGCCCACCCCTAACTGGCAAGTTATTTTCTTAAAAAACTATCCAAACGGTACTTACAGACCTTCATTCCCATGGCGTCTCCATGGACAGCGGCCACATCTGGATTGGCTGCAAGCAGATAGGCGGAATGGAACGCCACGGGAGAGAAGGTTCTGTTAGTAGTGATCAAATGTTTTTTTTTTTAATTTATCTCAGCGGTTGGGGTGGGCAGGGGGCTCTATCATATGGCCAAACTTCAATTTTGGTGGACATGCCCTTTAATACAAAAACCGGTGACTTGTCAGTTTCGACCGCAACAGCGCTGCTTTTACCAGTTTATTACATGCGTATGTAATCAGATATTTAAAGTATCTGTCTCCTCCCTCTGCTTAATGAGTTTTCCTTAGCTTGTGCTTAGGTGGGAGGCATTGAACAGCAGTCAATCATTGGTTGGGATGTCAGTTGTCACAGCCTTGATTGACTGCATGGAGAGTGGGGCCTGATTACTCCAAAAGAATGGGGAAAATTATTATCCTAAAGGGCATCTCCACCCCTCCTAGACAAATTTTAAACTACACTACTGTGTAGTTTAAAAAATCCTGACCTTACAGAGCTTTTAATAGTTTGTGCTTAGGTTGGAGCAGGTGAAACAGCAGTCAATCATTAATTGGGATGTCAGTTGTCACAGCCTTGATTGACTGCATAGAGAGAGAATGGGAAAAATTATTATCCTAAAGAGCATCTCCACCCCTCCTAGACAAATTTTGTATAATGAAGCGCACCCCCCAAAATCCACTTTAGGCTATACTTACACACAGTTAGAATTCACCTTTAAAATCCCCGATCCCCGGAACGGCTCCTGCTACTTCCGGGTAATGGCCGTCAGGCACCCGCTGTAACAGTGATGTGACGACTAATGGCTGATGGCCATTACCAGTCGAGCCTCTACTGCTGCTGCTTAAACTTGTAAAGGACATGCTGCAGCAGTGGAGGTGGGTGGGACCAATCGCCGGTGGATTGGGGATTTTAAAGGTGAATATCTAACTATGTAAAGATCTGCTAATGTAATATAGCCTAAAGGGTTTTTTTGAGGAGTCCACTACACTATACTAACATTTTTCTAGGAGGGATGGAGATTCCCTTTAAATATCTGGTTGTAATGCAGGTAATAAATATATCATTTGGAGATGCGGGCAGGTAACTTTCAATTGAGCAGTGGTGGTTTCTAAGTGTGGACATGTCCTTTAAAAGTATTGCAAAAAATCTGACAAGCAAAGCATCAAATACATTTGTAGCCACAGAATATCCTCTCGGTTCTCTAATCTTTGACCTTTTACATTGCAGGTTATGTCATGGATTTATTATAAGTATCATCTAGACAATATTACGCACTCAGTCTCAGACTGAGATTGTACTTGCCCCATTGAGAATTAGGTTTTTTGGCAGTTACCTTAAAGGATAAGTGCACTGTAAAATTAATTCTGTTCATTTGGAAGCTGCACTTTAAAAATACCGTTACCATATTTTTTTTTACCTATGCCCCCCCAGAGCCTAGCTTTGCGCCTTGGAAGTTGCTGACATCTTGTTACTGGTTTGCTGAATGCTAAGTCCGCCCCTCTGAGATTTCCTCTGCTTTCTCCTGCTTGAGCCTCAAACAGTAATGACTGTGAGTTCCGTGCACACGCACGTCATGGAACTCATAGGCATTACTGTTTGAGGCTCAAGCAGGAGAGTGCACGGAACTCACAGGCATTACTGTTTGAGGCTCAAGCAGGAGAAAGCAGAGGAAATCTCAGAGGGGTGGAGCTTAACATTCCAGCAAACCAGTAACAAGATTGTCAGTAACTTCCAAGGCACAAAGCTACGCCCTGGAGGGACATAGGTAAAAAAAAAAAATGGCAACAGATTTTTTTTTAAAGCTGCAGCTTCCAAATTAACATAACTTGATTTTACAGTGCACTTATCCTTTAACTCTGAAGATTATCTACAAACAAAAGCCTTCTTCTGAGGACTGCAATTTATCTGTAATACCAAATAGCCACAGAAGGCTTCTCTGAAGTGTTAATTGTTTATCATAAATTGTTCCATTTTGTTGTGCCCATGCTATGTGTTTTCAAGTGTTCGGAAAGCAGAAGTTGAAAATTTATTCACTAATACTAGAAACAGCTCCACCAGTACAATAAATACAAAAGGAAGGCAAGCAAGCTGTCTGAATGGGGATTAGTCAAATGGAACTTTAGCTGCATTTAATTTTCAATTTTAGGCTGGAAATAGACTATTCGAAACGTTATCATATATATACGTATTTTAGCTTAGCTCTATGGAAACAGGTAAAGGAGGTGATAAGTAAAATAAAGACGGAGAATCAGTATGATTCACTGCAAAAGCAAAAGTTTTCTATATAATACAATAACTGTGTTTCTTTTAACAGAAGTACAGTATGACTTGGGGCGCAGATTGTTAGAAGCATAAAAGTTTAGAACATTTAGATGATTGTCATAAGAACAGATGTGAACTAAAGGTTACGGTGATAATCAGCCTTTTACCTCTATGTGCATTATAGACATCCTGTCTCTGGATTAATGCGTGGATTAGCAGCCAATGGTATAATAGAGGCTAATAGTAGCGGGGGGAGATAGTATACCATTTGTTAAAGCACCATATGAAGGATTATGTCTTGAGGACAAACTTGAACTGATATTAGTTAAACTACTGTACATACAGTATGGTATTGAAAATGAAATATAATGTGCAATTCTGGCAGATTAGACAGGGCCATACAATAAACCTCTAGAACATTGCTCACCAATAGATCAAGCAAGTGGGAACCTTTAAATGATAAAAAGTTTTCTGCACTGCCGTACATTTAGGACCGATCGTCCGTAACAACACCTTGCGGTAGTAAACTATCACAATGGTATTGTATAGGGAATCAAAAAACTGTCAGCTGTGTAAAGGCACAAATCATTACTTAGCATAAACCGTACCTTTATATTAGGGCCCTATATGTCTATATATAAAGCACAATTTTGGTATGCAGCACTGTACATTATAAAATAGAAATGTAATATAAATACAGGGATATAAATGATGAATTAATAGATTACTGTAAGTACAGAAATCCTTGCCACATATGGAGTAAGGTCCCTGCCCCAAATAGCTTACAATCTAAGTGAAAAAATGGATAAACTGGGAGCTCCTCCCAATAGCTGTGTTAATGGCAGGTGCCTTTCTAGAGTCAAATAATATTGAAGTCAACTGGTATAATATCTCAAATTCTTGTTAATAACACTCTTTGTTACTATGTGCATGTCTTAAAAGGGCATGTCCACCGCAAAACCAAAATTTAACTGGATCTATCTTTGCTGCCTGTTGCCCTACCTATAAAATTGTTTTCTGTAGTGTAGGGCACCCTAGCCAACCCCCAACCACCATGTTTTTTTTAAAAAATGTAGCACAACTCTACTTATATTACTTAGTTCCCCATGGCGCTCTGCATTGCCAGCAGCCGTGTCTGTGATTGGCTGCCTCTCAGCCAATCACAGCCATGGCTGCTGGTCTGGCCCCTGCTTGCCCTTCTGGCAAGCAGAGTGCAGTGAACAGAGCGCCAAAGGATCAAAGTAATGTAAGTGAGTTCTGATTCTTTTATTAACGATGAACATGGCGGTTATGGTGGGCAAGGTGTGCCCTACAATATATTAAAAGTTTTATAAGGGTGGTGATACCTTTAAAAAATGTCCCATTTTTTTACTGCATGTATGAAATATAAACTCCAATTTCAATTGTGGCTATATAATTCTTAAGGGGCGGTGTAACGAAGAGCTGCTATCAGCTATTATAGTCTTAAAACCACATTTAACCCTTTGTAGTGATATATTGATGGTTAATACGACTTAAGACTATAGTGGGGCGGTGCACAAAGTCTGCAACCAATGTACCAAGCCAATAGCACCCTGACGCTTCTGCACACTATAGTAAAATATATGCAGGAAGCATACAGGTACTGGCAGAGAAGTGTCTGTGGCGGAACGCGCTCTCGGTCAAGTTTTTCAATGTTCGTTCCCGGCTCTTGTAACAGGAATTAAAGAACAGGAAGTATACATAGCTCCTTTACCCTCCTTTCATCAATTAATTGACCAAAATAAAAGGTTCACTTTTTGAGTGAACTATTCCTTTAAAGCTACAGTATTATGGATTTCATCAGGTAGATTTACAACTGTACAGAAAAAGTTCTTTGTACACTGTAAGCTTAAACCGTATGGTTTAATCATGTTAAAAGGAATAAGATGGGAATTTCATCAATTAATGATGAATATGGTATTGCTGTGTATGACTTTAAAAGCAAAGTTTGAAGTATTTTACTTCTCATACAAACTACTATTCCAGCATGAAATCCTTGAGAAAAGTTGACATAATATGACAATGTGACCAATGCAGTTCTTATTGATAAAAACAATGTTGTACTGTAAAGCAGAGGGAATGTGGATAAAAGAGCTAACTATATTACCACTCATAATAACTTGATATTGGATTGTAAAATCTAAGTTATGGGCCGAGTTAACAGCAAAGTTTGTTTGAAACTCTGTAGAACAGAAAATTCAAATCAATCCCAACTGAAATCTACTTCTATTATAGTATTGCATTCATAAAAAAATGTATGAAGGGGAAAATCGGAAATATTTGTGGATCAACTCCAACTTTGTGTATCAATTGTCAATACCAGTAATATGTAACATTCTTTGTTTTTAAAAATCTCGTCCAGATTTTTATTTATTTTTTTTTAAATCATCCATGAACCTGCCATCAAAAAAATTCAAAGGAAGATAGTTCCATTGTTTCACTGTTTTCACAGTGAAAAAACCAAGTCAAAGGGATGTCCGTGTGTCCTCTGAATGTTCTATGGTGAACAATGCCCCAGATAGTTCATTGTATGGCCCATAATGTCTTTATCACACAGTGATCATATCTAGAACGTTATTCTGATTTTGTTTTCGTTTGCGCCTATGAATTGTGACAGTTATTACAAGCTGCAGCCAAAAACCAACCCACTGAACCTCCCACTGTGTGCTGGACTCTGACCCTACTCCCACGTCTGCTGCTACGGGAGGGGAGGAAATGAGACAGCACCCTGGATCCTGGCATTGTACTGAAGTGACTGTATATACTGGGCTTTACCAGTACTACTATTAGGTGCGAGTTGGATCTTTTGCACATCAGACTACTTATTCACACATAATACACTTGTCACGTATAATTATTGTTACAACACGTTCAACACGTTCTTATTAATTGATGTATCTATGTAGATATATGGAAGATACATATATGTCGATTTAAGTGTTATACACACATTTCTTCTGGACTACATGCCAATTAACTTTTTAGACTGTTTTTAGCTATTTTTAGTTCTTATTTCCATAATTAATTTAGTTCCTTTCTCTGACCCTTTCCATTTCCAAGATCTCCTTTTGTATACAGGATTCCAGTGCTTTATTAAGAAGGAGAATAATATTTTCTCCCTTGAATCCATACCCTTCTATATACAAGACAATATCTTGCTGGCTCTAGCTGTTGCTGCCTGGCACGCTTCTACATTAACTTTGTATTTACCAAATTTCCAATTCTTTTCAACAGAAATCACTTAAATAAAAGTACATTGTTAAACAACATAATCTTACTGGATAGCTGAGGGTTTAAATCAAAGGTCACATATTATTGGGCAAAGGGCATGGGTGGAGATATGGAGAATCTCATGTGGGCAGTCCTAAAAGTGGGATTAGAGTGAGGAAGCCGAAAAACATTAAGCAGTGAAGGTAGGGAATAGGAGGGTAATAGAACACAATAAAAAAAATTAAAAAATAACCCAACCCCTTTAGATTTAAAGCCACAGCTATCCAGTAAGATATACTGTAATCATGTGCTATCCCTGTACTCACCCACATATTAAATGTCTCCCTTACGCTGGAACTTTTCCTTCCATCTTTAAAGGGCATGTCCACCCAAAACTATAATTTCTCCCACTAACTGGCCCACTCTGTAGTGTAATAAAATCCTTAACCTCACATCCCAGCTCCAAATGGTTCCCTGTAACCCCCCCCCAAAGTCCCCAAAACTGCCCACCAGGAGTACTGCAGAGTCCATATAGGACTCTGCCTCCTGTCTCCCTCCGGAGAAGTTTGGAATGCGCACTGCAGGCCTCCCCCCTCCCTTTCCCTCCCTCTCCCTCCATTTCACAGATCCCCATCTCCCCTACCATAAAAACCCTTGGCCATATATTAGTATACCTTCCCCAGCCCCCAACCGCTCTAAAATATTTAAAGAAAGTCCCCCAAACTCTACTTACCTTCCCTCTTTTCCCCAGCGTTCTGAGTAGCTGGCAGCCGCGTCTGTGTGTTGGCTGCCCTCACAGTCTTAGTCTTAGTCCCACCCCCTGCTTGCAGTGTCTTGCAAGCAGAAGGCTGGGCAGTGCGGCAGAGGAAGAGGGAGTAAGTAAGATCGGGGCACTTTCTTGAGAATTTTATAGCGGTTGGGTGGGGGACGGTATATTATCATTGACAAAATGATGGCACAACCTCAACACATCCCCTGGCACCATCAGCACATCCCTGGCACCACAGCACACCTCCTGGCACCACCAGTGCACCCTCTGCCAACCAGCACACCCTCGGCACCACCACACATCCCCTGGCACCACCAGCACACATCCCGGGCACCACCAGCACACACACCCTCAAGCACCACAAGCACTTCTCCCCTGGCACCACCACAAACACATCCCCTGGCACACTTTTTATTTATACACATTTCAGCATAACAAACCCCCAGTCCCCACACCACCCTAGCACATCCTCCCTGGTACCACTAGCACATCTCCCTCCCCTTGGCACTACACTGCAGCATACATATCCCCCCATTGGCATTCAACTTCATATGGTCGTGTGGGTACCTGTGTATGAGGAGGCAGAGGGACTCTGCGGCTGTCAAGCAGTATTGAAGTTTACTCTGCATTACAGTCTGCACTCTGGCTCCACTCCTGCACAGGATTGCCTCAACCCACCGATCCAGCATCCAGCCGGGGGAAAAACTAACATTATCAACGCATACGCACCCCCACATAACCAAGTACGCATGCCCAGCAGCCAACACTTGAGCAGAGCAGTAAACTGGCAATGATTTCTGTGCTGACTGCTGATTGGAAGACCGGGCCAGGCCCCCGCCAGAGTTCTAGTCAATTGAAGGTAAATGATGGAAATTTGTGTCACACATACTGGGGCCCATGGATGGCTCCTGATGGGCCCCCTGGCATCTGGGCCCAAGGCACTTGCTTGGGTGCCTGGTATATGATAACTCTACCCTTACATCCTACCTATCTGGTAACCACACGGTATATGGTATCTATATATCTATATATGATAAATCTACCCTTCATCCTACTACCGGTAACCAGCACAGTATATGATCTATATTCTATATAGATAATCTACTACCCTTACATCCTACCTACCGGTAACCACACAGTATATGTTCTATATATCTATATATGATAAATCTACCCTTACATCCTACCTATCGGTAACCAGCACAGTATATGGTATCTATATATCTATATATGATAAATCTACCCTTACATCCTACCTATCTGGTAACCAGCACAGTATATGGTATCTATATATCTATATATGTAAATCTACCCTTACATCCTACCTATCCGGTAACCACACAGTATATGGTATCTATATATCTATATATGATAAATCTACCCTTACATCCTACCTATCTGGTAACCAGCACAGTATATGGTATCTATTATCTATATATGATAAATCTACCCTTACATCCTACCTATCGGTAACCAGCACGGTATATGATATCTATATATCTATATATGATAAATCTACCCTACATCCTACCTATCTGGTAACCAGCACGATATGGTATCTATATCTATTGTAAATCTACCCTTACATCCTACCTATCTGGTAACGAGCACAGTAATGATATCTATATATCTATAATGATAAATCTAACCCTTACATCCTACTTCTGGTAGCCAGCACAGCATATGGTATCTATATATCTATATATGATAAATCTACCTTTTACATCCTACCTATCGTACCACACAAGCTATGGTATCTATATATCTATATATGATAAATCTACCCTTACATCTACCTATCCGGTAACCAGAACAGCATATGGTATCTATATATGATAAATCTACCCTTACATCCTACCTATCTGGTACCAGCACAGTTATATGTATCTATTTATCTATATATGATAATCTACCCTTACATCCTACCTATCTGGTAACCAGCACAATATATGATATCTATATATCTATATAGATAATCTACCCTTACATCCTACCTATCGGTAACCCACAGTTATATGGTATCTATATATCTATAAATGATAAATCTACCCTTCATCCTACCTATCCGGTAACCAGCCACAGTAATGGTATCTATATATCTATATATGATAAATCTACCCTTACATCCTACCTATCTGGTAACCAGCACAGTATATGGTATCTATATATCTATATTGATAAATCTACACCTTACATCCTACCTATCGGTAACCACACAGTATATGATACTTATATCTATATATGATAAATCTACCCTTACATCCTACCTATCTGGTAACCACACGATATGATATCTATATATCTATTATGATAAATCTACCCTTACTCCTACCTATCTGGTAACCACACAGTATATGGTATCTATTTTATCATAATATATAATCTACCCTTACATCCTACCTATCGGTAACCAGCACAGTATATGGTATCTATATATCTATATGATTAATCTACCCTTACATCCTACCTATCCGGTAACCAGCACAGTATATGGTATCTATATCTATATATGATGAATCTACCCTTACATCTACCTATCCGGTAACCAGCACAGTATATGGTATCTATTTATCTATATATGATAAATCTACCCTTACATCCTACTACCTATCTGTAACCACACAATATATGGTATCTATTATCTATATATGATTAATCTACCCTTACATCCTACCTATCCGGTAACCAGCACAGTATATGGTATCTATATATCTATTATGATAATTACCCTTACATCCTACCTATCGGTAACCAGCACAGTATATGATATCTATATATCTATAATGTATAAATCTACCCTTACATCCTACCTATCCGGTAACCACACAGTATAGGATATCTATAATCTATATATGATAAATCTACCCTTACATCCTACCTATCTGGTAACCAGCACATATATGGTATCTATATATCTATATATGATAAATCTACCCCTTAATCCTACCTATCTGGTAACCAGCACAGTATATGGTATCTATATATCTAAGATGATAATCTACCCTTACATTTACCTATCTGGTAACCAGCACAGTATATGGTATCTTATATCTATATATGATAAATCTACCCTTGTTCTACTATATGTGATATCTGTACTTGGATCTTCTATAGTGTATATAGAGGGGAAAAAAGTATTCAATACTTTGCTTTATCGCCATCCGCCGTACTAATTTCCCATTATTAATGGTGCCACAATTCTCAGTCCCATTTTTCTATTAATATCTTAAAAAAAATTTAGGCTTAGTAATGCTTTGTCAGCTATCCTAAACGTTCTATATTAATTTAGCTATTGATTGCTTTCTTCACTCCTTGTTCGTTTTTATAATCCCAAAGGCCCTTTCTTGTTCCCATCAGCCTTAAGGTTTTAAATGCCTTATTCTTCCTTTCCATTTGCCTCTTTACATCAGAATTCAGCCACATGGGCGCAGATTTATTTCTTTTTAGATCATTATTTCCAAGGGTATAATTTAGATGTGGCTTTACCTGACTTTAAATCCCTTGAACACAGTCCACTTCTTTTCAGTACCTTTACCTGATAATACATTATCCCAGTGAATTCTGAAGAGCTGCTTTTAACCTGGGAAATTTGCCTTCCCGAAACTAAAAGTCTTTGTTAACCCAGACACTTTTCCTTTCGATAACAAAGTCCAAATGCCCTATTATCATGGTCCTATCATTCCCTAAGCCTCCAGTTATACTTTACATACTATCAATGCGCCACACGATGTTAGATATTACCAATCCAACAGATCTCCTTTATAGTAGGCAACCGTCAAACCACTGTGACGAGAAAATTATCCTGCAGTAAAATTCAGGAAGTCATCACTTTTTTTCTGTGATGGCAGTTCCACTACACCAATCAATGTCAGGGTAATTAAAGTCCCTCTAATGAGCACAATCTCAAATCTACCCTTACAATATCCTAACGCCTATATCTTGATTGTACCCAGCACAATTTATGGTATCTATATATCTATATTGATAAATCTACCTACACTCCTACCTATCCGGTACACAGCACAGTATATGGTATCTATATATCTATATAATGATAATACCCTTAACATCCTACCTATCCGGTAACCAGCACAGTATATGGATATCTAATATCTATATCTATAAATCTAACCCTTACTCCTACCTATCTGGTAACCAGCACAGTATATGATATCTATATATCTATATATGATAAATCTACCCTTACATCCTACCTATCTGGTATACCAGCACAGTAATATGTATCATATATCTATAGATGATAAATCTACCTTACCATCCTACCTATCTGGTAACCAGCACAGTATATGATCTATATATCTATATATGATAATCTACCTTACATCCTACCTATCCGAGTAACCAGCACAGTTATGGTATCTATATATTTATTAATGATAAATCTACCACTTACACATCCTACGCTATCCGGTAACCAGCACAGTATATGGATATCTTATATCTTATATGATAATCTACCCTACATCCTACCTATCTGTAACCAGCACAGTATATGAGTATCTATATATCTATATATGATAACTACCCTTACATCCTACCTATCTGTAACCCTTACATCCTACCTATCCAGTAACCAGCACAGTATATGGTATCTATATATCTATATATGATAAATCTACCCTTACATCTTACCTATCCAGTAACCAGCACAGTATATGGTATCTATATATCTATATATAATAAATCTACCCTTACATCCTACCTATCTGGTAACCAGCACAGTATATGATATCTATATATGATAAATCTACCCTTACATCCTACCTATCCGGTAACCAGCACAGTATATGGTATCTATATATCTATATATGATAAATCTATCCTTACATCCTACCTATCTGGTAACCAGCACAGTATATGGTATCTATATATCTATAAATGATAAATCTATCCTTATATCCTACCTATCCGGTAACCAGCACAGTATATGATATCTATATAACTATATATGATAAATCTACCCTTACATCCTACCTATC
>CM033474.1:280958489-281027242 GCA_019447015.1 Hymenochirus boettgeri
GGAACCAGCACAGTATATGGTATCTATATATCTATATATGATAAATCTACCCTTACATCCTACCTATCTGGTAACCAGCACAGTATATGGTATCTATATATCTATATATGATAAATCTACCCTTACATCCTACCTATCCGGTAACCAGCACAGTATATGGTATCTATATATCTTATATGGTAAATCTACCCTTACATCCTACCTATCTTGAACCAGCACGTATTGATAAACAGTCCATATGGCCCCAAAACATCAGTTAACAATGAATAAAGTAGGTTAAGCAGTCAATATTTTTACTTTTATACCATATTATAACTATGGATTTAACCAGCTCAGTATATAATTATTTAATTGGAACTGTATTAGTCTCACTACTACACTTCACCTTTGTATCTGTATGTTACCCTTCTAACTAGATGTGAGCTCTACGGGGCAGGGACCTCATTTCCTCTTGTTGCAAGGCTCAAGCACTTATGTAAATTGATATTTGATTTTATTTTGTGTTCATTTTTTGACATTTTTTGTATTTTGATATTGTTCAATACCATATAATAAACCATAATACATACATAAAACAGGCCAGTAGAGCTGGGTAATGTCCTCTTTCTCCATCCAATCACAATCGCAATTTTAAAAAGTTTCCGGCAGTGATACAGCGATCTGGTCACCCCCCCCCCCCAATCTAGCTTCAATCTATTCCTATTTCTGTAAAAAAAAGGGGTAACAGGGAATGAATCTTGCTGTGTTTCTCTTTGTTTAGTCCCAACTCCCAACATCTCAAAACAGCCTTCAGTTGTAAGCCTGGGATTTTCTTGACCCAATAATGGATTCCCAAATTTTCATTAAAATGCTTAGTCCATTACAAAATTATTTGCATTTTTCATGTCTTTAAAAATGTGGATGCCTAGAAATACCATTCCTTGAGTTTAGCGTTTAAACACACCTACAGTATTCCATTTCTGTAGCTATAGAAACATCATAGTTTGAAGCATGACACGTAACTAGTTATAGTTCAAATCTTAGAGGAAAACTCAAAATATTCCAGACTATCCCATTCTACCTCATTAGCTGGGGTTAGAAGAGTTAAATCTGCTTGAAGGTTAGTTCCAGACAAAAAAGCAAAAATATATCCTTAGTTAAAGGGATCTATCAATTAAGTTATACTACGGTTCCATCTATACAGATATATCAAACAATACCTTTTAGTGTAGCTTTAAATGCGAACACTTTTTTTGCATTTACCAAGTCACAGCAGAATCTGTATTTATTTGAGATTAGTACAAACTTCACATGGTGTTAAATGACATGTATAGGAAAACTCCAAACAACGTGAGATCAGTAATGGATGCGCTGGATTTTCTACTAGAACCTGGTTGTGGGTTCAACATTCATAAATTTACAGTCAAAACTACCAATTGAATTTTAAACTACTAAAATGTAGAGATGGGATCCAGGTCTGACACAAACCCGGATCCGACACGGAACCACTTCCGAAATCCGAAAGATCCACAAGAATCCAGACGGATGCTCCAGATTTTCGAATGTACGGAGCTATTTGGATAATTTTTTAAAAAATATTTTGAACGTTTGAAAATCCTCAAAAAAATACTAACGGAGACCACTTTCGAGTTTCCACTCTTGTTTTTGAAAATCGAACGTTCCGATAATTTTTTGAAAAATAGTCGAACATTCAAGACTCTTCGAAAATACAATCGGAAACTCGAAAGTCTCGATGTATTTTTGAACGTTCGAAGATATTTTTGAAAATTATCGAGAATATGGGGAAAAAATTCTTCCTATGTCGTTTCGGCCATCTCTACTAAAATATTCAGTGTTTCCCCCATCAAAACTAAAGTTCTGCACCAAAACTTTCTTACATCTGCAGACCACCATTGGAAAAAATTCCCCCCAATCCCCCCCGCGTCAGATCCTTCATCCTTAGCAATCAGAATCAATTCAAGAGGACAAGTCACCCAAACACCCATTCTAGTAGACACAATGTTGGTGAAAGACTCTGGTTTAAATGAATTTATTACTGTTCAGAGAAATTTGAAAACCCAAGTCATCTATTCAACATTCTGTATCAAATAACAGATGGCAATTCCAGCCATACTGATGCCAGCAACTCTTATCGGAGACAGCTTAAACTGGTGATGTATGACACTGCCAGAATAGTATCTGCTGTAACTTTTTATATGTCAGACTCTAAAACTGATGAAGCTATCGCACATGCTGTGTAATCAATAACATATCTGCAACGCAACATTTTTTTTATTTTTATTATTTCATTTTTTTCCATCCTAAGGCAGGTCTATTTAATTTTAGATTAATCCCTGAAGACACTGACATTTTAAATTGATCAGAACCATCTGCATTACAATGTAGGGATTGTATGAAAAGAAAGCCAATTTGAAAAGTCCTTGAATTTTTTTAAAATCTTTTCAAAAAGAAAATATGTTAATGCGTGGCCAATAAATTGTTTTTGAATTACAAGGCTTTTGTTGGGAAAGGCATTCAATTTGATACGTGTTGGAAATTCCGGAATTTAAAGTATTTGAAGGTGACAGTGTTAGATGTAAAGATAATTAATGTTTTCAAATATATTGGTAAAAGTGCATCCTTGTGAAGAAGAATGTAAAAGTATAAAACAACTTTAATTGTAATGAAAGGTGACAGTCTGCTGGAGAGTAACAAATGGTTTGTAGAAATAAGAGAAGATTCAGCAGTATTGGTGGATGGGGAGACAGTCAGGGAAATTCAATATCACTAAAATAAGTGTTAAAAATTTCCTTTGTGTTAAGTTTTGAGACCTTGTAGTGCGAAATCCTAATACGGAGTTTTATGAGGCTTAAACTTGCTCAACGCTCAGCTTCTTAACTTTAGTGATCCCATGATGCAATAACAGCATGTATTGTGGGATTGTGTAAGGTAAAAAGCGACAAGCTGCAGCATTACATCACCCGTGATGGATTACGGGGGAGTTGTTTAGCCGTTTCCCCAAGGCCTGGCACCGATTATAATCAGGTCTTGCCCTAGGAATATACATACTTAAAGAACGGGGCAAGTCGGATGTATTTGGTGTGGTTGTACAAAGTGATACGGGTGCAATATGATGACATGAACGGACATGCACAAACTATAAAAGGGGGTGCGGCACAAAGAGGGATGGTGGCTGAGAATCTGTACAAACTTTAAAGTAACATGGTGAAGGGTGGCTGTTTAATGGCTTGGGCTTTTAAATGGTCACAGAAGTCTCTTTGACTTATCATTGTAATTTATGGTAGGGGGACATTATCCAATCTAAAATAAACAAGTCAGATCATTTTATGAGTCATGCATCTTTCCCTTTTTTTTATGTTAATAGAGAAGAGAAACGTGCTTAATCGCATATGGCCAGCATCGTTTTGCACATTGAGTCTATTTCTACCACAAAATGTCCATCACTGCAAACAAATAAAAGTTGCCTTTACAGTAGAAAAGGCAAACACTATGTGGACAAATATAGTCGAGGAAAGTGAGAGTAGTGGCGTCTTCTTCCAAAGTCTCTGCCTTCTGTCTTGCCTCGGGAGGGATGGTGACAAGCACAGAGGATCCCTTCCCCTCCCACATCCGGATCCATCCTTCCAGCCATTGCACCTGCATGTTATCCTTTGGCCATATGATAGATCCCCCCTGCCACCCCTAACTGGCAAGTTATTTTCTTAAAAAAACTACCAAACGGTACTTACAGACCTTCATTCCCATGGCGTCTCCATTGACAGCGGCCACAATCTGTGATTGGCTGCAAGCAGATAGGCGGAATGGAACGCCACGGGAGAGAAGGTTTGTTAGTAGTGATCAAATGTTTTTTTTTTTAATTTATCTCTAGCGGTTGGGGTGGGAGGGGGCTCTATCATATGGCCAAAATTCAATTTTGGGTGGACATGCCTTTAATACAAAAACCGGTGACTTGTCAGTATATGACCGCAACAGCTGCTTTTACCAGTTTTATTACATGCGTAAGTAATCAGATATTTAAATGTATTGTCTCCTCCCTCTGCTTAATGAGTTTTCCTTAGCTTGTGCTTAGGTGGGAGCAGGTGAAACAGCAGTCAATCATTGGTTGTGTCAGTTGTCACAGCCTTGATTGACTGCATGGAGAGTGGGGGCCTGATTACTCCAAAAGAATGGGGAAAATTATTATCCTTAAAGGGCATCTCCACCCCTCCTAGACAAATTTAAACTACACTACTGTGTAGTTTAAAAAATCCTGACCTTACATGAGCTTTAAAAGTTTGTGCTTAGGTTGGAGCAGGTGAAACAGCAGTCACATATTAATTGGGATGTCAGTTGTCACAGCCTTGATTGACTGCATAGAGAGAGAATGGGAAAATTATTATCCTTAAAGAGCATCTCCACCCTCCTAGACAAATTTTGTATAATGAAGCGCACCCCCAAAATCCACTTAGGCTATACTACACACAGTTAGATATTCACCTTTAAAATCCCCGATCCCGGAAGGCTCCTGCTACTTCGCCGGTAATGGCGTCAGGCACCGCTGTAACAGTGTGATGTGACGACTAATGGCTGATGGCCATTACCAGTCGAGCCTCTATTGCTGTGCTTAAACTTGTAAGGACATGCTGCAGCGTGGAGGTGGTGGGACCAATCGCCGGTGGATTGGGGATTTTAAAGGTGAATATCTAACTATGTAAAGATCTGCTAATGTAAGTATAGCCTAAAGGGTTTTTTGAGGAGTCCACTACACTATACTAACATTTTTCTAGGAGGGATGGAGATTCCCTTTAAATATCTGGTTAGTAATGCAGGTAATAAAATATATCATTTGGAGATGCGGGCAGGTAACTTCAATTGAGCAGTTGTGTGTTCTAAGTGTGGACATGTCCTTTAAAAGTATTTGCAAAAAATCTGACAAGCAAAGCATCAAATACATTTGTAGCCACAGAATATTCCTTCTCGGTTCTCTAATCTTGACCTTTTACATTTGCAGGTTATGTACATGGATTTATTATAAGTATCATCTAGACAATATTACGCAATCAGTCTTCGACTGAGAATTGTACTTGCCCATTGAGAATTAGGTTTTTGGCAGTTACCTTAAAGGATAAGTGCACTGTAAAATTAAGTTCTGTTCATTTGGAAGCTGCAGCTTTAAAAATACCGTTACCATATTTTTTTTACCATGCCCCCCCAGAGCCTAGCTTTGCGCCTTGGAAGTTGCTGACATCTTGTTACTGGTTTGCTGAATGCTAAGCTCCGCCCTCTGAGATTTCCTCTGCTTTCTCCTGCTTGAGCCTCAAACAGTATGACTGTGAGTTCCGTGCACACGCACGTGCATGGAACTAATGGCATTACTGTTTGAGGCTCAAGCAGGAGAGTGCACGGAACTCACAGGCATACTGTTTGAGGCTCAAGCAGGAGAAAGCAGAGAAATCTCAGAGGGGTGGAGCTTAACATTCAGCAAACCAGTAACAAGATGTCAGTAACTTCCAAGGCACAAAGCTACGCCCTGGAGGGACATAGGTTAAAAAAAAAATATGGCAACGTATTTTTAAAGCTGCAGCTTCCAAATTAACATAACTTGATTTTACAGTGCACTTATCCTAACTCTGAAGATTATCTACAAACAAAAGCCTTCTTCTGAGGACTGCAATTTATCTGTAATACCAAATAGCCACAGAAGGCTTTTGAAGTGTTAATTGTTTATCATAATGTTTCCATTTTGTTGTGTGCCCATGCTATGTGTTTTCAAGTGTTCGGAAAGCAGAGAGTCTGGAAAATTATTCACTAATACATAGAAACAGCTCCACCAGTACAATAAATACAAAAGGAAGGCACAGCAAGCTGTCTGAATGGGGATTAGTCAAATGGAACTTTAAAGCTGCATTTAATTTTCAATTTAGGCTGGAAATAGACTATTCTGAAACGGTATCATATAATAACGTATTTTAGTTAGCTCTAGGGGAAAACAGGTAAAGAGGTGAGTAAGTAAATAAGACGGAGAATCAGTTATGATTCACTGCAAAAGCAAAAGTTTTCTATATAATACAAATAACTGGTTTCTTTTAACAGAAGTACAGTATGACTTGGGGCGCAGATTGTTAGAAGCATAAAAGTTTAGAACATTTAAGATGATTGTCATTATAAGAACAGATGTGAACTAAAGGTTACGGTGATAATCAGCCTTTTTACCTCTATGTGCATTATAGACATCCTGTCTCTGGATTAAATGCGTGGATTAGCAGCCAATGGTATAATAGAGGCTAATAGTAGAGGGGGAGATAGTATACCATTTGTTAAAGCACCATATGAGGATTATGTCTTGAGGACAAACTTGAACTGATATTAGTTAAACTACTGTACATACAGTATGGTATTGAAAATGAATATAATGTGCAATTCTGGCAGATTAGACAGGGCCATACAAAAACACTCTAGAACATTGCTCACCAATAGATCAAGCAAGTGGGAACCCTTAAATGATAAAAAAGTTTGCACTGCGTACATTTAGGACCGATCGTCCGTACAACACCTTGCGGTAGTAAACTATCACAATGGTAGTATAGGGAATCAAAAAAACTGTCAGCTGTTAAAGGCAACAAAGTCATTACTTAGCTAAAACGTACCTTATATATAGGGCCCTATATGTCTATATATAAAGCACAATTGTGGTATGCAGCACTGTACATTATAAAATAGAAATGTAATATAAATACAGGGGATATAAATGATGAATTAATAGATACTGTAAGTACAGAAATCCTTGCCACATATGGAGTAAGGTCCCTGCCCCAAATAGCTTACAATCTAAGTGAAAAATGGAATAAAATTGTGGAGCTTCCTCCCAATAGCTGTGTTAATGGCAGGTGCCTTCTAGAGTCAAATAATATGAAAGTCACTGGTATAATATCAAATTCTTGTTAATAACACTACTTTGACTATGTGCATGTCTTAAAGGGCATGTCCACCGCCAAAACCAAAATTTAATGGATTATCTTGCTGCCTGTTGCCCTACCATAAAATTGTTTTCTGTAGTGTAGGGCACCCTAGCCCACCCCCCCAACCACCATGTTTTTGTTAAAAAATGTAGCACAACTCTACTTATATTATTAGTCCCCATGGCGCTCTGCATTGCCAGCAGCCGTGTCTGTGATTGGCTGCCTCTCAGCCAATCACAGCCATGGCTGCTGGTCTGGCCCCTGCTTGCACCTTCTGGCAAGCAGAGTGCAGTGAACAGAGCGCCAAAGGATCAAAGTAATGTAGTAGAGTTCTGATTCTTTTATTAACGATGAACATGGCGGTTATGGTGGGCAAGGGTGCCCTACAATATATTAAAAGTTTTATAAAGGGTGGTGATACCTTTAAAAAATGTCCCATTTTTTTACTGCATGTATGAAATATGAAACTCCAATTTCAATTGTGGCTATATAATTCTTAAGGGGCGGTGTAACGAAGAGTGCTATCAGCTATTATAGTCTTAAAAACCACATTTAACCCTTTGTAGTGATATATGATGGTTAATACGACTTTAAGACTATAGTGGGGGCGGTGCACAAAGTCTGCAAACCATATGTACCAAGCCAATAGCACCCTGACGCTCTGCACACTATAGTAAAATATATGCAGGAAGCATACAGGTACTGGCAGAGAAGTGTCTGTGGCGGAACGCGCTCGGTCAAGTTTTTCAATGTTCGTTCCCGGCTCTGTAACAGGAATTAAAGACAAGGAAGTTACATAGCTCCTTTACCCCCTTTCATCAATTAATTGACCAAAATAAAAGGTTCACTTTTGAGTGAACTATTCCTTTAAAGCTACAGATTGATGGATTTCATCAGGTAGATTTACAAAATGTACAGAAAATAGTTCTTTGTACACTGTAAGCTTAAACCGTATGGTTTAATACATGTTAAAAGGAATAAGATGGGGAATTTCATCAATTAATGATGAATATGGTATTGTCTGTGTATGATGCTTTAAAAGCAAAGTTTGAAGTATTTACTTCATCATACACAAACTACTATTCCAGCATGAAATCCTTGAAAAAGTTGACATAATATGACAATGTGACACAATGCAGTTCTATGATTATAAAAACAATGTTGTACTGTAAAGCAGAGGGAATGTGGATAAAAGAGGCTAACTATATTACCACTCATAATAACTTGATATTGGATTGTAAATCTAAGTTATGGGCGACCGGTTAACAGCAAAGTTGTTTTGAACTCTGTAGAACAGAAATTCAAATCAATCCCAACTGAAATCTACTTCTATTATAGTATTGCATTCATAAAAAATATGTAATGGGGGAAAATCGGAAAAATTTGTGGATCAACTCCAACTTTGTGTATCAATTGTTCATACCAGTAATATGTAACATTCTTTGTTTTTAAAAAATCTCGTCCAGATTTTTATTTATTTTTTTAAATCATCCATGAACCTGCCATCAAAAAAATTCAAAGGAAGATAGTTCCATTGTTTCACTGTTTTCACAGTGAAAAACCAAGTCGTCAAAAGGGATGTCGTGTGTCCTCTGACATGTTCTATGGTGAACAATGCCCCAGATAGTTTCATTGTATGGCCCATAATGTCTTTATACACAGTGATCATATCTAGAACGTTATTCTGATTTTGTTTCGTTGTTGCGCCTATGAATTGTGACAGTTTATACAGAGCTGCAGCCAAAAACCAACAAGACACCCCACTGTGTGCTGGACTCTGACCCTACTCCCACGTCTGCTGCTACGGAGGGGAAGGAAAAGAGACGCACCCTGGATCCTGGCATTGTACTGAAGTGACTGTATATACTGGGCTTTACCAGTACTACTATGGGTGCAGAGTTGGATTTTTGCACATCAGACTACTTATACACATAATACACTTGTCACGTATAATTATTGTTACAACACGTTCAAAAACGTTCTATAATTATTGAGTATTATATGTAGATATATGGAAGATACATATATGTCGATTTAAGTGTTATACACACATTTCTTCTGGACTTACATGCAATTAAACTTTTTAGACTGTTTTTAGCTATTTTTAGTTCTTATTTCCATAATTAATTTAGTTGCCTTTCTCTGAGCCCTTTCCATTCCAAGATCCTTTGTATAGGATTCCAGTCTTTATTAAGAAGGAGAATAAAATTTTCTCCCTTGAATCCATACCTTCTATATACAAGACAATATCTTGCTGGCTCTAGCTGTTGCTGCCTGGCACTGCTTGCTACATTAACTTTTTATTTACCAAATTTCCAATTCTTTCCAACAGAAATTCACTTAATGAAAAGTACATTGTTAAAACAAAATAATCTTACTGGATAGTGAGGGTTAAATCAAAGGTCACATATTATTGGGCAAAGGGCATGGTGGAGATAGGAGAATCTCATGTGGGCAGTCCTAAAAGTGGGATTAGAGTGAGGAAGCCAGAAACATTAAAGAGTGAAGGTAGGGAATAGGAGGGTAATAGAACACAAAAAAAAAAATAAAAAATAACCCAACCCCTTTAGATTAAAGCCACAGCTATCCAGTAAGATATACTGTAATAGTGCTTATCCCTGTACTCACCCACATATTAAAGTCTCCCTTAAGCCTGGAACTTTTCCTCCACTTTTAAAGGGCATGTCCACCCCAAAACTATAATTTCTCCCACTAACTGGCCCACTCTGTAGTGTAATAAAATCTCTTACCTCACATCCCAGCTCCAAATGGTTCTCCTGTAACCTCCCCCCCAAAGTCCCAAAACTGCCCACAGGAGTACTGCAGAGTCCATATAGGACTCTGCCTCCTGTCTCCCCTCCGGGAGAAGTTTGGAATGGACGCATGCAGGCCTCCCCCCTTCTTCCAACGATCCCTCCCCCTACCATAAAAACCCTTGGCCATAATTAGTATCCCTTCCCCAGCCCCCAACCGCTCATAAATATTTAAAGAAAGTCCCCACAAACTCTACTTACCTTCCTCTTTTCCCCAGCGTTCTGAGTAGCTGGCAGCCGCGTCTGTGTTTGGCTGCTCTCAGCCAGTCTTAGTCTTAGTCCACCCCTGCTTGCAGTGTCTGCAAGCAGAAGGCTGGGCAGTGCGGCAGAGGAGAGAGGGAAGGTAAGT
This sequence comes from Hymenochirus boettgeri, assembly GCA_019447015.1. NCBI lineage: Eukaryota > Metazoa > Chordata > Amphibia > Anura > Pipidae > Hymenochirus > Hymenochirus boettgeri. The sequence continues at coordinate 280,968,590 of CM033474.1, forward strand.
AAAGATCGGGGCACTTTTTGAGATCTTTTATAGCGGTTGGGTGTGGGGGAGAGTATATTATCATTGACAAAATGATGGCACCCAACACATCCCCCTGGCACCATCAGCACATCCCTGGCACCACCAGCACACCTCCTGGCACCACCAGTGCACCCTCTGCCAACACCAGCACACCCTCTGGCACCACCACCACACATCCCCTGGCACCACCAGCACCACACCTCGGGCACCACCAGCACACACACCTCAAGCACCCAAGCACTTCTCCCCCTGGCACCACACAACACATCCCCCTGGCACACTTTTTATTTATACACATTTCAGCACTAACAAAACCCCAGTCCCCACACCACCCTAGCACATCCTCCCTGGTAACCACTAGCACATCTCCCTCCCCTTGGCACCTACACTGCCGCATACATATCCCCCCATTGGCATCAACTTTCATATGGGTCTGTGTGGTACTGTGTATGAGGGAGGCAGAGGGACTCTGCGGCTGTCAAGCAGTATTGGAAGTTTACTCTGCATTACAGTCTGCACTTGGCTCCACTCCTGCACAGGATTGCCTCAACCCCGATCCAGGCATCCAGCGGCGGGAAAAACTAACATTATGCAACGAATACGCACCCCACATAACCAAGTACGCATGCACAGCAGCCAACACTTGAGCAGAGCAGTAACTGGCAATGATTTCTGTGCTGACTGCTGATGGAAGACCGGGCCAGGCCCCCGCCAGAGTTCTAGTCAATTGAAGGTAAATGATGGAAATTTGTGTCACACATACTGGGGCCCATGGATGGATCTGATGGGCCCCTGGCATCTGGGCCCAAGGCCACTGCTTGGGTGCTTGTATATGATAACTCTACCCTTACATTCTCCTACATCTGGTAACCAGCACGGTATATGGTATCTATTTATCTATATATCATAAATCTACATTCCTTACATCCTACCTATACCGGTAACCAGCACAGTATATGACATCTAATATCTATATATGATAAAACCCACACCTACAGCGGAACCACAAGAGGAATCAAACAAGGAAACTACCTACACACCGACCGATCTGGAACCAGCACAGTATATGTATCTAATATTATATATGATAAACCTACCCTTCATCCTACCTATCGGTAACCAGCACAGTATATGTTATCTATATATCTATATATGATAAATCTACCTTACAATCCTACCTATCGGTAAACCAGCACAGTATATGGTATCATATATCTATATGATAAATCTACCCTTACATCCTACCTATTCGGTAACACCACAGTATATGGTATCTATATATCTATATATGATAAATCTACCCTTACTCCTACCTATCTGGTACCAGCACAGTATATGAATCTATATCTAAATAGATAAATCTACCCTAACATCCTACCTATCCGGAACCAGCAGCATATGGTATCTATATATCTATATATGAATAAATTCCCTTTACATCATACCTTCTGGTTAACGAGCCACGCATAGGGAGAGGATGAGAGAGAGAGGAGAAAAGAGAAAAGCAAACATACATTTTAGATTATGATCCTGTAATTTATTCGTACACTTTGATACACATTCCTCCCTATCCCCTATGCTAGCCCCACCCCCATTTCCGCCCACCACTGGCCTATCTACACCCTGCTTTCCTCCTGGACAATCGTTCCCAGTGAGACTGCTAATACCCTCCCACCCCCCAAACCTAGTTTAAAATCTCCTCCAACCCTCTAGCCATCTTCATTTTTCCGGATTTCCGGATTTTCCGCCATCCGAATTCCGATCGGGAGTTTTCCACATTTTCGAAAATCGAAATTACGGTTTTAGAGTTTTTGGGAATTTTCGAAAATACGGGGAAAACACGTATTTTCGAAAATACAAGATTTCTCTTAATTCCAGACTACATATTTTCGAAAAATTTCCAAATTACCGGGGATTATCTGTATTTTCGAAAATGCATATTTTCGAAAATACATGAAAACCGTAATTTCGAAAGATTCGCCGAAAAAAACAGAAAAAACTCGTAAAAATTGCGAAAATTTTCGATATAAGTATGAAAAAAATTATCGTTATTTCAAGGGTATTTTTAATTTTTACGGTCGCCGCGGATATTTCGAATTTTCGAATTTTTAGAAAATTAGCGGATCATCGAGCTGGGAACGGATTTTGCGAAGTTCGGAATCTATACTGGTAATATCAGCACAGAATATGTATCTTATATAATCATATATATGATAAAAACTCTTCCCTCATTATACCTATCTGGTAACAAGCCCCGTATATGGTATCTATATAATCTATATATGATAAATAGACACTTACTCCTACTATCCGGTAACTAGCACATGTATATGGTAATCTATATACCTAGAGAAGATAAATCTAACCGTACATCCTACCTATCTAGTACCAGCACCAGTATATGGATATTATTATAACTATTATGAAAATCTTACCCTTACATCCTACCTATCCGGTAAACCAGCACAGTGTATGAATCTATATACTTATATATGAAAATCTACCCCCTTACATCCTACCTATCCGGTAACCAGAACACAGTAATGATATCTATATATCTATAATGATAAAATCTAGCATATATCCTACTAATCGGTACCAGCACAGTTATGGTATCTATATCATCATTAAAATGATAAATCTATCCTTAATCCTACCTATATGTGTAATCCAGAACAGTGTTATTATGGTAATCTATTATTCATCTATGATAAAAATCTACCCTTACATTTACCTATCCAGTAACCAGACCAATATATGGGTATCTATATATCTATATAAATAAATCTACCCTGACATCATACCTATCTGGTTACCCGCACAGTATATGATATCTATATATGATACAATCTACACCTTACAGCCACATATCCGGTAACCAGCACAGTATATGTATCTATATATATATATATGATAATCTATCCTTACATCCTACCTATAGTGGGTAACCAGCACCAGATATGGGTATCTATATATCTATAAATGATAATCTATCCTATAATCCTACCCTATCGGTAACCAGGCACCCAGTATATGATATCTATATAACATATATATAAATCTACCTTCATCCTACCTATCTGGTAACCAGCACAGTATATGGATCTATTATATATATATATATGATAAATCTATCCTTACATCCTACCATCTGGCGAAACCAGCACCGTATATGAATCTATATTATGATAAATTAGCCTTACATCCTACTATCTGTTAACCAGCACAGTATATGGGTATCTATATATCTATATATGATAACTCTACCTACACCTACCATCCTGTAACCGCACAGTATAGTAGCATAATATATATATGATAAATCTACCCTACATCCTACCATATCCGGTAAACCAGCACAGGGATATGGTATCTATTATATCTATATATGATAAATCTAACCCTTACTCCACCTATCCGGCAAACAGCACAGTTATGGTATTATCTTAAGTTAATATATGATAAATCTACCTCGTACATCCTACCGAGCCGGTAACCGCACAGTATTTTAAAAATCTATAGATCTATATAGGATAAATCTACCCTTGACATCCTACCTATCTGTAACAGCACAAGTATATGGTATCTATATATCTTATAGATAAATTACCCTTACATCCACCTATCAGTAACCAGCAACAGAGTATGATATCTATATATCGTATAGATGATAAATCTACCCTGACATCCCTACCTATCTGTAAACCAGCACAGGATTCTGGTATCTATATATCTAGATATGATAAATATACCCCTTAACATCCTACCTATCCGGTAACCAGCACAGTAATGATAACTATATATGATAAATCGACCCCTTACATCCTACTATCTGGTAACAGCACAGTATATGGTATCCATATATTATATATGATAAATCTACCCTTACATAGACCTATCTGGGTAACCATGCACAGTATAGTGATTTATTCTATATATCTGATTATGATAAACTACCCACCACCTACCTATCTGGTAACCAGCACCGGATATGGTATCTAATATGATAATCTACCCTTACTCCCTACGAATTGTACCCGCACAGTATATGATATCGATATATCATATTGATAAATCTACCCTTACATTCCCTACCTATCCGGAACAGCACAGTATATGCTATCTATATATGATAAATCTAGTAAGTATAGTACAGATATTGGTATCTATATGATATAATCGACCTTAATCCTAAACTATCTGGTAACCAGACAGATATGTATCTATATCTAATATGATAAATATACCCTTACATCCTACCATCTGTTAACCAAGCAAGTATAGGATAATCTATATATCTATATATGCTAAATTACCCTACATCCTACCTATCTGGTAACCAGCACAGTATATTGTATCTATCTATGCTATAGATGATAAATCATCTCTTACATCTACCTATCTGGTATACCAAGCACAGTATATGTGATATCTATATATGATAAATTTAGCTTACATCATACCTATCTGTTACCCGCCATCAGTTATGATGATATTATTATATATATATATGAGACAATCTACCGTACATCCTACCTATCCTGTAACAGCACAGTCTATGGTATCTAAATCTAGAGATGATAAAATCACACTTACATTCCTACCTATCCGGTAACCCGCACAGTATATGGATCTATATATCTATATATGATAATCTAACCTAATTACATGCAAGCCTATCCGGTAGCCAGCACAGTTTATGGTATATATAGTATTAATATATGAAATTTACCCTTACATCCTACCTATCCGGTAACCAGCACAGTATTAAATATTCTATATATCTATATAGGATAAATCTACCCTTACATCCCCTACCTATCTGGTAACAAGCAAGGCTATGGTAATATATTCTATATATGATAAATCTGACCCCTTACATGCATACCTATCCAGTAACCAGCACAGTATAGGATATCTATATATATATTATATGATAAATCTTACCTTACATCCTACCTATCTGGTAACCAGCACAGTATTGGTATCTATGATATCTATATTGATAAATCTACCCTACATCCCACCGATCGGTAACCAGCACCGTATATGATAACTTATATTGAAAATCTACCCTTACATCCTACCTATCTGGTAACCAAGCACGTATATGGTATCAATCTATCGATATATGATAAATCTACCCTTACATCCTACTATCTGGTAACCAGCCAGTAATGAATCTCTATATCTAATATGATAAAGCTACCCGTTACATCCTACCTATTGGTAACAGCACAGTATATGGTATCTATATATGATAAATTACCCTTACAATCCTACCTATGGGTAACCAAGCACAGTATATGAATCTATATATCTATATATGATAAATCTACCCTTACATTTCCTACCTATCGGTAACCAGAACAGTATATGATATCTGATATGATAATATCTAGTATAGTATAGTACAGATTAGTGGTTCGATATATGATAAATCTACCCTTACATTCCTACCTATCTTTGGTTAACCAGCACAGTATATGGTATCTAGTATATACTTATATATGATAAATCTACCCTACATCCTACCTATATGGTAACCAGCACAGATATGATATCTATTATATCTATATATAATAAATATACACCCTTACATCCTACTATATCTGGGAACCATACACAGGATATGGTATCTATATATCTATATATGATAAATCTATCCTTACTCCGACCTATCTGGTAACCCAGCACACGTATATGAATCTAATATGATAACTCTAGCTTACATCTACCTATCTGTAACCAGCACAGTATATGGTCGTCTATATATCTATATATGATATAAATCTACCCTTACATCCTAACCTATACTGTACCAGGGCACAGTTATATGGTATCTATATATATATATATGAAAATATACCCTTACATCCTACCTATCCGGCGTACCAGCCAGATATGGTATCTTATATATCTATATATGCTAAATCTAACCCTTAATCCTACCTACCGTAACCAGCCAGTTTATGGTATCTATATTTAATCTATGATAAATCTCCCTTACATCCCTTACCATCCGGTAACAGCACAGTAATTTTAAATATCTATATATCTATTATAGGATAAATCTACCTTACACCTACCTATCTGGTACCAAGCACAGTATATGTTATCTATATATTATAGATGATAAATCCCCTTACATCCTAAATATCCGTAACCAGAAAGTATATGATATCTATATATCATATATGATAATCTACTTACATCCTACCTTCTCGGTAAACCCAGCACAGTACCCACAAGTATATGGTATCTATATCATCTATATATGATAAATCTACCTTACATACTACCTAACCGAGCTACAGCACAGTATATGAATAACTATATATGATAAATTGGCTACCCTTACATCTACCGTATCTGATGCACGAAAACCAGGCCCACAAGCTATATGGCTATCAATATATCTATATATGAAAATCTACCTTACAATCCTACCTATCTGAGTAACCAGACAGTATATGTATTCTATATATATATATTGAAAATCTACCTACATCCTACCTATCTGGTAAACAGCAAACAGTATATGGTATCTATCTGATAAATCTACCCTTACATCCTACCTATCTGGTAACCAGCACATATTATGAATTAAATCTATATATGATAAATCTACCCTCTTACATCTACCTATCCGGTAACCAGCACAGTATTGATATCTATATATGATTAAATCTAGTATAGTCTAGTAAGTATTTGAGGTTGAAATTAAAGACATAAGTGCGATCCAGTCCAACGCATCTAGCAAATCCTCATTCCTGCCTACCTGTGTGATTCCAGAGGAAGGCAAAAAAAACCACCAAATATGAAGGGAAAAAATTCCTTCCTGACTCAGTGGCAATCGGAAATTGCCCGGATCAACTATAACTTTAGGTATCAATACCAGTAACTGCAACATTCCTTGTGGCAGAACTCATCCAGCTTTTTTTTGAAACTGAGCAATGAACCTGCCCAGTACAACGTGCCACTGGAAGACAGTTCATAGCTTTTACCTTCTCTCACATGAAAACCCTTTCCGAGCTTGAAGCTAAACTTTTTCTTCAAGATTATAAGGGATGTCCTCGTTGTCCTTGGGACATGTTCTATGGGTGAAACAATGCCCAGATAGGTTATTGTTATGGCCCGTAATGTTTATAAACAGTATAATCATTTCCCCCCCTCAAGCGCCTTTTCTCCAGCGTACATAATGTAACTGTTCCAGTCTCTCTTCTATTCAAAGCTCCCCCAATCCCCTATTAATTAGTTGCCCCTCTCTGAACCCTTCCATTGCAAAGATGTCCTGTTTTTACACAGGGATTCAAATGGCACTGCATATTCCAGATGAGGCCTACCATGCGTTGTAAAGCGGGAGAATTACATTTTCTCCCTTGAATCCATAACCTCGCTTTATACAAGGACAATACCATGTGGCTCTGGCTGTTGACGCCTGGCATGCGTGCTACATTAAGTTTGTTATCTCACCAAAACTCAAAGATCCTTTCCAAACAGGGATTTAACTTAAACAGAGCCAGTATAAGTATAAGTAGCACCAAGTAGTTTTAGTCCAAAATGCCATCACCTTACATTTATCAACATTTGAATTTCATCTGCCACTCGCAGCCAAATGTGATAATCTATCTAGGATCCCATTGCAACGATGGTCGACAAAGTTTTGTGTCGTCAGCAAAACAGAAACCCTGCTGACCAATACCCACTGACAATACCAATTCCAAATAAATTAGAATTAAATAGAGCGGGCCCCAACACAGAACCCTGTGGCACCCCAGCTTAGCACTTTAGTCCATAATGATGAAGCCCCATAACAACTACTCTCTGCATCCATTCATGAACCAATTTTCTATCCATGTACAAATGTGAAATCCCCAGACCAACAGACTTAGCTCATACATTAGTCGCCTATAGGGGACTGTATCAAAAGCCTTGGAAAATCCAAGTAAAACTACATTACTGCGATTATTACAAGAGGCTAAATTTCTACTTAATTCCTTCATAAAAGCCAAGCAAGTTATTTAGTTACAAAGATCTATTCTCTCCTAAATCATGCTGTTACTATTATAATGTAGCGTCCTTTGAAACAACTTAGAACATGTTCCCTATTAATTCCAGGATCTTCCCCACACTGAATGTTAAACTTACAGGCCTTTAATACCGGCTTGTGAACGAACTACCTCTTTTGAATATTGGAAGAACCAGCCTTTTTCCAATCCAGAGGCACACACCGGGACATTGAGGGAGGGAATCAGGGTGCAAAAAAAAGAAACAATTGGCCCTAGATAAAACTGAACTTAGTCCTAAGTACCGAGGGATGTATTTATCCGGTCCAGGAGATTTATAAATATTGAAACCTTATAGTTCTTTCTGTTACCATATCCTCGGGTAACCAAAGTGAACTTGAATTTGTATACTTTCTTGTACTATACTCTATGATATTCTGTACTTGGATCTCTATAGTGGATACGAGGACAAAAAAAATATCAAGAAAATTTGCTTATCGCCATCCTCCTGTAACAACTATCCCCATTAATTAATGGTTGACACATTCTCAGTCTCATCTTCTTACTATTTTTTAAAAATTATACTTAAAAAAATGTTTAGGCTTAGGGATGCTTTTTCAGCTATCCTAAATCATTATTAATTTAGCTAGTTGATGCTTCTTACACCCTTGTTACAGTTTTTTTTTATACTCCATAAAGGCCTTCCGTTCCCTCAGCCTTAAAGGTTTAAATGCCTTTTTCTTCCTTACCATTTGCGTCTTTACATCAGAATTAGACACATGGGAGCTGATTTATTTTTTTACATTTATTTCCAAGGGTATAAATTTAGATGTGAACTGGCTTAAAATCCCTGAACACAGTCCACTTCTGTTCAGTACCTTTACCTGATAATACATTATCCCAGTTGAACCAGGTCCGAAGAGTCTGCTTTTACACCTGGGAAATTGCTTTCTGAAATTAAATGTCTTTGTTTAACCCAGCGCACTTTTCCTTTCGATAACAAAGTCCAATGCCCACTATTTGATGGGTCACTATTTCCCTAAGCCTTCCAGTACCTTTATATCTATAATGCGCTCCAAATGTTAGATATTACCAGATCCAACAGAGATCATTTTCTAGTAGGAACCCAACCACCTGTGAGAGAACATTATCCGCAGCAAATTCAGGAAAAACTCATCCCCTTTGTTCTGTGATGGCTAGTACACCACACCAATCAAGGTCAGGGTAATTAAGTCCCCATTAATGAGCAAACTCCCCAAAACTGCAGCCCGTCGCCAACTGCATATGAAGTTGCTCACTCCTCTCTGCTAGCATTTGGCGCTTATAGCAAGACACCAACAAGGACTAACCCCCGTACTGTGCCTAATTTCCACCCATATGCCTCCACCTTATCATCCATATCCCAGTATCTTTCTTTTAAATTTGGCTTCAATTTCTTTTTAACCTAAACACATTACCTTCCCTCCCTTTCCTTTTATTTCTGTCTGCCTAAACAAGGCATATCCTTCTAGATACCAGTCCAGTCGTGGAGAATGTTAACCACGTTTCTTGCTATACCATTACATCATACTTTCATCAATGCCTCATGTCCAATCACCCATTTGTAAGCCGGCTTCTCGCATGACAAAACAGTAAATTGAGAATGATCTTGTAATTATTAGTACACTTGATACACATTCCTTCCTATCCCCATGCTGCCCCACCCCCATGGTCGCCCACCACTGGCTATCTACAACCCTGCTTTACTCCTGGAACAATCGTGACCAGTGAGGGACTGCTAATACCCTCCACCCCCCCAAACCTAGTTAAAATCTCCTCCAAACCCTATAGCCATCTTCTCCCTAAAACAGCTGCACCACCATCAGTGAGGGCAAACCCTCCCTACTAAAGACCTGTAGCCTGACAGCAAAGTCTGCCCAGTCTCAATAAAACCCCAAACATTCTCCTTACACCACATCTTAGCCACGCATTTAATGCTACTAAGCTCCCGCTCGGTTCCCTGGCTTAGACGTGGCGGCGGAGTATTTCTGGAAACACTAACCTGGAGGTACTTATTGATCTTGGCCCCTAGTTCTCGGCAAAAATGGGAATATAATGTTTAAGGACCTCACCTCCACCTCAACTTGTCATTGGCACCAATGTGACCCAAGACCGACGGGTAACACCCGGCCCCACCCAATAATTGTTACACGATCCACAAACATGCCGAACCCTAGCACCAGGCAGGCAACCACACCACAGTTCGGCAAAATGTAGGGTTTGCGGCAGATTACCCTATTACCTTCCTTATAATGGGGTCCACTCCACTACACCTTTTTTTCCCTGCATTGCATCCTGACTTTCCTTCCTCCTCCCTGGTATCAGAAGGCAGTCCCCTGGTGCTCAAGGGACTAGCCCCCTCCCTCCAATACATGCTAATTCCGATGGTGTCCTCCTCTACCTCATTCCTAAGGCGCAAATTGTTGGATGGACAATCTGGGAAGAAGCCCCCCTACTCTTAAGTTCCTCCACTTCCCCTAAGTAACCCTAACAAACTAACATCCTCCTCATCCTTTCTTGACCTCTTCCACCACCTCTATACTGGGCCCCAGCCAGGCCAGTGCTTCCCCCCAGTTTGACAATTCCCAGCAATGCTGCAAGCTGCCCCCTGAGAATCTCAACCAGCTTCCAAACGGGCAACCCACTCCACCTGACAAAGACATAGGTTACCGGAACGGTTTGCTCCAGTTCTAACATTTGTGGCACGATGCAACATCATGGCACTGCACAAAAACTGTCCCTTCTAATTACAACCACACCAAAACAGTGCGCACAAACCCTTGTTAATTGCCCTCTTGTTTCAATGTGTCCTTCTTGTTTATATGTCCTTGAGGCAAGGTCTTAAGAGGAGAAGGGCTATCACAAGTCGTTTACCACTCACAGGAAACTTCCTTTTGTTAGTCCAAACCAAGCAGCCACCACAAACTGTTGAATCATATTTAAATAATGAGGACCCAAACCCCCCACACCTAATTAGTGCGGAGCCAGAAAGAGAGGGGGAAAAAACAAACCCAAACACTTATTTAACCCCTTTCACAGCATGTTGTGATTATAACAGGTACAATACTGAGAAATATAGGAAGTCCAGCCACACCCCTTTAATGGAAGAAGCAAGATTAGTCTGCGTAAGGCACACTCAGTCTGCACACATAATTCTTTACAGTACAACAATCCTTATTTCAACTGTTAAAAAATCCTATTTTCAATCTTCACACACACCATACAACATCAAATGATTTAAGTGGCCATTCTTTTTATATGTCCTGAGCGCAAGGTCCTAGAGAAGGGCCACTCACAAGTTCGTACACTCACAGGAAACTACTGTTGTAGGTCCAAACCACAGGCCCAACAACTGTGGAATCCTATTTAACTAATAGGCCCCAACCCCCACAACAATTAGTGCAAGAGCCAGAAAAGCGAGGGAAAAAAAACCAAAACACTTATCTACCCTTTACATCCTACCATCTGGTAACCAGCACATGTATATGGTATCAATAGATAAATCTACCCTTATCCTACCTATATGGTAACCGCACAGTAATGATTATCTATATATCTTATATGATAAATCTACCCTTACATCCTTACCTATCTGGAAACCAGCAAAAAGTATATGGTATATAATATCTATAGATGATAAAATCTACTTACATCCTACCTATTCTGGAACCAGCACAGTATATGGTATCGATTAGATCTATATATGATAAATCTACCCTTTACATCAAACTATTGGTAGTGACCAGCACAGGTATATGGTATATATATTCTATATATGATAAATCTACCCTAATCCTACCTATCCGGTAACCACAGCACAGTATTTGGGATCTATATATCTATATATGAAATTTACCCTTACATCACTATCGGGAACCAGCCACAGTGATATGTACTCTAATATAATCTATATATGAATAAATATACCCTTTAACATCCTACCTATCTGGTAACACCAGCCCAGTATATGGTATCTATATATCTATATATGGATAAAATCTACACGTACATCCTTACCTATTGATTAACCCGCCAGTTATGGTATCTATATTCTATATATGATAAATCTACCGTTACCATCATACCTATCTGGTAAACCAGCACGAGTATATGATATCATATAGCTATATATGATAAATCTACCCTTACATCCACCTATTGCGTAAACCAGCACAGTATATGGGATCATATATCTATATATGATAATTTACCTTACATCCTCCTATCCGGTACCCAAGCACAGCTATATGGTATCTATAATCATACTGATAAATCTTACCCTTACATCAAATATCCGGTAACCAGGCACAGTATATGGGTATCTATATATCTAATATGATAAATACCCTTACATCCTACTATGCTGGTAACCAGACACGTATATGGTATCTGATATCTAGATTATGATAAATCAACCTGAAATCCTACCGATCCGGTAACCAGCACAGTATAGTCTTATGGTAGCTATAATCGATATATGGTAAAATCTACCCTTACATCCTACTATCTGGAACAACACAGTATTTGATAAAACAGTCCATAGGCCCCCAAAACATCAGTTAACAAATGAATAAGTAGGTAAGCAGGTCAATAACTTTTTACTTCTATACCATATTATAAATATGGATTTAACCAGCTCAGTAATATACATTATTTGAATGGAACCTGTATTAGTCTCACTATACACTCTACCTTTGTATCTGTAGTACTCTTCTAACTGATGTGAGCTCTACGGGGCGGCGACCTCATGTCTCTGTTGCAAGGCTCAAGCACTTATGTAAATTGAGATTTGATATTTATTTTTGTGTTCATTTTTGACTTTTTGTATTTTGAGATTGTTCAATACCATATAAATAACCATACATCATACATTACATTAAAACAGGCCAGTAGAGCTGGGTAATGTCCTCTTTCTCCACAATCACAATCGCAAGTTTAAAAAGTTTCCGGCAGTGATACAGCGATCTGGTCCACCCCCCCCCCAATCTAGCTTCAATTCTAGTCCTATTTCTGCTAAAAAAAGGGTTGGTCGGGGGGGTAACAGTGAATGAATCTCTGCTGGGTTTTCTCTTTTGTTTAGTCCCAACTCCCAACATCTCCAAAACAGCCTTTCAGTTGTAAGCCTGGGATTTCTTTGACCCAATAATGGATTACAACATTTCATTAAAAATGCTTAGTCCATTATCAAATTATTTGCATTTTCATGTCTTTAAAAAATGTGATGCCTAGAAAGAAAACCATTCCTTGAGTTTAGCGTGTAAATCCACTACAGTATGCCATTTCGTAGCCTATAGAAAACATCATAGTTTGAAGCATGACACGTAACTAGTTATAGTTCCAAATCTCTAGAGGAAAAACTCAAAATATGCCCGACTATCCCATTCTACCTCATTAGCTGGGGTAGGGTTAGAAGAGTTAAACTTGCTTGAAGGTTAGTTCCAGAACAAAAAAAGCAAAAAATATATCCTTAGTTAAAGGGATCTATCACTTAAGTTAACTACGGTTCCACTATAAGAATATCAAAACAACAATACCTTAGTTGTAGCTTTAAATGCGACACTTTTTGCATTACCAAGTGTCACAGCAGAATCTGTATTATTTGAGAGGTACAAACTTCCACATGGTGTTAAATGAACATGGTATAGGAAATCAAAACAACGTTGAGATCAGTAAATGGGATGCGCTGGATTTTCGACTTAGAACTGGTTTGTGGGTTCAACATTCATAAATTTATCAGTCAAAACTACCAATTGATATTTTAAATATAAATATGTAGAGATGGGATCCATGGTCTGTCACACAACCCGGATCCGAAAGGAACCACATCCGAAATCCGAAGATCCACCAGAATCAGACGGATGCTCCCCGATTTTCGAATGTACGGAGCTATTTTGGATAATTTTTTAAAAATATCTTTGAACGTTTGATGAAATCCTCAAGAAATACTACGTGAGACACACTTCGAGTTCCCCTCTTGTTTTTGAAAAACGAACGTTCCGATAAGTTTTTGAAAAATGTCTCGAACATTTTGCAAGACTCTTCGAAAATACAATCGGAAACTCGAAAGCTCCGATGTAGTTTTGACGTCGAAAAGATATTATTGAAAAAAATTACGAGATATCGGGGAAAAAATTCTTCCTATATGTACGTTTCGGCCCATCTCTACGCAAAATATTCAGTGTTTCCCCCATGCAAAACTAAAAGTCTGCACCAAAACTTTCTTACAATTGTCTAGACCACCATTGGAAAAAATCCCCCAATCCCCCCCGCGTCAGGATCCTTCATCATAGCATCAGAATCAATTCAAGAGGACAAGTCACCAAACACCCATTATAGTAGCCACAATGTTGGCTGAAAGGCATCTATGTTTTTTAAAATGAATTATTTACTGTCAGAGAAAATTGAAAAACCACGTCATATATTCAAACATTCTGTATCAAATAAAAGATGGCCAAATACCAAGCCATACGGATGCCAGCACTCTTATTCGGGAGAACAGCTAAACTGGTGATGTATGGACAATGCCAGATATATGTATCTGGCTGTAACTTTTTTTATATGTCCAGACTCTAAAACGGATGAAGCTTATCGCCAATGCTGTGGTAATCAATAACATATCTGCAAGCAACATTTTTTTTATTTTTATTATTTCATTTTTTTTTCCATCCTAGGCAGTTTAATTTAATTTTCGATGTAATCCCTGAAGACACGGGACATTTTAAATTGCTCAGAAACCAATCTGCATTACAATGTAGGGATGTATGAAAAGAAAGCCAATTGAAAAGTCATTGAATTGTTTTAAATCTTTTCAAAAAGAAAATTATGTTTAATGCGTGCCAATAAATTGTTTTTTGAATTACAAGGCTTTTGTGGGAAAAGCATTCAATTTGATACGTGTTGGAAAATTCCGGAATTAAAGTATTTGAAGGTGACAGGTTAGAGTAAAAGTAATTAAATGGTCAAATTATATTGGTAAAGTGCATCCTTGCTGAAGAAGAATGTAAAAGTAATATAAACAACTGTAATTGTAAGAACGGTGACAGTCGCTGGAGTAACAAATGCGTTGTTAGAAATAAAGAGAAGATTCAGCAGTATTGGGTGGGGAGACAGTCAGGGAAATTCAATCACTAAAAATAGTGTTAAAAATTACTTTGTGTTAAAGTTTTGAGATACCTGTAGTGCGAATCCTAAATACGGAGTTTTATGGACGCTAAACTTGCTCAAGCTCAGCTTCTTAAATTTTAGTGATCCCATGATGCAATAACAGCATCTGTATTGTGGGAGGATTGTGGTAAGGTAAAAAGCGACAAGCTGCAGGCCATTAATCACCCCGTATGGATATGTGGGGAGTGTTTAGGCCGTTTCCCCAGGCCTGGCACCGATTATAATCAGGTCTTGCCCTAGGGACTATACATACTTAATAGAACGGGGCACGTCGGATGTATTTGGTGGTGTTGTACAAAGTGATACGGTTGCAATCTGATGGACATGAACGGACATGCACAAACTATAAAAAGGGGTGCGCCAAACAGAAGGGATGGGTGGCTTGAGGAATCTGTACAATTTTAAAGTAAACATGGTGAAGGGTGGCTGTGTTTAATGGCTTTGGGCTTTTTAAATGTCACCAGAAGTCCTCTTTACTTATCATTGTAATTTATGGTAGGGGTACATTATCCAATAAAAATAACAAAGTCAGATCATTTTTAGGGAGGTCATGCATCTTTCCCGTTTTTTGGTTAATCGGAAGAAAGAAAACGTGACTTAATCGCAATATGGCCAGCCCGTTCTTAACACTTGAGTCCATTTCTAACAGCAAAATTGTCCATCACTGCCAAAACAAAAAAAGTTGCCTTTACAGTAGAAAAGGCAACACCATGTGGGACAAATATAGTCGAGGAAAGTGAGAGTAGTGGCTGTCTTCCTCTCCAAAGGTCTTGCCTTCTGTCTTGCCTCCGGGAGGGATGGTTGACATGCAAGAGGATCCCTTTCCCTCCACCATCCGGATCCATCCTTCCACCATTGCACTAGCAGTTATCCTGTGGCCATATGATTAGATCCCCCTTGCCCAACCCTAACTGGGCAAGTTATTTCTAAAAAACTATCCAAACGGTTACGTACAGGACCTCTCATTCCCATGCGTCTCCATTGGTGAAGCGGCCACATCTGTGAGGCTGCATAAGCAGAAGGCGGATATGGAATGCCACGGGAGAGAGGTTCTGTTAGTAGTGATCAAAGGTTTTTTTTTTTAATTTATCTCAGGGTTGGGGTGGGCAGGGGGCTCTATATATGGCCAAGATTCAATTTTAGGGTGGGTGGACATGCCCTTTAATACAAAAACCGGGTGACTTGTCAGTTATTACCGCAACCGTGGCTTTTACCGGTTATTACATGCGTATGTAACTCAGATAAAATTTTGTTTTTTAAAATGTATCTGTCTCCTCCCTCGGCTGAATGAGTTTTCCTTAGCTTGTGCTTAGGGGGCGCAGGGATGTGAAAACAGCAGTCAATCATTGGGTGGGAGTCAGTTGTCACAGCCTGATGACCGCAGGAGAGGGGGCCTGATTACTCCAAAAGAATGGGGAAATTATTATCTTAACGGGCATCTACACCCCTCCTGACAAATTTAAACTACACTACTGTGTAGTTTAAAAAATCCTGACATTACATGAGCTTTTAAAGTTTGCTTTGCTTAGGTGGAGCAGGTGAAACAGCAGTCAATCATTAATTGGGATGTAGTTGTCACCAGCTTGATGTGACTGCATAGAGAGAGAATGGGAAAAATTATTATCTTAAAGAGCATCTCCACCCCTCATAGAAAATTTTGTATAATGAAGAGCACCCCCCAAAATCCACTTTAGGCGATTACTTACCACAGTGGAGATATTCACCTTTAAATCCGATCAACCGGACGGCTCCTGCTACTGCAGGGTAAGGCCGTCAGGCACCGCGGTGTAACAGTGATTGTGACCGACTAATGGCTGATGCCTATTCCAGTCGAGCCTTTTACTGCTCTGCTAAACTTGTAAAGACATGCTGCAGAAGTGGAGGTGGGGGACAAATCGCGGTGGATTGGGGATTTTAAAGGTGAATATCGCTAACTATGTAACGATCTGCTAATGTAAGTATAGCCTAAGGGTTTTGAGGAGTCCACTACCCACTATACTAACATTTTCTAGGAGGGATGGAGATTCCCTTTAAATATCTGGTTAGTAAATGGGGTAATAATATATATTCCATTTGGAGATGCGGGCAGGGTAACTTTAATTGAGCAGTTGTTGTGTTCTAAGTGTGGGACATGTCCCTTTAAAAGTATTTGCAAAAAAATCTGACAAGCAAAGCATCAAATACATTTGTAGCCACAGGAAATTCCTTCCTCGGTTCTCTAATCTGTGACTTTTACATTTGCAGCGTTTATGTACATGGATTTATTCTAAGTAATCATCTAGGACATATTAGCCACTCAGTCCTTCAGAATGAGAATTGTACTTGCCCATTGAGAAAATTAGGTTTTTTGGCAGTACCTTAAAGGATAAGTCACTTGTAAAATTAAGTTCTGTTCATTAATGGAAGCTGCAGCTTTACAAAACGACCGTTACCATATTTTTTTTTACCCTATGCCCCCCCAGAGCCATAGCTTTGCCGCTTGGAAGGTGCTGACATGTGTTACTGGTTGCTGATGCTAAGCTCCGCCCTCTGAGAGTTCCTCTGCTTTCTCCTGCTTGAGCCTCCAAAACAGTAATGACTGTGAGTTCCGTGCACACGCACGTGCAGTGGAATCATAGGCATACTGTTTGAGGCTTCAAGCAGGTGAAGGCAGAGTGCACGGAAACTCAAGGGATTAATGTTGGAGGATCAAGCAGGAGAAAGCAGAGGAAATCTCAGAGGGGTGGAGCTTAAACATTCAGCAAACAGTACCCAGAATGTCAGTAACTTCCAAGCACAAAGCTACGCTATGGAGGGACATAGGTAAAAAAAAAAATATGGCAAAAAAGTTATTTTAAAGCTGCAGTTCCAAATTAATATTAACTTGATTTTTATAAGTGCACTTATCCTTAATCTGAAGATTATAACAAACTAACGCCTTCTTCTGAGGACTGCTATAATTTATCGTAAATACCAAATAGCCACAGGAAGGCTTCAGTCTGAAGTGTTAATGTTGATCATAAATGTTCCAGTTGTTAGTGCCCATGCTATGGGTGTTCAAGTGTTTCGGAAAAGCAGAAGTTGAAAAGTATTCACTAATTACAGTAGCAAAACAGCTCCCACCAGTAAATACTATACAAATAGGAAGGCAAAAAAAAAGCAAGCTGTCGTGAATGGGGATTAGTCAAATGGAACTTAAAGCTGGATTTAATTTTCAAATTTAGCTGGAAATAGACTATTCTGAAACGTGATCTAATTATACAGTATAAGTATTTTAGCTTAGCCCATGGGAGAAAAACCACAGTAAAGAGGGGATAAGTAAAAATAAAGACGGGGAAGAATCATTATGATTCACGGCAAAAAGCAAAAAGTTTTCTATATAATTACACATACTGTGTGTCTTTTAACAGACGTCAGTTGACTGGGCCGCAGATTGTTAGAAGCATAAAGTTTAGAACATTAAGATTTGTTGCTTGTCATTATAAGACCAGATGTGAACTAAAGTTCGGTCGATAATCAGCCTTTACTCTATGTGCATATAGACCTCCGTCTCTGGATTAAATGCGTGGATTAGCAGCCAATGGTATAATAGAGGATAATAGTAGCGGGGGGAAGCTAGGTATACCATTTGTAAAGCCACATTAGGAAGGGAGTATGTCTTGAGGACAAATTGAAACTGATATTAGTTAAACTATTACATACTAGTATGGTATTGAAAATGAAATAGTAATGTGCAATTATGCAGGATTTAGACAGGGCAATACAATAAAACCATCTAGAACATTGCTCACCCAATAGACAAGCCAAGTGGGAACCTCTTAAAATGATAAAAAAGTTTGCGCACTGCCGTACATTTAGGGACCGATCGTCAGTACAAACACCTTGCGGTAGTAAACTATCACCAATGGTATTTATAAGCAGCGGGATGAGAAACAAGCACTGGCCACACCAAGACCCACCCAGACAGCCCGCGAAGAGGGCGGAACACGCGTGGGTACATAGGTAGGGGGATTACCGGCGCCTGACCCCAATCGAACACGTCACAGCCTGATTAGACTTGTGCACTAGTGTGTATAGAAACGCTTTGTGATGCAGCACTCTGTACATTATAAAAGAGAAATGTAATGATAAATACAGGGGATATAAAATGATGAATTAATAGCTTACTGAAGTACAGAAATCCTTGCCACATAGGAGTAAGGGTCCCTGCCCAAATAGCTTACAATCTAAGTGAAAGGCAATAAACTGTGAAGTTCCCTCCATAGCTGGTTACTGGCAGGTGCCTGTTAGAGTCAAATAATTTGAAAGTTCACTGGTAAATATATCAAATTCTTGTTAATAACACTTACTTTTTTACTATGTGCCATGTCTTAAAGGGCATGGTGCACCGCCAAAACCAAAATTTAACTGGATGTTCTTTGCTGCCTGTTGCCATACCTATAAAATTGTTTTCTTGTAGTGTAGGCACCCAGAGCCAACACCCAACACATGTTTTGTTAAAAAATTAGCACAACTCGACTTAATTATTAGTTCCCCATGGCGCTCTGCATGCCAGCAGCCGGTGTCATGTGATGGCGGCCTCTCAGCCAATCACAGCCATGGCTGCTGGTCTGGCCCCGATTGCACATTCTGGCAAGCAGAGTCGTGCAGTGAACAGAGCGCCAAAGGATCAAAGTAATGTAAGTAGAGTTCTGATGATTCTTTATTAACGAATGAACATGGCGGTTAGGGGTGGGCAATGGGTGCCCTACAATATATTAAAAGTTTTATAAAGGGTGGTGATACCCTTTACAAAATGTCCCATTTTTTTACTGCATGTATGAATAGAAAACTCCAATTCAATTGTGGGCTATATAATTCTTAGGGGCGGTGTAACGAAGAGTGCTATCAGCTATTATAGTCTTAAACCACAATTTAACCCTTTGTAGTGATATATGATGGTTAATACGACTTTAGGACTATAGTGGGCGTGCACAAATCTGCAAACCAATTGTGTACACCCAAGCCATAGCACCCTGACTGCTTCTGCCACATATAGGTAAACATATATGCAGGAGGAAGCCTATACAGGTTACTGGCAGAGAAGTGTCTGTGGCGGACGCGCTCTATCGGTCAAGTTTTTCAATGTTCGTGCGGCTCTTGTAACAGGAATTAAAGAACGGAGAGTAATAATAGCTCCTTTACCTCCCTTTCATCACATTAATTGAACAAAAAAAAGGTGCACTTTTGGATCGACCCCCCCCCAAAAACTATTGCCTGTAAAGCTACAGTATGATGGATTTCATCAGGTTAGTATTAAAAAAATGTAAGAAAAATAGTTCTTGTACACTGGTTAAGCTTAAACCGTTATGGTTGAATACATGTAAAAGGAATAAAGATGGGGAATGGATTTCATCAATAATGATGAATAGTGGTATGTCTGTGCTATGATGCTTTAAAAGCAAGTTTTGAGTATTTATTCATCATACAAACTACTATTCACAGCATGAAATCCTTGAAAAAAGTTTGGCATATATATGACAATGGTGGACACAATGCAGAGTTCTTATTGAATAAAAAACAATGTTGTATCGTTAAAAGCAGAGGGATGTGGATATAATAAGCGGCTAACTATATTACCACTCTAATAACTGATATGCGATGTAAAATCTAAGTTTATGGGCCGAGTTTAACGCAAGTTTGGTGTGGAAACTCTGTGAGAACAGAAAATTCAAATCAATCCCAACTGAAATCTACTTCTATTATAGTATGCATTCATAAAAAAAATGTATAAGGGGAGAAAATCGAAAAAAATATTGGTGGATCAACTCCAACTTTGGGTATCAATTGTTCAATACCAGTAATATGTAACATGTCTGTGTTTTTAAAAAAATCTCGTCCAGATTTTATTTATCTTTTTTAATCATCCAATGAAACCTGCATCAAAAAAATCAAAGGAAGATTAGTTCATTGGTTCACGTTTTCACAGTTTTTGAAATTGAAAAACCCAAGTCCAAAAGGGATGTCCGCTGTGTTCTGCATGTTCTAGCTGGTGAACATGCCCCGATAGTTCATTGTATGCCCATTAAGTCTTTATCACAGTGATCATATCAGAACGTTATTCTGATTTTGTTTAGTTTTGCTTTGCGACTATGAATTGTGACAGTTATTACAGAGCTGCAGCCAAAAACCAACCAACTGAACCTCCCACTGTGTGCGGACTCGACCCTTACTCCCACGTCTGCTGCTTCGAGGAGGGGAAGGAGGGAAGGAAATGCGACAGCACCCTGGGAGCCTGGATTGTAACTGAAAAGGACGTTATTTACGGGCTTTACCAGTACTACTATTAGGGGCAGAGTTTGGATCTTTTTGAACATCAGGACTACTTATTCACCACTTAATACACTGTTCACGTATAATAATTGTTCACAACACGTTCAACACGTTCTTATAATTGATGGATCTATGTAGATATATGAAGATACATATATGTCGTATGAGTGTTATACACAAATTTCTTCTGGACTACTTACAGGCCAATTAAACTTTAGACTGTTTTAGCTATTTGTAGTTCTATGTCCATAATTATTAATTTAGTGCCTTTCTCTGGCCCTTTCCATTTCCAAGATCTCCTTTTGTAGACAGGATCCAGTGCTTTATTTAAGAAGGAGATAATAATATTTTCTCCTGGAATCCATTACACTTTATAATACAAGACAATATCTGGTGTGGCTCTAGCTTGTTTGCTGCCTGGCCACTGCTTGATTTGCTACATTAATTTGTTATTACCAAATTTCAATCTTTTCAACAGAAATTCACTTAAATGAAAAAGTTACATTGCTTTAAAACAACAAATCTTACGGATAGCTGATGGTTTTAAATCAAAAGGTCACCATATTATGGGCAAGGCATGGGAGGATATGGAGAATATCATGTGGGCAGTCCTTTAAAAGTGGATTGAGAGTGAGGGGAAGCCAAGAGAAACATTAAAGAGTGAAGGTAGGGAATAGGAGGAGGGTAATAGAACACCAATGGAAAAAAACAATTAAAAAATACAACACAACCCCTTTTAGATTAAAGCCACAGTATCCAGTAAGATATACTGTAACATGTGCTTATCCATGTACTCACCCACATATTAAAGTCTCCCTTACGCCTGGAATTTCTTCCATCTTTAAAAGGCGCATGTCCACCACAAAACTCTAATTTCTCCCACGTACTGCCCCATCTGTAGTTTAAAAAATATGCTTAACTCCCTTATGCCCAGCTCCATAATTTTGGTTCCCTGTAACATTCCCCCCCCAAAGTTTCCCCAATAATTTTTTTTTGTTTTTCCCACAGGAGTTACTGCCAGAGTCCATGTATAGGTACTCTGTTTACTGCCTGTCTCCCCTCGGGTGAAGTTTGGATTTATGCGCACTTGGGGTCAGGCACTTTCCCCCCTCCCTTTCCCTCCCTCTACCGGCCACAGTGTCACTTGATCCCTCCCTTCGTACCATAAAAAACTTGGCCATTATATTGTAGTGATACCTGCCCCCATGCCACAAACGCCTCCCTATAAACGATTTTAAAGAAAGTCCCCCACTACTGTCTACTTTACTTCCCTCTTTGGTCCCCAGCGTTGTTTGTCTGACGTAGCGGCAGCCGCGTCTGTTGTCTTGGCGCCTCTCAGCCATTAGTCTTTTTAGTCTAGTCCCACCCCCTGCTTTGCAGTGTCTTGCAAGCTAAATGCTGGGCAGTGCGGGCAGAGGAGAGAGGGATAGCTGTAGTAAAGATCGTGTTGGCACTCTTGAGAACTCTTGTATAGCTGGTTTGGGGTGGGGGATCGGTATATTATATTGACAATTAAGAGTGGCACATCAACACATCCCCTCTGGTCACCCTCAGCCGACAGACCCTGGACACCACAAGCACACCTCCTGGCACCACCAGTGCACATCCTTCTGCCCACCAAACCAGGCACACCCTCTGGCACCACCACAACATCCTTCTGGCACAACTCAGCACACAGTTCCCGGCTGGTGCACCACACAGCAGCACATTCACCCTCAAGCACCACTAAGGCACTGTATCCCCTCTGGCTTCACTTTCTATTACACCAACAAATCCCCCTGGCACACTTTTTATTTATACACCTGGTAGCATACAAAACCCCAGTCCCTCCACCACCCTAGCACATCCTTTCCCTGAGTAACACTAGCAAGCCCTCACCTTGGCATACTTAAACTGCAGCGATTACATATCCCCCCATTGGCATTCAACTTTTCTCTATTAGGGGTTCGTGTTGTTCGCCGTTACTGTTTGTTCCCCCTCTTTTTTCCTTTATGAGGTTATCTTGGACAGAGGGACTTTATGCGGATGTCCAAGCAGTATTTGGAAGTTATCTGCATTACAGTCTGCACTCTTGGCTACACTCCTGACAGGATTGGCTTTCAACCCACGATCCATGCATCAGCGGCGGGTTGGATTAAAATACTAACATTATTTTGCAACGCAATACGAACTTTTTTTCTCCTCCACATAACCTTTTAAGTTACGCATGCACAGCATGCCTTAACACTGAGCAGAGCAGTAATTTTC
This sequence comes from Hymenochirus boettgeri, assembly GCA_019447015.1. NCBI lineage: Eukaryota > Metazoa > Chordata > Amphibia > Anura > Pipidae > Hymenochirus > Hymenochirus boettgeri. The sequence continues at coordinate 280,992,361 of CM033474.1, forward strand.
TTGGACAATGATTTTTGTGTCTGACGGCTGATTGAAGACGGGGGCCCAGGCCCCCGCCAGAGTTCAGTCATATTTGAATTGGTAATTTATGATGATAATGTGTCACTTACATGTACTGGGGCCCATGGATGGATTCTCTGATGGCCTCCAGGCATCTGGGCCCTATAGGCACTTGTGGGTTTTTTGCCCCTTGTGATATGATTAACTCTACCATACATTTCCTAACCTATCTGGGAATGACAAGCCCATCAGGTAGTGGGTTATGGGGTTTGTATCTATTATACTAGGATATGATAAATCTACCCTTACATTGTCTACTATCTGGTAAATCAGCACTCGGATATGAAGCTATACCGCTTATGTCTATATATGATAAAAATCTACCCTTTACATCCTACGATCTCGGGAACCTAGCCCAAAGGATATGATATCATTAGTATCGTACTTGACCATCCACCTGACTAAAGATCTACCCTCCTAGCACACTACCTACCTTACCCCTCCCCCGGCCCAACCCACAGCCAAGTAATGCGTAGCTATATATCTTTAGATATGATCTTTTAAATCGCCCATTAAAGCTCTACCGTATCTTGTGGTAACCAGACTTCCACTTTTTATATTTTGGTTATCTTATATATCCACATATATGATAATAATTCTATCCACTGACATCCTATTTCCATATTTCCTTTTTGGTTAACCGAGTACACAGTATATGGTTTTATCTATAGATTTTTTTTACCTATATTAGATTTAAATCTACCCCTTATCATTCCACCTATATGGTATACACACCAGCCACAGTTATTGGTATCTTATTATATCTATATATGATAAAATTTCTTACCTCTACATGTTTTCCTAACCTATCCGGTAACCATTTGATCACAGGTATAGATATCTATATATCTATATATGATAGAAATGCTAACTTACATTTCCCCCCCTAACTCGATCTTGGTTTTTAACTTCAGCACAGCTTATTGGTATTTCTATATATCTTATATTGAGGCTTAAATCTACCCGTACATTCTCCACTCCCTATATGGTATATTCGAGCACAGTTCACATATTGATATTCTTATTTTTTTTTTTTCCATATCATGATATGATGAGTAATAAATCTACCACTTACAGCCTACCTATCCGGTAGCCAGCACGCATTTATGGTTTTATCTATTTATATCTTATATATGATAAATCTACCCTTACATTCCCCTACTATCCGGTAACCAGCACAGCATATGGGATCTATATTATCATATATATTGTACCCTAAAATTTACCTTTCACCATTCTACCTATCCTTTTTGGTAACCAGCACAGCATATGGTACTATATATTTTGATTAAATCGACCCTTTACATTCCTAACCTATCTGGAACCAGTTTAAAAGTCTAGTAGATGGTTATCGTATTTTATTCTATGGACTATGATGTCAATCTTACCCTTACATCATCTACCTATTGGTTAACCAGCACAATTATATTTGATATGTTATTGTATATTTTCTATATATGAGAAATCTACCCTTGCATTTTCACCTCACTATCCCGGTAAAAACCAGCACAGTATTAGGCTCATTATATGTATATCTATAAAATGATAAATCTACCCTTTTAACATGACCCCCGACCGAATCCGTTGTCCTAACCAGTCCCTTTTTCTAAGTTAATGGGTATATATCACCCCCTATTCATATATATTTGATAATCTACCTCGTACATTTTTTCCTACCTTATCTGGTTAACCAGACAAGTTATTTTATGTGTATCTATATATTCTATATTATGATAAATCTACACTTACATCCTTACTCTACTGGTTGAACCAGCACTTTAGTGATATTGTGCCCACCTATCTTTTATAGTATCTATATATGATAAATCTACCCTGACATTTCCTACTTTCTCATCTGGTAACTCAGACACATATGATCTATATATTATCTATTATATGACTCAGTCTTACCATTTACACATCCTACTACCCATCTGTGGTAACCAGATACCAGTTATTATGGTATTCTATGTATTTCCCCTTATATATGAGTAATTTTCCCTCCCTCATTTACCTACTTGGTAACCATGCCACTAATATTATTGGGATTCTTATTAAGCTTTACTCATGTATGATTACCCCCACCCTCTACCTCTACCATCCTTACCTATCCTTGGAATCCCCAGCACAGTAGATGTGTATTGATATATGTCTATTATTTATGATTGGAATCTATCCATTTACATTTCTCTACTATCCGTGTAACCAGTAACTAGTAATAGGTTACTATTTTGTACTTATTCTCCTATGATAATATGTATACTACTTACATCCTATCGATCTCGCGTGCAACCAGCACAATTATATGGGATCTATTCATATCTTATGATATGTATTGAATTCTACCTCTACAGCTCTATATCCGTTGGAACCAGCACATCCAGTAATGGTATTAATAGCTAATATGGAAATTTCTTACCACGTACATTCTTTACCTACGGTAAACCAAGTACAGTAATGATACTTATATATCTAATATGATTTGAACCATCTACCCCTAGCATTTTTCCACCCACCACCTATCCGGTGATCAGACATAGTATATGATTAATCGATAATTCTAATATGATTTATAATCTACCCTAATCTCCTATTCCTGTGTTAACCACACCGCACGGATATTTGGTTTACCTCTTTTATATATTCTATAATGATAATATCGACACTTACATCCTACCTATCTGGTAACCAGCACAGTTATATGGTATCGATAATTTATTAGATTGATTAAATCTACCCTTTTATTCTTTACTATCTGGTAACCAGCCACAGTATGTCATGGTTTATATATATTATTCTTCTATATGATAAATGCTACCCGTGTGTGTCTACTATTTAGATATTGTACTGGGATATGCTTATAGTTGTTATTATAGAGGGGAAAAAGTAGTCAGACATGTGCTTTATCAGCCAGCCTCCGCTACACTTAATTGATCCTTACATTATATGAATTGGTTAGTGCCACATTTCTAGTTTTCCTCAGTTTTTTCTTCTTACTATTAATATATCTTTAAAAAAAAAATTTAGGCTTATGTAATGCACATCTTGTTCAGCTATCCTAACGTCATTTATTCAATTTTATGCTAGTTTCTGATGCTTTCTTTTACACTCCTTGTTACAGTTTTTTGATTTAATCCCTAAAGGCCCTTTCGTTTTTCCCTCAGCCTTAAGGTTTAAATGCCTGTATTCTTCCTTCCATGTGCTCTCTTTACTGAGAATTCAGCCACTATGGGCGCCCGATTTATTTTCTTTTTACATGTATTCCAAGTGGTTATAAATTTAGAGTGTGGGCTTTAACCATGTTACTTTAAATCCCCTTGACACAGTCCACTGTTCCTTTCAGTACCTTTGTACCTGATAATACATTATCCCAGTGATCAGTTCTGAAGAGTCTGCTTTTTAAACTGGGTAAGGGAAAATTTTGGCCTCCCGAAACTAAAAGTCTTTGTTAACTCAAGAGTCACTTTTCCTGTTTCTGGTATAAACAAAGTCCAATATGCCACACTATGAAGGGTCACATTCCCCTTAAGCCTCCATTATTTCTATTTATCACAATGTTGCCCACATACTTGATGTTAGATTATTTACCAGATCCAACAGAGTTTGATCTTCTTGATAGTAGGAACCTCATAACTGTGTACCCGAGAAAATATACTGTGCTCTAGTGAAAGTCAGGAAGTTGTCACACTTTTTTTCCTGGGTGTTGGCAGTTCACTTCACCCCAACTGCAACCCGGTCAGCCCGGTGATATTACAAGTTCCCCCCTCATAATGGCACACTCGAAGTACCCTTACCATTCCCCCCCCCCCCCCCCCCTACCCCCCCCTCACCCTTTATCTGCCTGTACAAGCATCCACTCCATTTATGCGTCATCAATATATCTATATAATGACTAATATCTTCCTTACCACTCACTACCCCTATCCGGTAATCCAGAACAGGATCTACGGGTCGATCTATATATCTATTGATGATATTTTAATCCTACCCTACATTCCTTACCTATTTCCTGTAACCAGCACAGTATATGAGTTTCTACCTATAAGCTAGGAGCAGACGACTATAGTATTATCCTCCCTTTTTTTCATTTGACATCCTCACCTAGCGTTGGTAACACATGCACAGATATGATATCTTGAATACCTCCCCGATATGATAAATCTACCCTGAATTTTTTTTTTCCTCAATCTACCTATCTTCCTGAGATCTTTTCTCCCCTTTTTTTTGTTTACCGAACAGTTTATGATGGCTATCGATACTTATCCATTATATGGATCAATCTACCTTACACCTCCCATCACTATTCTGGGTACCCCCACTACAGCACCGTAGTGACTGTATAATATTAGCTATATTATGATAACCCATCTACCTCTCGACATCCCTACCATATCGAGCCACCCCCAGCAAGTACTACCTGGTATCTCTATATGCCTATACCTACCTTGATTAAATCTCCAACCCTTACAGCCTAGCATCCGGTAATTCCAATGCACCAGTAGATGATAACCCTCGGTCGACCCCCTATTTTATATATGACCCAAATCCTACTCTTACATTCTTATCCTATCCTGGTTTAACCTATTGCCAGCTATATCGGTTTTTCCGATCTATTATAGCCTACGAATATGCATAAATCTAATCTTACATTCCTATCTAACATAGTCTGGTCCCCCCCCAAAAGGCACACCCAGATTATCGCGCAGACTTTATTATGATCTCTATCGATGATTATAATATACAATTCTCCGCACTTATGCTGTGGTCACAAAGCAACCCCAGTCCGCTATTGGTATTGTCTAGATATTCTTTTGTCCCTTTTATATTTATGCATTAAATGTCTACACTTACACATATACCATTCTGCGTACCCGCTACATCCTTTTTAGATCTCGCGTAGATAGTATATCTCATTTCCATATGATCCCCTCCAATCGACCCTACCATTCTTCTAACTATCTGGTAACAGAACTACCGTATTATGGTTTTCATCCTATTATTTATCACCTACCCCATATGAATAAACTCCCTACCCCTTACCCCCCCTCACCTCTATCCGGTGAAACAGGTCCCCACCAGGGTATTGGCCTATATATATCCTCATGTATTTGATACCACTTCTTCCTCCCCTACCATCTTCCTCACTTTACCTCCTGGAACCACCGCACAACTATTGGTATCTTCACTATATTTAATATGATAAATATACCCTTACATCTCGTCCTATTCTTCGGTTTAAACTCAATTTGACACCTACGCTTATTGATACTTAGTCTATAATCATGATAGATGCTAAATGTCTACCACTTTCATCTTTTTTTCCCCCCTAACTATCTGGCTAAACACAGCATATCCCATGCCCTATATTGGTAGCCCCCCATATTTCACTGCAGTGACCTATAGCGACCCCCATTAAATCCCCTATTTTCCACTATCTGTACGGCACACCCTCCCGTCTCCACCTCCCTCCTGCACGCTATTTACCCTTGTCTTGTTATCGTTTGTCTTACCCTACTACATTACCCGATATTTGTAAGCTCTACCCCGGATATTGGCGACTCCACTCCTTCCTCTCTTTGTCTGCCGCAAGGCCCCTGCTTATTGCACTTGTACTACAGAATTAACGTTTTACCCATTATGGGCTTTTACTTTATGTAATTATTAAGTTTTGTACTTTTCTTCTCATGGATGATACGACTACCACCTTACCTGTGCATTTTCACTTGTAGAGTTCACAATTAGAGCAGCCCTTTTCAAACAGTACACTTGTACATACGACACCTGTGGCACCCCACCGTAGACATCCTTTAGATCCATTAATGACCGAAAGCCACCCCAATTAACAAGTTACTCTTTCGTGCATCCCTTATCACCACAACCAATTCTTCTCTTTCCACATCGTGCAAACCTAGCCACAAAGCCCACAGACCCTTATGCTTATAAATTAATTAGCATCTGCTGTGACAACTGTATCATAATGCGCTTTAGCTTTAGTCTACATCACCATCTGGTGTACCCACATCTTCGACTGCTGCAGAGTCCACATCCTATTCCTACCTTCCACTATTAAACATCCAAGCAAGTTGCTGTCGTTTGGAACAAGATCCTTGTTCCCATAAATACACGCTTCAGACTGATAAGTTTTCCTTATATTAGTGAGCCCTATAATAAATGCATCCAGGGCACTCATCCCGCTTGTGCCTCACTACACTTAATTGTAATACAATTGTTGTTCCGAAACATCCATTTTTCCACCTCACGACTACATTCGTATCGCTCTATATACAATGGGGACACTACATAAATCAAAATTGTTCTTTCGAGCAATGTGCACCCAAACTTGAGCATATAACATTAGCCATATCTAATGTCCAAGAAGACATCCAATGGAGGTCTTCTTGACATTGTGAGACTTTCCTTCTTTCTCTTCTTTTCTTTATTTATCCCATTTCTTTCTTTCTTTCTTTCTTTCTTTCTTTCTTTCTTTTCTTTTTCTTCTCTCCTTGTGCCCCGATTTAACTGATACAGCTTATATTTCTGAATAAATGGCTAACTGTTATTAACTGCATGCTCGTCTTTCCCCTTGGTCTGTGTCTTTGGTCAACCGCAATCTAGGCCCTATCCAAATATCACGCTTTATGAGTTCACCTTGTACCCAGATCACCCTATCTTCAGCTGGTCAACCTTAACATTAATCATCGCACCAGAACGGCAGGAACATAGGAAAAAAATGGGCTATCGACACACCTCCAGGACCTCCATATTAAGGCTTTGACTGTATACCACCATGCTTCCTGCTGGTTTTGTTTCGTTACTGTTAAGGACAAGTGACAAATGGCGATGGGCACTTATATTAACTGGACCCACAGTTATTCTCCCTGATTATATAGAAATCCAACATATCCTGATTCATATATTTATACTCATACATTATCTAAACTTCCTCTACTAGCTGTTTGATTTCGTATATACAATTGCAGCTTTTGGCGTGGGCCTGCGGCCACTATATCCTAGTGGACAGTTAGTTTGAGGTATCCATGGCGTGAAAAGAAAATACGAAATGTCAACAAGAATTTCAATTTACACTCCAAGATAATAATTGTCAAAACAAATTTATTTTTATTGACCCTTTTTGATGAGCATTATGTGAAGGTTTTACATCATAAGCTCCGGTTACTAACAAAGTTCCACAGACAGACAAGTCCACCCTAACACACAGATAATGTACATTTACCCTCCTCGTGTTTATTAACAAAGCACGTACTGTCGGATTATAGATCACAGCCATGGCAATTATTTCCGCCCTTTCACATTACTGTTTGTTTTTTATTATCAACTTGAACCCAATTCAATAGGGACGGAGTCCTTGATTTTGAAGCTGGACACTGAAGCGCAGGGTGGCCACATCACGATTACGGAACTCCAGATGTGCATAGGACATTGGAATTCTTGAAGGACGGACATGTTTGCTGATATGCAAATGAAAATTTTCAGTTGGAAACAATACAACTATGTAAAATTCACGGTGTATTTTGAAAAATTTAACAAAAAATTAACAATATGTCTTTACTCTATTTTAATGGGTGGTTTGCGGATTTTTCCCATCCCCATACCTTTTTTATCCTCCTCAGAACTTTTCCCCAGAAGAGACCCTTGGGGAAAGTGAAAGCATCCCTCATAGACCATATAGCATAATGTCATCAATTCATATTACAGCCCCGTGTTTAACAATTATTTTTACAGTACACGTTATATCCTAGTCTTGCGTCCTTTAAAATATGCTTTTGCACCACTAGAAAAAAAAACATAAGGACATTCCGACACCCACATTATCATACAATAGCCATTCCATGGCATCACAAGCAATATGGAATCAGGGATGTTTTTTTTTTAATAAACTTCATTTTTCCCTGGATATTGCTACTTTCAGTTAATTGTCACAAATCAATTCGGACAGACACGCACCCCAAATTCCGCTTATATGCGTAAATAACCATAACATGTGCTCATTATAGCTGTCCTGCAGAGTTAACGCTCCCACTAGTCGTGCGTAAATCTGATTTCTTCAATCGGATAATAAAGAGAGAAGAAGAAAAGTGTGACTCACTTGTGAGCTACACCGGTTCCTGAAGAACCTTAACATAATGATATGTTGCATAGCCTTCTCGAGAAAGGATTGTGTTCTTGTGTCACAACATGATAGGGTTTTCAAATATCTAACCTCCACATGAAGCTAAACAGAAAGTAAGATGTAATAAAAAAAATAGTTTTAAAGACTTAATAGAACTTACAGTACTGTAGAAGTCTGTGCAAGCTTAACTTACAGGTGATAAATCGTAGAAGTCTTTAATTAAAGCTAAACTTAAGGCTGTGACAGAATTAAGGTGTCCCTGTTGCGGAACAACAAACAACTGTGCTCTCCCCAAGATTACCTACTACAAACAATTAATACCATAAAGATTATATAGTTCATGTATTTTTGTACAGTTTTAAAGGTATAAAATCATTAACCCAGCTTTACTATTTTGTTGCCGTATGTTTTATACCCCAACACAAAGACTACATCTGGCCGCCGGCGATCATGCGAAAGAAGACAACGGTCCGTTGGGACCTTTGCCCCCTGTCAGAATAAGAGTCCGGGCGGACCGCACGAGCGAGTATCGGTATAAGTTCTTACACTTTACCTCCCTTCGGTCCTGAGTTCTACGGCAAGAACGGAACCCCCCGCGTAAGGCACAGCACCTTTACCTCCCGTTCTTCAATTCTAGAACTGGACGTCCACCCAAACATTTCTTGCCCAACCAATCACCCCCCGACCGTGGAACCTGATACGTTTTTTTTTTCCAAACTTACAGGACAACTACCCTGTTTTTGAATTTTGAATAAAATAAGACTTTTTCCAAGCCAGATGCACACTCTCCCCCAGGACAGGACTGGAATCTGACAAAACATATTGAACCCATAGGCCGCTGAGAAAAAATAACTGAACCTGACGCTTAACCTATATCTAACCCCACCCAGGGATGTATTTTATTTTCATGGTCAAGGATCCGGAGATTGAGTAATCATCCAGTACTTATTTAGTCCTTTTCTTTCCCTTGTAAACAGATCCGCGGTTAACTAAAGCGGCACTGTTTTAAATTCTTTTTTATACCCATTTTTTGTTGCTACTATACTCTATGACCTATATTTGTACTTGGCGATCCTTCTCATGAGTCGTACTATATGGAGGGGGAAAAACGGATTCAAGACATTGCTTATCCACCCCTGTAACTAACGTATGCCCCCCATTAATTAATGGTGCACATGCTCAGTCTTCTTTTTTACATCATATTCTACCATATGAATTATTACTGAAAAAATAAATTTTAGGCCTTAGTGTGCTTTTTTGTTCAGCTTGTATCCGAAGTCATATTAATCTTCTAGCTGAGTTTGAGGCTCCTTAGACACTCCTAGGTTACAGTTTTCTAATCCTTAAAGGCCTGTCTGTTCAACCGCAGCCTTACAAGGTCTTTTTTAAAATGCCCCTATTCTCCTTGCATTTGCCTCCATTAAATTCCAAATATTCAGTCCTAACCCCCCATGGGTGCAGCATTTTACGTTCCGGTTTACATTTCATTTCGCCAAGGGTAGAAATTTAGATGGTTGCTTTAACGGACTTAATATTCCCTGGACCCAGTCCACTTCTCTATTACCCCACCCTTTACCTGTTATAATACATTATCTCCCAGTTTGCACATTCTGATATGCCGAGAGCGTGGCTTTTTAACTCCTGGTGAAACTTTGCCTCTCTCTCCCGAAAAATTAACCCAGTATTGAACCCCAGATTGTCCAATCACCATTTCCTTCTCGTATATAACCAAGTCCAAATGCACGATTTCATGGTTCACTATTCCCGAAGCCTCCAGGTGACCTGTATATCTACAATGCGCCTCAACTAATGTGAGACTCATTACCAGATCCATTACAGAAACTACCCCCTTTTCTAGTAGGAACCTCAACCCAAAGGTGATCCCCGAGCGAAAATATCCTCTCAGCTTAAATCACGTGGGAACTCACGCCCTTTGTTCACTTCGGTTTTTTTTGGTTATTGGCCATTCTGTTGCCCCTTCCTTCCTTCCTCCTTTCCCCCCTTCCTTTTTCTTTTTCCACCCACACCCAAGCAAATTTTGCAGCCCCTGGCCCCCTCAATTAACCAGTGCCCTCTATAATGAGCACTACTCCCCATTACAATGCACAGCCCTTCGCCAAAGGCATATGAAGCTGACTCCATCCTCCCCATCTTTGTCCTTAGCTGATTTGGCCCAGACGTTTATAAGCATAAACACAAAAATGATATTACCCCCCCGTTCCTGTTGACTTATTCCCACCCAGATTTGCTCCCACTTTTAACCACTCCATATCCACACAAGTTATTCTCTTCCTCCTTTAAATTTCTGGCTTCATCTGACCGCCGTTCGCGGACGGATAAATCCGCGGCGGATCCGGGTTCGTATCCGCGAACTGGCCATCCCTAGTTACCAGATAGGTAGGATGTAAGGGTAGATTTATCTATATAAATATATAGATACCAAATACTGTGCTGGTTACCGATAGGTAGGATGTAGGGTAGATTTATCATATAAGATATAGAATACCATATACTGTGCTGGTTACCAGATAGGTAGGATGTAAGGGTAGATTTATCATTATAGATATATAATACCATATACTGTGCTGGTTTTCGATAGGTAGAATGTAAGGGTGATTTATCATATATCGATATATAGATACCATATAATGTGCTGGTTACCAGATAGGTAGATGTAAGGGTAGATTTATCATTATAGAATATAGATACCATATACTGTGCTGGTTACCAGATAGGTAGGATGTAAGGTAGATTTATCATATATAGATATATTAGATATTCATTACTGTGCTTGGTTACCAATAGGTAGGATGTAAGGTAGATTTATCATATAATGATATTAGATTACATATACTGTGCTGGTTACCAGATAGGTTAGGATGTAAGGTTAGATTTATCAATATTAATAATCATATACTGTGCTGGTTACTGGATAAGTAGGATGTAAGGGTAGATTTATCATATATATATATATGATACCATATACTGTGCTGGTTACCAGATAGGTAGGATGTAAGGGTAGATTATTATATATGATATATAGATATCATAAACTGTGCTGGTTTACCAGATAGGTAGGATGTAAGGGTAGATTTATCATATATAGATTTATATAACTGTGCTGGTTACCAGATAGGTAGGATGTAAGGGTAGATTTATCATATATAGATTATAATACCATATACTGTGCGGTTTACCGGATAGGTGGAATGTAAGGGTAGATTTATCCATATATAGATATATAGATCCATATACTGTGCTTGTTACCAGATAGGTAGGATGTAAGGGTAGATTTATCCTATATAGATATATAGATATTTAAATACTGTGCTGGTTACCGGATAGGTAGTGTAAGGGTAGATTTCTATATATAAATAATATAGATACCATAACTGTGCTGGTTACCGGATAGGTAGGATGTAAGGGTTAGATTATCATATATAGTATATAGATACCAATATCTGTGCTGGTTACCGATAGGTAGGATGTTAAGGTAGATTTTCATATATAGATATATAGATACCATATACTGTGCTGGTTCACAGGATAGGTAGATGTAAGGGTAGATTTATCATATATAGATATATAGATACCATATACTGGTGCTGGTTACCAGATAGGTAGGATGTAAGGCTAGATTTATCATATATAGATATCATATACTGTGGCTGGTTACCAATATGTAGGAGTAAGGATATATTATCATATATAGATTATAGATACCATATACTGTGCTGGTTACCAGATAGTAGGATGTAATAATTTTATCATTTATAATATATAGATACCATATACTGTGCTGGTTACCAGATAGGTAGGATATAAGGCTAGATTTATCATATATAGATATATAGATATCATATACTGTGCTGGTTACCGGATAGGTTAGGATGTAAGGGTAGATTTATCATATATAGATATAGATATCATACCCTGTGCTGGTTACCGGATAGGTAGGATGTAAGGGAGATTTATCATATATATATTTATAAAGATATCATATACTGTGCTGGTTACTAGATAGGTAGGATGTAAGGTTTAGAGTTTATCATATATAGATATATAGATACCATATACTGTGCTAGTTTACCGGGATAGGTAGGATGTAAGTGTAGATTTATCAATATAGATATATAGATACCATATACTGTGCTGGTTACCAGATAGGTATAATGTAAGGGAAGAGTTTATCATTATAGATATATAGATACCATATTCTGTGCTGGTTACCATATAGGTAGGATTGTAAGGGTAGATTTATATATATAGATATATAGATCCATATACTGTGCTGTTACCAGATAGGTAGGATGTAAGGGTAGATTTATCATATATATATATAACCATATACTGTGCTGGTTTTGGATAGGTAGAATGTAAGGGTAGATTTATCATATAAGATATATAGATACCATATAATGTGGTGGGTGGTGGTGAATGTGTGCTGTGGTGGGGGGGTGGGTGTGTGGGGGTGGTGGGGGTATTTTCCGGAATTTCCGGAATTTTCCGCCCATCCCGAATTCCGATCGGAGAGATTTTCACATTTTTCGAAAATCCGAAATTCGAGTTCGGTTTTCGTAATTTCGGGAATGAGGAATTTTCGAAAATAAGGAAGAGAAACGAGGGAGGAAAGAAAAAAAACAGTATTTTCGAAATAAAAATACAAGGATTTCTCTTAATTCCAGACCAGACATACTATTTTCGAAAATTTTCCAATTACGGTGATTGATTGAGTACTGTATTTTCGAAAATGCATATTTTCGAAAATACATGAAAACCCGTAATTTCGAAAAATTCCCGAAAAAACAGGAAAACTCGTTAATTTCGAAAATTTCGAAATATGAAAAATCCGTTATTTCAAGGGTTATTTTTTATTTTACGGGTCGCTCGCGGATTTTCGAATTTTCGAATTTTTAGAAAATTAGCGGATCTTCGAGCGGGACGGATGTGCGAAGTTGGACATCTCTACTGGTAACCAGCACAGAATATGGATTATATATCTATATATGATAACTCTTCCCATACATTATACTATCTGGTAACAAGCACAGTATATGGTATCTATATATCTATATATGATAAACTAACACTTACATCCTACCTATCCGGTAACTAGCACAGTTATGGTATCTATATACCTATATATGAAAATCTAACCTACATCCTACCTATCTGTAAACCAGCACAGTATATGATATTATATAACTATATTATGATAAATTACCTTACATCCTACCTATCCGGTAAACCAGCACAGTGATGATATCTATATATCTATATATGATAAAATCTACCCTTACATCCTACCTATCCGGTAACCAGCACAGTATTGATCTAACTATAATTATATGATAAATCTAGCATTATATCCTACCTATCTGGTAACCAGCACAGTATATGGTATCTATATATCTAAATGATAAATCTATCTCTTACATCCTACCTATCTGGTAAACCGAACAGTGTATGGTATCTATATAATTATATATGATAAATCTACCCTTACATCTACCTATCCAGTAACCAGCACAGTATATGGTATTCTATATATCTATATATAATAAAATCTACCCTTACATCCTACATATCTGGTAACCAGCACAGTATATGATATCTATATATGAAAATCTACCCTTACATCCTAACTATCCGGTAACAGCACAGTATATGTATCTATATATTATATATGATAAATCTATCCTTACATCCTACCTATCTGGTAACCAGCACAGTATATGGTATCTATATATCTATAAATGATAAATCTATCCTTATATCCTACCCCGTAACCAGCACAGTATATGATATCTATATAACTATATTGATAAATCTACCCTTACATCCTACCTATCTGGTAACCAGCACAGTGATATGGTATCTATATATCTATAATGATAAATCTATCCTTACACCTACCATCTGGTAACCAGCCACAGTATAGATATCTATATGATAAAATTAGCCTTACATCCTACTATCTGTAACCAGCACAGTATATGGTATTATATATCTATATATGATAAATCTACCCTACATCCTAATCCTGTAACCAGCACAGTATATGGGTATATATATCTATATATGATAAATCTACCCTACATCCTACCTATCCGGTAACCAGCACAGATATGGTATCTATATATCTATTATAGATAAATCTAACCCTTACATCCACCTATCGGTACCAGCACAGTTAGTTTATGGTATCATAGATTATATATGATAAATCTACCTTACATCCTACCTATCCGGGTAACCAGCACAGTATTTAAATATCTAATATCTATATAGGATAAATCTACCCTTACATCCTACCATCTGGTAACAGCACAGTATATGGTATCTATATATCTATATATGTAAAATCTACCCTACATCCTACCCAGTAACCAGCACAGATATGATATCTTATATCTATATATGATAAATCTACCTACATCCTACCTATCTGGTAACAGCACAGTATATGGTTATCATATATCTATAATGATAAATCTACCCCTTACATCTACCTATCCGGTAACCAGCACAGTATATGATAATCTATATATGATAAATCTACCCTTACATCCTACCTATTCTGGTAACCAGCACAGTATATGGTATCATATATCTATATATGATAAATCTACCCTACATCCTACCTATTGGTAACCAGCACAGTATATGATATCTATCTATCTATATATGATAAATCTACCCTTACATCCACCTATCTGGTAACCAGCACAGTAATGGTATCTATATATGATAAATCTACCCTTACATCCTACCTATCTGGTAACAGCACAGTATATGATATCATATATCTATATATGATAAATCTACCCTTACATCCTTACTATCGGTAACCAGCACAGTATATGATCTATATATGATAAATCTATATATTATAGTACACGATATGGTATCTATATATGATAAATCTACCCTTACATCCTACCTATCTGGTAACCAGCACAGAGATATGGTATCTATATATCTATATTGATAAATCTACCCTTACATCCTACCTATCTCGGTAACCAGCACAGTATATGATATCTATATATCTATATATGATAAATCTACCCTTACATCCTACCTATCTGGTAACCAGCACAGTATATGGTATCTAATATCTATATATGATAAATCTATCCTTACATCCTACCTATCTGGAACCAGCACAGTATATGATATCTATATATGATAAATCTACCTTAATCTACCTATCTGTGTAACCAGCCAGTATATGGTATCTATATATTATATATGATAAATCTACCCTTACATCTACCTATCTGTAACCAGCACAGTATATGATCTATATATCTATATATGATAAAATCTACCTTACATCCTACCATCCGGTAACCAGCCACAGATAGATGGATCTATATATCTATTATATGATAAATCTAACCCTACATCTACCTATTGGTAACCCGCACAGTATATGGTATCTATATATTAATATATGATAAATTACCCTTACATCCTACTATCCGGTAACAGCCACAGTTATTTAATAATCTATATATCATATAGGATAAAATCTACCCTTAATCCTACCTATCTGGTAACAAGCACAGTTATGGTATCTATATATCTATATATGTAATCTACCCTTACATCCTACCTATCCAGGTAACCAGCCACAGTATATGATATCTATATTATCTATATGATAAATTACCTCTACATCCTACCTATCTGGTAACAGCAACAGTATATGGTATCTATATTACTATATATGATAAATCTACCCTTACATCCTACCTATCCGGTAACCAGCACCAGTATATGATAAAACCTATATATGATAAATCTACCCTACATCCTACCTATCTGGTAACCAGCACAGTTATGGTATCAATATATCTATATATGATAAATCTACCCTTACATCCTACTATCGGTAAACAGCACAGTATGAGATATCTATAATCATATATGATAATCTACCCTTACATCCTACCTATCTGGTAACCAGCACAGTATATGGTATCTATATATGATAAATCTACCCTTACATCCTACCTATCTGGTAACCAGCACAGTATATGATATCTATATATCTATATATGATAAATCTACCCTTACATCCTACCTATCCGGTAACCAGCACAGTATATGATATCTATATATGATAAATCTAGTATAGTATAGTACAGTATATGGTATCTATATATGATAAATCTACCCTTACATCCTACCTATCTGGTAACCAGCACAGTATATGGTATCTATATATCTATATATGATAAATCTACCCTAATCCTACCTATTGGTAACCAGCACGTATATGATATCTAATATCTATATATGATATAATCTACCCTTACATCCTACCTATCTGGTAACCAGCACAGTATATGGTATCTATATATCTATATATGATAAATCTATCTTACATCCTACCTATCTGGTAACCAGCACAGTATATGAATCTTATATTATGATAAATCTACCTTACATCCTACCTATCTTGTAACCAGCACAGTATATGGTATCTATATATCTATATATGATTAAATCTACCTTACATCCTACCTATCTGTAACCAGCCACGTATTGGTATCTAATATCTATATATGATAAATCTACCCTTACATCCTACCTATCCGGTAACCAGCACAGTATATGGTATCTATATATCTATATATAATATCAACCCTTACATCCTACCTATCCGGTAACCAGCAAGTTTATGGTATCTATATATTAATATATGATAAATCTACCCTTACCTCCTACTATCCGGTAACCAGCACAGTATTTAAATATCTATATATCTATATAGGATAAATCTACCCCTTACATCCTACCTATCTGGTAACAAGCACAGTATATGGTATCTATATAATCTATAGATAAAATCTACCTTACATCCTACCTATCCAGTAACCGCACAGTATATTGATCTATATATCTATATTGATAAATCTACCCTTACATCCTACCTATCTGGTAACCAGCACCAGTATATGGTATCTATATATCTATATATGATAAATCTCACCTACATCCTACCTATCCGGTAACCAGCACAGTATATGATAACTATATATGATAAATCTACCCTTACATCCTACCTATATGGTAACCAGCACAGATAGTATATGGTATCAATATATATCTATATATGATAAATCTACCCTACACATCTACCTATCTGGTAACCAGCACAGTATATGATATCATATATATATATATGATAAACTACCTACATTCTACCTATCTGGTAACCAGCCACAGTATATGGTATCTATATATGATAAATCTACCCTTACATCCTACCTATCTGGTAACCAGCACATAAGTATATGATATTATTATCTATATATGTAAATCTACCCTTACATCCTACTATCCGGTAACCAGCACAGATATGATATCTATATATGATAAATCTAGTATAGTTAGTATAGTATTTGAGGTTGAATAAAGACATACGGTCTATCCAGTCCAAACCATCTAGCAATATCTCATTCCTGCCTAACTGTTGATCCAGAGGAAGGCAAAAAAAAACCACCAAATTTATGAAGGGGAAAAAATTCCTTCCTGACTCCAAGTGGCAATCGGAAATTTCCCCGGATCAACTCTACTTTATGATCAATACCAGTAACTTGCAACATTCCTTGTTTGCAGAAACTATCCAGCTTTTTTTTGAAACTGACCAATGAACCTGCCATTACAACGTCCACTGGAAGACAGTTCCATAGCTTTACCGTTCTCACAGTGAAAAACCCTTCCGAGCTTGAAGCCTAAACCTTTTTCTTCAAGTCTTAAGGGATGTCCTCGTGTCCTTTGACATGTTCTATTGGTGAACAATGCCCAGATAGTTTATTGTATTGGCCCGTTAATGTATTTATAACAGTAATCATTATCCCCACTCAAGCGCCTTTCTCCAGCGTACATAATTGTAACTTTTCCGTCTCTCTTCATATTCAAGCTCCCCCAATCCCCTTATTAATTTAGTTGCCCTTCTCTGAACCCTTTCATTTCAAAGATGTCCTTTTTGTACACAGGATTCCAAAATTGCACTGCATATTCCAGATGAGCCTTACCAATGCTTTGTAAAGGGGAGAATTACATTTTCCTCCCTTGAATCCATACCTCTCTTTATACAAGACAATACCATGCTGGCTCTGGCTGTTGCCGCCTGGCACTGCTTGCTACATTTAAGTTTGTTATCCACCAAAAACTCCAAGATCCCTTTCCAACAGGGATTCACTTAACACAGAGCCATTTATAGTATAAGTAGCACAAGTAGTTTTAAGTCCAAAATGCATCACCTTACATTTATCAACATTGAATTTCATCTGCCACTTAGCAGCCCAATGTGATAATCTATCTAGATCCCCTTGCAACGATTGGTCGACAAAGTTTTGTGTCGTCAGCAAACACAGAAACCTTGCTGACAATACCCACTGACAATACCCACTTCCAAATAAATAGATTAAATAGAAGCGGCCCCAACACAGAACCCTGTGGCACCCCACTTAGCACTTTAGTCCATAATGATGAAGCCCCATTAACAACTACTCTCTGATCCATTCATTAACCAATTTTCTATCATGTACAAATGTGACTCCCCAGACCAACAGACCTTAGCTTATACATTAGTCGCCTATAGGGGACTGTATCAAAAGCCTTTCAAAATCCAAGTAAAACTACATCTACTGCTATACCAGAGTCTAAATTTCTACTTACTTCCTCATAAAAGCCAAGCAAGTTAGTTTGACAAGATCTATTCCTCCTAAATCCATGCTGGTTACTACATAATGTTAGTCCTTGAAACATACTCTAGAACATGTTCCCTTATTAACTTTCCAGGATCTTCCCACACTGAAGTTAAACTTACAGGCCTGAATTACCCGGCTGTGAACGACTACCCTTTTTGAATATTGGAATAACATCAGCCTTTTTCCAATCCAGAGGCACCACACCGGACATGAGGGAATCAGCAAAAATAAGAAACAATGGCTAGATAAAACTGAACTTAGCTCCTAAGTACCCGAGGATGTATTTATCCGGTCCAGGAGATTTATAATATTAACCTTATTTAGTTCTTTGTACCACTATCCTCGGTTAACCAAAGTGAACTTGAATCTTGTATACCTTTATTGCTACTATACTCTATGATATCTGTACTTGGATCTTCTATAGTGTAACAGAGGAAAAAAAATTATTCAAGACATTTGCTTATCGCCATCCTCCGTAACTAACTTATCCCCATTAATTAATGGTCCACATTCTCAGTCCTCATCTTCTTACTATTATATACTTAAAAAAATGTTTAGGCTTAGTGATGCTTTTTCAGCTATCCTAACTTCATTATTAATTTTAGCTAGTTTGATTGCTTCTTACACTCCTGTTACAGTTTTATACTCCCTAAAGGCCCTTCCGTTCTCAGCCTTAAAGGTTTTTAAATGCCTTTTTCTTCCTTACCATTTGCCTCTTTACATCAGAATTCAGCCAATGGGCGCGGAATTATTTTTTTTACATTATTTCCCAAGGGTATAAATTTAGATGTGAACTGGCTTAAAATCCCCTTGAACACAGTCCACTTTGTTCAGTACCTTTACCTGATAATACATTATCCCAGTTGACATTCCGAAGAGCTTGCTTTTAACCTGGGAAAAATTTGCTTTCCTGAAATAAATGTCTTTGTTAACCCAGCGCACTTTTCCTTTCGATAACAAAGTCCAAATGCCACTATTTGATGGTCACTATTTCCTAAGCCTCCAGTTACCTTTATATCTATAATGCGCTCCACAATGTTAGATATTACCAGATCCAACAGAGCTCCTTTTCTAGTAGGAACCTCAACCACCTGTGAGAGAAACATTATCCTGCAGCAAATCAGGAACTCATCCCCTTTTTCTGTGATGGCAGTTCCACCACACCAATCAAGTCAGGGTAATTGAAGTCCCCCATAATGAGCACACTCCCCAAACTTGCAGCCCTTGCCAACTGCATATGAAGTTGACTCACCTCCTCTCTGCTAGCATTTGGCGGCTTTATAGCAGACACCAACAATGACATTACCCCCTTTCCTGTTGCCTAATTCCACCCATATTGCCTCCACTTTATCATCCATATCCCCAGTTATCTCTTCTTTTAAATTTGGCTTCAATTCTTTTTTAACAAAACCCATACCCTCCCCTTTCCTTTTATTTCTGTCCTGCCTAAACAAGGCATATCCTTCTATATTTACAGTCCAGTCGTGAGAACTGTTCAACCACGTTTCTGCTATACCTATTAAATCATACTTTCATTCAATGCCATCATTTCCAATTCACCCATTTTGTCAGCCAGGCTTCTCGCATTTGCAAACATACATTTTAGATTATGATCCTGTAATTTATTCGTACACTTTGATACACATTCCTCCCTCCCCTATGCTAGCCCCACCCCCATTTCCGCCCACCACTGGCCTATTACACCCTGCTTTCCTCCTGGACAATCGTTCCCGTGAGACTGCTAATACCCTCCCACCCCCCAAACCTAGTTTAAAATCTCCTCCAACCCTCTAGCCATCTTCTCCCTAAAACAGCTGCACCACCATCAGTGAGGTGCAAACCATCCCTACTAAAGAGCCTGTAGCCGACAGCAAAGTCTGCCAGTTCTCAATAAACCCAAACCCTTCTTCCTTACACCACTCTTAGCACAGCATTAATGCTCCTAAGCTCCGCTGTCTCCCTGGCTTAGCACGTGGCTGCGGTAGTATTTCTGAAAACACTACCCTGGAGGTCCTTGCTTTTATCTTGGCCCCTAGTTCTCGGAAATCATGTTTAGGACCTCACCTCCACCTCTAACTTGTCATTGGCACCAATGTGAACCAAGACCGCCGGGTCACACCCGGCCCCCCCAATAATTGTCTACACGATCCCACCACATGCCGAAACCCTAGCACCAGGCAGGCAACACCAGTTCGGCATGTAGGGTCTGGCGGCAGATTACCCTATCTACCTTCCTTATAATGGAGTCCCTACCACTACCACCTGCCTTGCATTCTGACCCTCCTCCTCTCCCTGTATCAGGATGGCAGTCCCCTGGGTGCTCAAGGGACTAGCCCCCTCCATACACGCTAATTCCGAGGTGTTCCTCCCCTTCATTACCTAAGGCGGCAAATCTGTTGGGATGGACAATCTGGGAAGAAGCCCCCCTACTCTTCCGTTCCCCACTTCCCCTAGTAACCCTAACAAAACTACCTCCTTCCTATCCTTTCTTGTCCCTTTCCACCCACCTCTATACTGGCCCCAGCCAGTGCCTGCTGTCCCCCCAGTTCTGCCAATCCCCGCAATGCTGCAAGCTGCCCCCTTAGACTCTCCACCTCAGCTTCCAAACGGGCAACCCACTCACACCTGACAAAGACATAGGTTCCCCGGAACGTTGCTCCAGGTTCTATAATGTGGCACGATGCATTGCATGGCACTGACAAAACTGTCCCTTCTAATACACCACACCAACACAGTGACGCACAAACCTTGTTTAATTGCCTCTTGTTTCAATGTCCTTCTTTTTATATGTCCTTGAGCGCAAGGTCCTTAAGAGAAAGGGCTACTCACAAGTCGTTAACACTCACAGGAAACTTCCTTTTGTTAGGTCCAAACCACAGGCCCACAACAACTGTGAATCCTATTTTAACTAATAGGCCCCAACCCCCACACCAATTAGTGCAGGAGCCAGAAAGAGAGGGGGAAAAAAACCAAACACTTATTAACCCTTTCACAGCTGTTGTGATTATAACAGGTACAATACTAGAATATAGAAGTCCAGACACCCCTTTAACTGGAAGAAGAAAGATAGTCTGCTTACTGCACAATCAGTCCTGCACACATAATTCTTAACAGTACAAACAATCCTTATTTCAAACTGTCAAACACATCCTTATTTCAATCTTTCACACACACCAACAACCATCAAATGATTAAGTGTCCTTCTTTTTATAGTCCTTGAGCGCAGGTCCTTAAGAGAAAGGGCCACTCACAAGTTCGTTACACTCACAGGAAACTTCCTTTTGTTAGGTCCAAACCAAGGCCCCAACAAATGTGTGAATCCTATTTAACTAATAGGCCCCAACCCCCACAACCCAATTAGTGCAAGAGCCAGAAAGAGAGGGAAAAAAACCAAAACACTTATCTACCCTTACATCCTACATATTGGTAACCAGCACCAGTAATATGGTATCTATATATGATAAATCTACCCTTTAATCCTACCGTCTGGTAACCAGCACAGTATATGAATTTAATATTCTATATATGATAAATCTACCCTTACATCCTACCTATCTGGAACCAGCACAGTATATGGTATCTATTATCTATATATGATAAATCTACCCTTACATCCTACCTATCTGGTAACCAGCACAGTATAATGATATCTATATATCTATATATGATAAAACTACCCTTACATTACCTATCTGGTAACCAGCACAGTATATGGTATTATATATCTATATTGATAAAATCCCTTACATCCTACCTATCCGGTAACCAGCACAGTATTGTATCATATATCTATATATGATAAATCTACCTTACATCCTACCTATCTGGTAACCAGCACAGTATATGGTATCTATATATCTATATATGATAAATCTACCCTTACATCCTACCTATCTGGTAACCAGCACAGTATATGGTATCTATATATCTATATATGATAAATCTACCCTACATCCTACCTATCTGATAACCAGCAAAGTATATGGTATCTATATTCTATAATGATAAATCTACCGTTACATCCTACCTATCTGGTAAACCAGCACAGTATAGGATATCTATATATCTATATATGATAAATCTACCCTTACATCCTACCTATTGGTAACCAGCACAGTATATGGATCTTAATATATAATATGATAAATCTACCCTTACATCCTACCATCCGGTAACCAGCACAGTATATGGTATATATATTATCATATGATAAATCTACCCTTACATCCTACCTATCCGGTAACCAGCCAACCAGCACAGTATATGATATCTATATATCTATATATGATAAATCTACCCTTACATCCTACCTATCCGGTAACCAGCACAGTATATGGTATCTATATATCTATATATGATAAATCTACCCTTACATCCTACCTATCCGGTAACCAGCACAGTATATGGTATCTATATATCTATATATGGTAAATCTACCCTTACATCCTACCTATCTTGTAACCAGCACAGTATTGATAAACAGTCCATATGGCCCAAAACATCAGTTAACAATGAATAAAGTAGGTTAAGCAGTCAATACTTTTTTACTTTTATACCATATTATAACTATGGATTTAACCAGCTCAGTATATAATTATTTTAATTGGAACTGTATTAGTCTCACTACTACACTTCTACCTTTGTATCTGTATGTTACCCTTCTAACTAGATTGTGAGCTCTACGGGGCAGGGACCTCATTTCCTCTTGTTGCAAGGCTCAAGCACTTATGTAAATTGATATTTGATATTTATTTTTGTGTTCATTTTTTGACTTTTTTGTATTTTGATATTGTTCAATACCATATAAATAAACCATACATACATACATAAAACAGGCCAGTAGAGCTGGGTAATGTCCTCTTTCTCCATCCAATCACAATCGCAATTTTAAAAAGTTTCCGGCAGTGATACAGCGATCTGGTCACCCCCCACCCCAATCTAGCTTCAATTCTATTCCTATTTCTGTAAAAAAAGGGGTAACAGTGAATGAATCTCTGCTGTGTTTTCTCTTTTGTTTAGTCCCAACTCCCAACATCTCCAAAACAGCCTTTCAGTTGTAAGCCTGGGATTTTCTTGACCCAATAATGGATTCCAAAATTTTCATTAAAATGCTTAGTCCATTACAAAATTATTTGCATTTTTCATGTCTTTAAAAATGTGATGCCTAGAAATACCATTCCTTTGAGTTTAGCGTTTAAATCACACCTACAGTATTCCATTTTCTGTAGCTATAGAAACATCATAGTTTGAAGCATGACACGTAACTAGTTATAGTTCCAAATCTCTAGAGGAAAACTCAAAATATTCCAGACTATCCCATTCTACCTCATTAGCTGGGGTAGAAGAGTTAAATCTTGCTTGAAGAGTTAGTTCCAGACAAAAAAGCAAAAATATATCCTTAGTTAAAGGGATCTATCACTTAAGTTATACTACGGTTCCATCTATACAGATATATCAAAACAATACCTTTTAGTGTAGCTTTAAATGCGAACACTTTTTTTGCATTTACCAAGTCACAGCAGAATCTGTATTTATTTGAGATTAGTACAAACTTCACATGGTGTTAAATGACATGTATAGGAAAACTCAAAACAACGTGAGATCAGTAATGGATGCGCTGGATTTTCTACTAGAACCTGGTTGTGGGTTCAACATTCATAAATTTATCAGTCAAAACTACCAATTGAATTTTAAACTACTAAAATGTAGAGATGGGATCCAGGTCTGACACAAACCCGGATCCGACACGGAACCACTTCCGAAATCCGAAAGATCCACCAGAATCCAGACGGATGCTCCAGATTTTCGAATGTACGGAGCTATTTTGGATAATTTTTTAAAAATATCTTTGAACGTTTGAAAATCCTCAAAAAATACTAACGGAGACCACTTTCGAGTTTCCACTCTTGTTTTTGAAAATCGAACGTTCCGATAATTTTTTGAAAAATAGTCTCGAACATTCAAGACTCTTCGAAAATACAATCGGAAACTCGAAAGTCTCCGATCGTATTTTTGAACGTTCGAAGATATTTTTGAAAATTATCGAGAATATCGGGGAAAAAATTCTTCCTATGTCGTTTCGGCCATCTCTACTAAAATATTTCAGTGTTTCCCCCATCAAAACTAAAGTTCTGCACCAAAACTTTCTTACAATCTGCAGACCACCATTGGAAAAAATCCCCCCAATCCCCCCCGCGTCAGATTCCTTCATCCTTAGCAATCAGAATCAATTCAAGAGGACAAGTCACCCAAACACCCATTCTAGTAGACACAATGTTGGCTGAAAGATCTCTGGTTTAAAATGAATTTATTTACTGTTCAGAGAAATTTGAAAACCCAAGTCATCTATTCAACATTCTGTATCAAATAACAGATGGCAATACCAGCCATACTGATGCCAGCAACTCTTATCGGAGACAGCTTAAACTGGTGATGTATGACACTGCCAGATATGTATCTGCTTGTAACTTTTTTTATATGTCAGACTCTAAAACTGATGAAGCTTATCGCCACATGCTGTGTAATCAATAACATATCTGCAACGCAACATTTTTTTTATTTTTATTATTTCATTTTTTTCCATCCTAAGGCAGTTCTATTTAATTTTAGATTTAATCCCTGAAGACACTGACATTTTAAATTGATCAGAACCATCTGCATTACAATGTAGGGATTGTATGAAAAGAAAAGCCAATTTGAAAAGTCCTTGAATTTTTTAAAATCTTTTCAAAAAGAAAATATGTTAATGCGTGGCCAATAAATTGTTTTTGAATTACAAGGCTTTTGTTGGGAAAGGCATTCAATTTGATACGTGTCTGGAAATTCCGGAATTTAAAGTATTTGAAGGTGACAGTGTTAGATGTAAAGATAATTAAATGTTTTCAAATATATTGGTAAAAGTGCATCCTTGCTGAAGAAGAATGTAAAAGTATAAACAACTTTAATTGTAATGAACGGTGACAGTCTGCTGGAGTAACAAATGGTTTGTAGAAATAAGAGAAGATTCAGCAGTATTGGTGATGGGGAGACAGTCAGGGAAATTCAATATCACTAAAATAAGTGTTAAAAATTTCCTTTGTGTTAAGTTTTGAGCTACCTTGTAGTGCGAAATCCTAATACGGAGTTTTATGAGGCTTTAAACTTGCTCAACGCTCAGCTTCTTAACTTTTAGTGATCCCATGATGCAATAACAGCATTGTATTGTGGGATTGTGTAAAGGTAAAAAGCGACAAGCTGCAGCATTACATCACCCCGTATGGATACTGTGGGGAGTTGTTTAGCCTGTTTCCCCAAGGCCTGGCACCGATTATAATCAGGTCTTGCCCTAGGACTATACATACTTAAAGAACGGGGCAAGTCGGATGTATTTGGTGGTGTACAAAGTGATACGGTGCAATATGATGACATGAACGGACATGCACAAACTATAAAAGGGGGTGCGGCCAACAGAAGGGATGGTGGCTGAGAATCTGTACAAACTTTTAAAGTAACATGGTGAAGGGTGGCTGTTTAATGGCTTTGGGCTTTTAAATGGTCACAGAAGTCCTCTTTGACTTATCATTGTAATTTATGGTAGGGGTACATTATCCAATCTAAAATAACAAAGTCAGATCATTTTTATGAGTCATGCATCTTTCCCTTTTTTTATTGTTAATAGGAAGAAACGTGACCTTAATCAGCCATATGGCCAGCATCGTTCTGCACATTGAGTCCTATTTCTACCAGCAAAATTGTCCATCACTGCAAACAAATAAAAGTTGCCTTTACAGTAGAAAAGGCAACACCTATGTGGACAAATATAGTCGAGGAAAGTGAGAGTAGTGGCTGTCTTCCTCTCCAAAGGTCTCTGCCTTCTGTCTTGCCTCCGGGAGGGATGGTGACATGCACAGAGGATCCCTTTCCCTCCCACCATCCGGATCCATCCTCTCCAGCCATTGCACCTAGCATGTTATCCTTTGGCCATATGATAGATCCCCCCTGCCCACCCCTAACTGGCAAGTTATTTTCTTAAAAAAACTATCCAAACGGTACTTACAGACCTTCATTCCCATGGCGTCTCCATTGACAGCGGCCACATCTGTGATTGGCTGCAAGCAGATAGGCGGAATGGAACGCCACGGGAGAGAAGGTTCTGTTAGTAGTGATCAAATGTTTTTTTTTTTTAATTTATCTCAGCGGTTGGGGGTGGGCAGGGGGCTCTATCATATGGCCAAACTTCAATTTTAGGGTGGACATGCCCTTTAATACAAAAACCGGTGACTTGTCAGTTATCTGACCGCAACAGCTGCTTTTACCAGTTTATTACATGCGTATGTAATCAGATATTTAAATGTATCTGTCTCCTCCCTCTGCTTAATGAGTTTTCCTTAGCTTGTGCTTAGGTGGGAGCAGGTGAAACAGCAGTCAATCATTGGTTGGGATGTCAGTTGTCACAGCCTTGATTGACTGCATGGAGAGTGGGGCCTGATTACTCCAAAAGAATGGGGAAAATTATTATCCTTAAAGGGCATCTCCACCCCTCCTAGACAAATTTTAAACTACACTACTGTGTAGTTTAAAAAATCCTGACCTTACATGAGCTTTTAATAAGTTTGTGCTTAGGTTGGAGCAGGTGAAACAGCAGTCAATCATTAATTGGGATGTCAGTTGTCACAGCCTTGATTGACTGCATAGAGAGAGAATGGGAAAAATTATTATCCTTAAAGAGCATCTCCACCCCTCCTAGACAAATTTTGTATAATGAAGCGCACCCCCCAAAATCCACTTTAGGCTATACTTACACACAGTTAGATATTCACCTTTAAAATCCCCGATCCACCGGAACGGCTCCTGCTACTTCCGGGTAATGGCCGTCAGGCACCGCTGTAACAGTGATGTGACGACTAATGGCTGATGGCCATTACCAGTCGAGCCTCTACTGCTGCTGCTTAAACTTGTAAAGGACATGCTGCAGCAGTGGAGGTGGTGGGACCAATCGCCGGTGGATTGGGGATTTTAAAGGTGAATATCTAACTATGTAAAGATCTGCTAAATGTAAGTATAGCCTAAAGGGTTTTTTGAGGAGTCCACTACACTATACTAACATTTTTCTAGGAGGGATGGAGATTCCCTTTAAATATCTGGTTAGTAATGCAGGTAATAAATATATCATTTGGAGATGCGGGCAGGTAACTTTCAATTGAGCAGTTGTGTGTTCTAAGTGTGGACATGTCCTTTAAAAGTATTTGCAAAAAATCTGACAAGCAAAGCATCAAATACATTTGTAGCCACAGAATATTCCTTCCTCGGTTCTCTAATCTTTGACCTTTTACATTTGCAGGTTATGTACATGGATTTATTATAAGTATCATCTAGACAATATTACGCACTCAGTCTTCAGACTGAGAATTGTACTTGCCCCATTGAGAAATTAGGTTTTTTGGCAGTTACCTTAAAGGATAAGTGCACTGTAAAATTAAGTTCTGTTCATTTGGAAGCTGCAGCTTTAAAAATACCGTTACCATATTTTTTTTTTACCTATGCCCCCCCAGAGCCTAGCTTTGCGCCTTGGAAGTTGCTGACATCTTGTTACTGGTTTGCTGAATGCTAAGCTCCGCCCCTCTGAGATTTCCTCTGCTTTCTCCTGCTTGAGCCTCAAACAGTAATGACTGTGAGTTCCGTGCACACGCACGTGCATGGAACTCATAGGCATTACTGTTTGAGGCTCAAGCAGGAGAGTGCACGGAACTCACAGGCATTACTGTTTGAGGCTCAAGCAGGAGAAAGCAGAGGAAATCTCAGAGGGGTGGAGCTTAACATTCAGCAAACCAGTAACAAGATGTCAGTAACTTCCAAGGCACAAAGCTACGCCCTGGAGGGACATAGGTAAAAAAAAAAATATGGCAACAGTATTTTTAAAGCTGCAGCTTCCAAATTAACATAACTTGATTTTACAGTGCACTTATCCTTTAACTCTGAAGATTATCTACAAACAAAAGCCTTCTTCTGAGGACTGCAATTTATCTGTAATACCAAATAGCCACAGAAGGCTTCTCTGAAGTGTTAATTGTTTATCATAAATGTTTCCATTTTGTTGTGCCCATGCTATGTGTTTTCAAGTGTTCGGAAAGCAGAAGTCTGGAAAATTATTCACTAATACATAGAAACAGCTCCCACCAGTACAATAAATACAAAAGGAAGGCAAAGCAAGCTGTCTGAATGGGGATTAGTCAAATGGAACTTTAAAGCTGCATTTAATTTTCAATTTTTAGGCTTGGAAATAGACTATTCTGAAACGTTATCATATAATATACGTATTTTAGCTTAGCTCTATGGGAAACAGGTAAAGAGGTGATAAGTAAAATAAAGACGGAGAATCAGTATGATTCACTGCAAAAGCAAAGTTTTCTATATAATACAAATAACTGTGTTTCTTTTAACAGAAGTACAGTATGACTTGGGGCGCAGATTGTTAGAAGCATAAAAGTTTAGAACATTTAAGATGATTGTCATTATAAGAACAGATGTGAACTAAAGGTTACGGTGATAATCAGCCTTTTTACCTCTATGTGCATTATAGACATCCTGTCTCTGGATTAAATGCGTGGATTAGCAGCCAATGGTATAATAGAGGCTAATAGTAGCGGGGGAGATAGTATACCATTTGTTAAAGCACCATATGAAGGATTATGTCTTGAGGACAAACTTGAACTGATATTAGTTAAACTACTGTACATACAGTATGGTATTGAAAATGAAATATAATGTGCAATTCTGGCAGATTTAGACAGGGCCATACAATAAACCCTCTAGAACATTGCTCACCAATAGATCAAGCAAGTGGGAACCTTTAAATGATAAAAAAGTTTTCTGCACTGCCGTACATTTAGGACCGATCGTCCGTACAACACCTTGCGGTAGTAAACTATCACAATGGTATTGTATAGGGAATCAAAAAAACTGTCAGCTGTTAAAGGCACAAAGTCATTACTTAGCTAAACCGTACCTTTATATATAGGGCCCTATATGTCTATATATAAAGCACAATTTGTGTATGCAGCACTGTACATTATAAAATAGAAATGTAATATAAATACAGGGGATATAAATGATGAATTAATAGATTTACTGTAAGTACAGAAATCCTTGCCACATATGGAGTAAGGTCCCTGCCCCAAATAGCTTACAATCTAAGTGAAAAATGGATAAACTGTGGAGCTTCCTCCCAATAGCTGTGTTAATGGCAGGTGCCTTTCTAGAGTCAAATAATATTGAAAGTCACTGGTATTAATATATCAAATTCTTGTTAATAACACTACTTTGTTACTATGTGCATGTCTTAAAGGGCATGTCCACCGCCAAAACCAAAATTTAACTGGATCTATCTTTGCTGCCTGTTGCCCTACCTATAAAATTGTTTTCTGTAGTGTAGGGCACCCTAGCCCACCCCCAACCACCATGTTTTTGTTAAAAAATGTAGCACAACTCTACTTATATTACTTAGTTCCCCATGGCGCTCTGCATTGCCAGCAGCCGTGTCTGTGATTGGCTGCCTCTCAGCCAATCACAGCCATGGCTGCTGGTCTGGCCCCTGCTTGCACCTTCTGGCAAGCAGAGTGCAGTGAACAGAGCGCCAAAGGATCAAAGTAATGTAAGTAGAGTTCTGATTCTTTTATTAACGAATGAACATGGCGGTTATGGGTGGGCAAGGGTGCCCTACAATATATTAAAAGTTTTATAAAGGGTGGTGATACCCTTTAAAAAATGTCCCATTTTTTTACTGCATGTATGAAATATGAAACTCCAATTTCAATTGTGGGCTATATAATTCTTAAGGGGCGGTGTACGAAGAGCTGCTATCAGCTATTATAGTCTTAAAACCACATTTAACCCTTTGTAGTGATATATTGATGGTTAATACGACTTTAAGACTATAGTGGGGCGGTGCACAAAGTCTGCAACCAATGTACCAAGCCAATAGCACCCTGACTGCTTCTGCACACTATAGTAAAATATATGCAGGAAGCATACAGGTACTGGCAGAGAAGTGTCTGTGGCGGAACGCGCTCTCGGTCAAGTTTTTCAATGTTCGTTCCCGGCTCTTGTAACAGGAATTAAAGAACAGGAAGTAATACATAGCTCCTTTACCCTCCTTTCATCAATTAATTGACCAAAATAAAAGGTTCACTTTTTGAGTGAACTATTCCTTTAAAGCTACAGTATTGATGGATTTCATCAGGTAGATTTACAACTGTACAGAAAATAGTTCTTTGTACACTGTAAGCTTAAACCGTATGGTTTAATACATGTTAAAAGGAATAAGATGGGGAATTTCATCAATTAATGATGAATATGGTATTGTCTGTGTATGATGCTTTAAAAGCAAAGTTTGAAGTATTTTACTTCATCATACAAACTACTATTCCAGCATGAAATCCTTGAAAAAGTTGACATAATATGACAATGTGACACAATGCAGTTCTTATTGAATAAAAACAATGTTGTACTGTAAAGCAGAGGGAATGTGGATAAAAGAGCTAACTATATTACCACTCATAATAACTTGATATTGGATTGTAAAATCTAAGTTTATGGGCCGAGTTTAACAGCAAAGTTTGTTTTGAAACTCTGTAGAACAGAAAATTCAAATCAATCCCAACTGAAATCTACTTCTATTATAGTATTGCATTCATAAAAAAATGTATGAAGGGGAAAATCGGAAATATTTGTGGATCAACTCCAACTTTGTGTATCAATTGTCAATACCAGTAATATGTAACATTCTTTGTTTTTAAAAAATCTCGTCCAGATTTTTATTTATTTTTTTTAAATCATCCAATGAACCTGCCATCAAAAAAATTCAAAGGAAGATAGTTCCATTGTTTCACTGTTTTCACAGTGAAAAACCAAGTCAAAAGGGATGTCCGTGTGTCCTCTGACATGTTCTATTGGTGAACAATGCCCCAGATAGTTCATTGTATGGCCCATTAATGTCTTTATACACAGTGATCATATCTAGAACGTTATTCTGATTTTGTTTTCGTTTGCGCCTATGAATTGTGACAGTTATTAACAGAGCTGCAGCCAAAAACCAACCCACTGAGACCTCCCACTGTGTGCTGGACTCTGACCCTACTCCCACGTCTGCTGCTACGAGGAGGGGAAGGAAAATGAGACAGCACCCTGGATCCTGGCATTGTACTGAAGTGACTGTATATACTGGGCTTTACCAGTACTACTATTAGGTGCAGAGTTGGATCTTTTTGCACATCAGACTACTTATTCACACATTAATACACTTGTCACGTATAATTATTGTTACAACACGTTCAACACGTTCTTATTAATTGATGTATCTATGTAGATATATGGAAGATACATATATGTCGATTTAAGTGTTATACACACATTTCTTCTGGACTTACATGCCAATTAAACTTTTTAGACTGTTTTTAGCTATTTTTAGTTCTTATTTCCATAATTAATTTAGTTGCCTTTCTCTGAGCCCTTTCCATTTCCAAGATCTCCTTTTTGTATACAGGATTCCAGTGCTTTATTAAGAAGGAGAATAATATTTTCTCCCTTGAATCCATACCCTTCTATATACAAGACAATATCTTGCTGGCTCTAGCTGTTGCTGCCTGGCACTGCTTGCTACATTAAACTTTGTTATTTACCAAATTTCCAATTCTTTTCCAACAGAAATTCACTTAAATGAAAAGTACATTGTTAAAACAACATAATCTTACTGGATAGCTGAGGGTTTAAATCAAAAGGTCACAATATTATTGGGCAAAGGGCATGGTGGAGATATGGAGAATCTCATGTGGGCAGTCCTAAAAGTGGGATTAGAGTGAGGAAGCCAGAAACATTAAAGCAGTGAAGGTAGGGAATAGGAGGGTAATAGAACACAATAAAAAAAATTAAAAAATAACCCAACCCCTTTAGATTTAAAGCCACAGCTATCCAGTAAGATATACTGTAATCATGTGCTTATCCCTGTACTCACCCACATATTAAATGTCTCCCTTACGCCTGGAACTTTTCCTTCCATCTTTAAAGGGCATGTCCACCCCAAAACTATAATTTCTCCCACTACTGGCCCACTCTGTAGTGTAATAAAATCCTTACCTCACATCCCAGCTCCAAATGGTTCTCCTGTAACCTCCCCCCCCCAAAGTCCCCAAAACTGCCCACCAGGAGTACTGCAGAGTCCATATAGGACTCTGCCTCCTGTCTCCCCTCCGGGAGAAGTTTGGAATGCGCACTGCAGGCCTCCCCCCTCCCTTTCCCTCCCTCTCCCTCCAGTTTCACGATCCCTCCCCCTACCATAAAAACCCTTGGCCATATATTAGTATACCTTCCCCCAGCCCCAACCGCTCTAAAATATTTAAAGAAAGTCCCCCAAACTCTACTTACCTTCCCTCTTTTCCCCAGCGTTCTGAGTAGCTGGCAGCCGCGTCTGTGTTTGGCTGCCTCTCAGCCAGTCTTAGTCTTAGTCCCACCCCCTGCTTGCAGTGTCTTGCAAGCAGAAGGCTGGGCAGTGCGGCAGAGGAGAGAGGGAAGGTAAGTAAAGATCGGGGCACTTTCTTGAGAATCTTTTATAGCGGTTGGGGTGGGGGACGGTATATTATCATTTGACAAAATGATGGCACCATCAACACATCCCCTGGCACCATCAGCACATCCCCTGGCACCACCAGCACACCTCCTGGCACCACCAGTGCACCCTCTGCCAACACCAGCACACCCTCTGGCACCACCACACATCCCCTGGCACCACCAGCACACATCCCGGGCACCACCAGCACACACACCCTCAAGCACCACAAGCACTTCTCCCCCTGGCACCACCAACACATCCCCCTGGCACACTTTTTATTTATACACATTTCAGCATAACAAACCCCCAGTCCCCACCACCACCCTAGCACATCCTCCCTGGTACCACTAGCACATCTCCCTCCCCTTGGCACTACACTGCAGCATAACATATCCCCCCATTGGCATTCAACTTTTCATATGGGTCGTGTGGGTACCTGTGTATGAGGAGGCAGAGGGACTCTGCGGCTGTCAAGCAGTATTGGAAGTTTACTCTGCATTACAGTCTGCACTCTGGCTCCACTCCTGCACAGGATTGCCTCAACCCCCGATCCAGGCATCCAGCGGCGGGAAAAACTAAACATTATGCAACGCAATACGCACCCCCACATAACCAAGTACGCATGCACAGCAGCCAACACTTGAGCAGAGCAGTAACTGGCAATGATTTCTGTGCTGACTGCTGATTGGAAGACCGGGCCAGGCCCCCCGCCAGAGTTCCTAGTCAATTGAAGGTAAATGATGGAAATTTGTGTCACACATACTGGGGCCCATGGATGGCTCCTGATGGGCCCCCTGGCATCTGGGCCCAAGGCACTTGCTTTGGGTGCCTTGTATATGATAACTCTACCCTTACATCCTACCTATCTGGTAACCAGCACGGTATATGGTATCTATATATCTATATATGATAAATCTACCCTTACATCCTACCTATCCGGTAACCAGCACAGTATATGACATCTATATATCTATATATGATAAATCTACCCTTACATCCTACCTATCCGGTAACCAGCACAGTATATGATATCTATATATCTATATATGATAAATCTACCCTTACATCCTACCTATCCGGTAACCAGCACAGTATATGGTATCTATATATCTATATATGATAAATCTAACCCTTACATCCTACCTATCCGGTAACCAGCACAGTTTATG
This sequence comes from Hymenochirus boettgeri, assembly GCA_019447015.1. NCBI lineage: Eukaryota > Metazoa > Chordata > Amphibia > Anura > Pipidae > Hymenochirus > Hymenochirus boettgeri. The sequence continues at coordinate 281,027,032 of CM033474.1, forward strand.
GTATCTATATATTAATATATGATAAATCTACCCTTACATCCTACCTATCCGGTAACCAGCACAGTATTTAAATATCTATATATCTATATAGGATAAATCTACCCTTACATCCTACCTATCTGGTAACAAGCACAGTATATGGTATCTATATATCTATATATGATAAATCTACCCTTACATCCTACCTATCCAGTAACCAGCACAGTATATG
>CM033474.1:281027317-281044153 GCA_019447015.1 Hymenochirus boettgeri
TGCATATGGTATCTATATATCTATATATGATAAATCTACCCTTACATCCTACCTATCTGGTAACGAGCACAGCATATGATATCTATAATATCTATATATGATAAATCTACCCTTACAATCCTACCTATCGGTAACCAGCACAGATTGGTATCTATATATCTATATATGATAAATCTACCCTTACAATCCTACCTACCGGTAACCAGCACAGATATGGTATCTATATATCTATATATGATAAATCTACCCTTACATTCTCCCTATCCGGTAAACCAGCACAGCATATGGTATCTATATATGATATATAAATCTACCCTTACTCCTACCTATCTGGTACCAGCACAGTATATGGTATCTATTTATCTTATATGATAAATCTACCCTTACATCCTACCTATCTGGTAACCAGCACAATATATGATATCTATATATCTATATATGATAAATCTACCCTTACATCCTACCTATCGGTAACCAGCACAGTATATGGTATCTATATATCTATAATGATAATCTACCTTACATCCTACCTATCCGGTAACCAGCACAGTATATGTATCTTATATCTATATATGATAATCTACCCTTACATCCTACCTATCTGGTACCCAGCACAGTATAATGGTATCTATATATCTATATATGATAAATCTACCCTTACATCCTACCTATCCGGTAACCAGCACAGTAATAGGATATCTAATATATCTATATATGATAATCTACCCTTACATCCTACCTATCGGTAACCATGCACAGCATATGATATCTATATATCTATATATGATAAATCTCCCCTTACATCCTACCTATCTGGTAACCAGCACAGTATATGGTAATCTTTATCTATATGATAAAATCTACCCTTACAATCCTACCTATCTGGTAACCAGCACATATATGGTATCTATATATCTAATATATGATTAATTCTACCCTTACATCCTACCTATCCGGTAACCGCACAGTATATGGTACTATATATCTATATATGATGAATCTACCCTTACATCCTACCTACCGTACCAGCACGTAATGGTATCTTTTATCTATATAGATAAATCTACCCTACATCCTACCTATCTGGTAACCAGCACAATATATGGTATCTATATATCTATATAAATTAATCTACCCTTACATCCTACCTATCCTGTAACCAGCACAGTATATGGTATCTATATATCTATATATGATAAATCTACCCTTACATCCTACCTATCGGTAACCACACGTATATGGATTCTATATATCTATATATGATAAATCTACCCTTACATCCTACCTATCCGGTAACCAGCACAGTATATGATTATCTATATTATCTATATATGATAAATCTACCCTTACAATCCTACCTATCGTACCGCACAGTATAGGTATCTATATATCTATATATGATAAATCTACCCTACATCCTACTATCGGTACCCACCGTATAGGTATCTATATATCTAAGATGATAAATCTAACCCTTACATCTACCTATCTGGTACCCAGCACAGTATATGGTATCTATATTCTATATATGATAAATCTACCCTTGTTGCTACTATATGATATCTGTACTTTGGATCTTCTATGTGTATATAAGGGGACAAAGTATTCAAGACATTTGCTTTATCGCCATCACTCCGTACTAATTATCCCATTAATTAATGGTGCCACTTCTCATCCTCATCTTCTTCTATTATATACTTAAAAAAAATTTAGGCTATTAATGCTTGTCAGCTATCCTAACGTCATTTAATTAGCTAGTTTGATTGCTTTCTACACTCCTTGTTACAGTTTTTTTATAATCCCTAAAGGCCCTTCTGTTCCCTCAGCCTTAAAGGTTTTTAAATGCCTTATTCTTCCTTTCCATTTGCCTCTTTACATCAGATTCAGCCACATGGGCGCAGATTTATTTCTTTTAACATTTAATTTCCCAAGGGTATAATTTAGATGTGGCTTTACACTGACTTTACAATCCCCTTGAAACACGTCCACTTCTTTTCAGTACCTTTACCTGATAATACATTATCCCAGTTGACATCTGAAGAGCTGCTTTTAACCTGGGAAAATTTGCCTTCCCGAAACTAAAAGTCTTGTTAACCCAGAGCACTTTTCCTTTCGATAACAAGTCCAAATGCCACTATTTCATGGTCACTATTCCCTAAGCCTCCAGTTACCTTTATATCTACAATGCGCCACACGATGTTAGATATTACCAGATCCAACTAGCCTCCTTTTATAGTAACCTCAACCACCTGTGAGAGAAATTATCCTGCAGTAAATTCAGGAAGTCATCACTTTTTTCTTGTGATGGCAGTTCCACTACAACCAATCAATGTCGGGTAATTAAAGTCCCTCATAATGAGCACCTCAATCTACCCTTACACTCCTACCTATCTGGTAACCACACAATATATGTTATCTATATATCTATTATGATAAATCTATCCTATCATCCTACCTATCCGGTAACCAGCACAGTATATGTATCTATATATCTATATATGATAAATCTACCCTTACATCCTACCTATTCGCGGTAACCAGCACATATATATGATATCTATATATCTATATTGATAAATCTACCCTTACATCCTACCTATCTGGTAACCAGCACAGTATATGATATCTATATATCTATATATGATAAATCTACCCTACATCCTACCTATCTGGTTACCACACAAGTATATGGTATCTATAATCTATAATATGTAATCTACCCTTACATCCTACCTATCTGGTAACCAGCACAGTATATGATATCTATAATATCTATATATAAATCTACCCTTACATCCTACCTATCCGAGAACCAGCACAGTATATGTATCTATATATTTATATATGATAAATCTACCCTTACATCCATCTATCCGGTAACCAGCACAGTATATGATATCTGTATACTATATATGATAAATCTACCCTTCACACCTACCTCTCTGGTAACCACACACGTATATGGTATCATATATCTTATTGATAAATCTACCCTTACATCCTACCTATCTGGTAACCAGCACAGTATATGGTATCTATATATCTATAGATGATAATCTACCTTACATACTCCTACCTATCTGGTAACCAGCACAGTATAGGTATCTATATATCTATATATGATAATCTACCCTTACATCCTACCTACTGGTAACCAGCACAGTATAGGTATCTATATATCTTATATGATAAATCTACCCTTACATCCTACCTATCTGGTAACCAGCACAGTATATGGTATCTATATATCTTATATGATAAATCTACCCTTACATCCTACCTATCCGGTACCCAGCACAGTGTATGGTATCTATATACTATATATAATAAATCTACCCTTACATCCTACCTATCTGGTAACCGCACAGTATATGGTATCTATATATCTATATATGATAATCTACCCTTACATCCTACCTATCCGTAACCGCACAGTATATATATCTATATATCTATAGATGATAAATCTACCATTACATCCTACCTATCTGGTAAACCAGCACAGTATATGGTATCTATAATCTATAGATGATAATCTACCATTACATCCTACCTATCTGTACTGCATCCGTCTCACTCCTGCAGTTATACCCTTTCCTTTGTATCTGTGTCTTACCCTCCTAATTAGATTGTAAGCTCTACGTGACAGGGACCTCCTTTCCTCTTGTGTCAAGGCTGTAGCACTTGTATATTTATAATTATATTTATATTATGTGTTTATTTATGTAATAAATTATCTATGTTAGATAGATAACTTACTGCATATAGATCAATAGCAGCCCCAACACAGAACTGTACTACAGACGGTGGCACACCCCACTTAGCACTTTAGTCCATAATGATGAAGCCCCATTAACAACTACTCTCTGCATCCTATCCATCAACCAACTTTCTTTCCATGTTGCAAATATGCCACCTCAGCCCAACAGACCTTAGCTTATACATAATATGCATATGTGGAACTGTATCAAATGGTTTAGCAAAATCCAAGTGTACTACCATCTACTGCTATGCCAGAGTCACATTCCTACTCACTTCCACATAAAATCCAAGCAATTTTGGTGACAAATCTTTCCTCATAATCCACGCTTAGACTGATTAATTTATTAATATTTATTTATTATAATAAATGCCATCCAGGCATCACTGCTTTGTGCACTACACCTTTAATTATACAAATTGTTTGTCGAAACACATTTCCTCAAGACACATTGTATGTCTATATACATGTGGACATACATGTTCTTTAGATGCAATGTTCACCAAACTACAAAACATTAGCCCTATCTAATGTCCAAGAAGACTCCAATGGAGTCTTCTTGACATTGAGATTTCTTTCTTTTTCTTTCTTTTTTTCTTTTTTCTTTCTTTTTCTCTTTTTTCTTTCTTTCTTTTTCTCTTTTCTTTCTTCTCTTTTCTTTCTATTCTTTCTTTCTTTCTCTTCCTTTTTCTTGCCTGAACAAGCTTATATTTCTGAATAAATGTTAATGTTATAACTGAGCTTCTGTCCCTTGTCTGTGTTCTTTGGAAGCCTTAGGCTATATCCAATTCAGTTAATGAGTGATCCCGTAATTTCACACTTCAATCAGCTGGTCAATTCAAATCATCCAGCCAGGAACATAGGAAAAATAAACTGTGCTCTCATGACCACTAGGACCTCCCCTCAAGGCTTTTGCCTGTACACTTCTTCTGCATTGTTTGTTACAAGACAAGTACAAAGGTGATGGTATCTTATATTTAATGACCACAGTTATCCTTGATTTATTATAGAACCAACTATCTCCCTGATTCATATTATACCATATATCTAATTCTAATTCCTTACACTGTTATCTCTTCATCACCTGCAGGGTGGGACTATATTAGGACATTTATTTGGGTATCATGGGTGCAAGGAAAAAGAAAATGTAAGAATTTTCATTTTACACTCCAAGCTATAATTTTCAAAACAAATTTATTTTATTGAACCCTTTTTTTGAGCATAGTTGAAGGGTCATCATAAGGGTAAACCTAACAAAGTTTCCAATGACCAGACAGTACTAACCACTATAATGTTCCATTTACCATTGTTTTATTAATCAAAGCAAGTACTGTAGAATTTATAGATCACAGCCATGGCAAAACCTTTCACATACTGTTTGTTTTTCTTATTATCATGAACCAATTCAATAGGGAACGAGTCCTGATTTTGAAGCAACTGAGGTTCCACAATTTTTTTCCGGATCCAGAGAACATTTGGAATTTTGGAAGGACGGAATGTTGCTGAATGAAAATGAAAAATTCAGTGTAAAAAAAATAAAAATTCATTGTTGATTTTTGAAAATTCTAAAAAAAACAATCTGCTTCTCATTTTAATGGTTTTTGGATCATCCCATATTTTTTTAATCCCTGCAGGACACTTTCCCAAAAGAGCTGGGACAAGTGAACAGAGACCATATAGATAATGTCACAAAATAATTACAGCCGTACAATTATTACGTCAACGGTACATTTAGTCTGCATTCCTTAAAATTATGTTTTGCAACACACTAGAAAAAGGACATTTCAGAAAATTATCATAAAATAGCATACTGACATCAAAGCAATATGGAATCTGGATGTTTAAACAAACTTTAATTTTCTGGATATTGCAATTCAGAATTGTCACCAAATCATTCGGAAGATCCGCATTCCGTATATGGAAATAATAACATGGTCATACTGCTGTTCCTGCAGAGAGCTCACTAGTGGTAACTTGATTCTACACTCTGACACTAATAAGAGAAAATTGGATCCCTTGGTGAGCAGGTTGAAGAACATTAACATAATGAATATGTTGCATAGCCTTCTCGAGAATGTGATTGTGTTTTTGTGCAAAATGATATGGGTTTCAAATATTAACTCCACATGAAGCAAACAGAAAGTAACGAGAATGATATAAACAAAATGTTTTAAAGATTTAAATTGACCTACAGTAGTAGAAGTCTTGCAGCTACTTACAGGTTAAATCGTTTAGAAGTCTTAAAGACTACTCGGGTGAAGAAAGAAGGGTTGTTGGGAAAAAAAAAAGGTGCTCTCCCCAAGATTAATAATAACCAAAATTAATAAAAGATATAAGTTCAGTTATTTTTGTAAGTTTTAATGTAAAAAAAAACGAAGCTTTACATGTGCCGTATTGGTCAACAAAACACATATGGCCGCGATCTATGCGCATAGCAGACAAGGTCCGTTGGGGAACCTGTCAGACTAAGCGCCGGGGGAGAGAGCGAGCGGTAGTTTTTACCTTCTCTCCGGCTCCTGTTGTGTTCTATTGAAGAACGGACGGTAAGCAAGCTCCTTTTACCTCCCGTTCTTCAACTAAACTGGATCCCAATCTTGAAAAATCGAGTGATGATCCGTTTAAACTACAGCCACTACCCTTTTTTGAATATGGAATAACATCAGCCTTTTTCCAATCCGATGCACACCTCCGGACATGGGGATCATCAAAAATAAGAAACAATGGCCTAGAAAAAACTGAACTTAGCTCCCTAGTACCCGAGGATGTATTTTATCGGTCCAGGAGTTATTTAATATTCACCTTATTAGTTCTTTTTTGTACATAATCCTCGGTTAACTAAAGTGCACTTAAATCTTTTATAACCATTGTTTTGCTACTATACTCTATGATTATCTGTACTTGGATCTTCTATAGTGTATATAGAGGGGAAAGTATTCAAGACATTTGCTTTAATCGCATCCTCGTAACAACTTTCGCCCATTAATTATGTGCGCACATTCAGTCCTCATCTGCTTACTATTATATACTTAAAAAAAAATTTTAGGCCTTAGTGATGCTTTGTTCAGCTATCCTAACGTCATATTAATTTAAGCTAGTTTGATTGCTTTCTTACACTCCTTGTTACGTTTTTTATATCCCTAAAGGCCCTTTCTGTTCCCTCAGCCTTAAAGGTTTAAATGCCTTATTCTTCCTTTCCATTTGCCCTCTTTACATCAAATTCAGCCACATGGGTTGCAGATTTATTTCTTTTTACTTTATTTCCCAAGGTATAAATTTAGATGTGGCTTAACTGACTTAATCCCCCTTGAACACCGTCCACTTCTTTTCAGTACCTTTACCTGATAATACATTATCCCAGTTGACATTCTGAAGAGCTCTTTAACCTGGGAAAATTTGCCTTCCCTAAACCAGAAACTAAAAGTCTTTGTTAACCCAAGCACTTTTCCTTCGAATACAAAGTCCCAATGCCACTATTTATGGTCACTATTCCCTAAGCCTCCAGTTACCTTTATATCTACAATGCGCCCCACAGTGTTAGATATTACCAATCCAACAGATCCTTGTTCTAGTAGGAACTCAACCACACTGTGGAGAAACATTACCATGCAGCAAATCAGGACTCATCGCCCTTTTTCTGGGATGGCAGTTCCACCACACCAATCAATGCAGGTAATTAAAGTCCTCATACTGAGCACACTCCCCAAACTTGCAGCCCTTGCCAACTGCATATAAGCTGACTCACTCTCTCTGCTAGGTTTGGCAGCATTTATAGCTACACAACATATATTACCACCTTTCCTGTGCTAATTTCCACCATATTGCCTCCAACTTTTACATCCATATCCCCAGTTACTCTTCTTTTAAATTTGGCTTCAATTCTTTTTAACCATAAACACACTACTTCTCCCCTTTCCTTTTTTCTCTGTCCTGCCGTAAACAAGGCATATCCTTCTATCAATTTACAGCCCGTCGTGAGACTGTTCAACCACATTTCTGCTATATCTATTTTATCATACTTTTCATTCAATGCTCTTTCCCATTCACCAATTTTGTCAGCCAGGCTTCTCACATTTGCAAATATACATTTTAGATTAATTCCTGTAATTTTTCGTATCTTTAATACACATGCTCCCTATCCCCTATCCAGCCCCACGCCCCTTTCCGCCGCGTCACTGGCCTATCTCAACCCTGCTTTCCCCTGGGCTATCTATCCCAGTGAGACTGCTAATACCCCCCCCAAAACCTAGTTAAAATCTCCTCCAACCCTCTAGCCATCTCTCCCCTAAACAGCTGCCACACCGCCATCAGTGAGGTGCAACCATCCCTACCTAAAGAGCCTGTGCCGACAGCAAAGTCGCCAAGTTCTCAATAAACCCTTACACACCCCCCACCACCACCCCACCACCTACTCTCTTAGCCACGCATTAATGCATCCTAAGCTACCGCTTGTCTCCCTGGCTTAGCACTGACTGCGGTAGTATTTCGGAAAAACACTACCATGGAGGACCTTGCTTTTAACCTTGGCCCCTAGTCTTGGAAATCATGTTTAAGGACCTCACCTCCTCCTCTAACTTTGAATTTGCACCAATGTAACCAAGACCACCGGGTCACACCCGTCCCCCCCCATAATCTGTCTACACGATCCACCACATTCGACCCTAGCACCAGGCACGGCAACAAACAGTTCGGCATGTAGCGTCTTGGCGGGGATTTACCCTATCTACTTTCCTTATAATAGAGTCCCCTACCACTACCACCGCCTAGCATTCCCTGTCCTTCGTTCCTCCTCTCTTGTATCAGAGATGGCAGTCCCCTGGGTGCTCAAGGACTAGCCCCCCCCTACATGCTGAATTCTGAGGTGTCCTCCTCCACCTTCATTACCTAGACGGCAAATCTGTTGGATGGGCAATCTGGAGGAGCCACCACCCTCTTCTTTCCCCCACTTCCCTAGTAACCCTAACAAAACTACCTCCCCCCCTCAACCTTCTCTGTCCCACTTCCACCCACCTATTAACTTGGCCCCAGCAGTGCCTGCTGACCCCCCGATTTGCCAATCCTGCAATGCTGCAAGCTGCCCCCTTAGGACTCTCCACCTCAGTTTCAAACGGCAACCCACTCACAATTGACACGGCATAGGTTCCCCCTGGAACGTCTGCTTCCAGGTTCCTATAACATTGTGGCAGGATGCACATTGCATGGTACCCGACAAAACTGTCCCTCCTAATCACAACACCACACAATACAAAAACCTTTGTTATATGGAGGTTACTCAGCTTTTGTTATGCTGACTGCTACATTTTAGATGTATATTAACAGACAATCCTACACTACACAGTGCCCAATGCAATACAAATAATTAAAAAATGAAACATTGTTTAAATGATGTACTTACCTTCATGATCCTTTCTTGTTATCATTCCAGACAGTATGCAGTAGCTTCTCAACACAGAAGGAAGAGGAATGTGAAGGTAAGTATTGCATCTCCCCCTCTGATCCTTCCTTAAGGTAGGTTGTACCATGATGGTAAGTCCAGATCCCAAACTTACATACAATCGGGGAAAACATGTTGCATCCCATGGGTACAGGTTATTCTTTTACATATTCTAAAACTGCCTAGTCTTTGAATGCGGAGTTCGAAAAATATTTTGCTATCCTGTTGTGAGGTTCTCATCAATCCAGGTCAATGGTATATCTGAACATTGTATTCATTAGATCACTGGACTTGAAGTTGTAAAACAACGTAGCCTACATTGGGGAGAAAATCTGGCTGCCAACCTCTCCGATGTTAGACACAAAACTTTTTTATTATGGGTTGTCAGAAGTTCCCCAGCTATAAATGCCAGCAAAGACTGGTGAAATATTTTGCAGGGTAATAACGTAATCCGTGCATAATGTTTCTAATATTCCTTTTGGATCTAGATATTCACTCTAATATACAATTTATTTTGTAGGGTCACCATAAGGGCTTGTGCTTCCCATTAAATGATATATAAATGTAGGGATCAATGTAGTAATGTCCTTCATCTTCCCGTTTATCGTTTTTTCAGTCGAGTTTGTTCTTCTTTATTTCTAATCCTCATGTTACGTTGCAATATATTACCTCATTTCTTAGGGCAGGTTACGAATTATAAGTTGCAGTACATCATCCGTTTGTAAGTCTTGTTTGACTTTCTAATTCTCTATGACTCTGCAGGTTCCAACAACTGTAATGTAGGTTTGCTTTGTATCATATGGAAGGGAAATATGTATTTATGTAACCCTTGAGGAAAGCCCTAAATGATTTTCTATGTGTGATATTATATACAATAGTTCCATTAATAAATACGCACTATTTCGTTGACTAAGGTTCATGTACCTAATTTCCTACAGAGCAGATATTACTGAGATGTGAACTAGTGGGTTTGAATGGCTCTCCGGAAAAAAACAAGATAAATACAAAAGAACCCCCCACTGAATAACCCATACCTGTAGCAGAAAAAGAAATGAATTAGTTAATATGCACTAATCCGAACACCTCCCCGGGGTATAAGAATGAAATGGCAGTATGGATTATTAAAAAGATCACATGTGTTCACCATCAGTTCATAATCCTCTTGTTTGCTTTATTAGAAAGTAAAAAGAGTGGTACAATTTGTAACACTACATTTACTTAAATGCAGGTCACAATGCATTCAAACCCCACAAACCATCAATACTGCTGCTGTTTCATAAACCTATAAACAAAAGTGGTTAATAAGGATTTTAAGTGGATTGAATCAGTGTGATTATTTCGGGGAACATCTGCAATGTAACGTTGGTGAACACGTGGAGCTACAAAGTTTAAGACTGACTACCTTCGTCACTTTTCTGACCCTTCTTGATGGAATGTTTGACTTTGGGGAGAGCTTTGGAAGCTGAAGATCAAATTATGGGGGTTCAAGTTTTCCACCATTGGAGCCATCTGATTGGCTGATGGGTAGTGAATCACAACCTCATGGGCCATAGGGCTTCAAGTGGTAGACTTCAGTGGTTCAAATGATCCCAGAGGTGTACGGTTGAATCGTGTGGAATGTATCAGTTCATTTGAGTCATTTGATAAATAAGCAGAAGCAACTTCTGGTCCCCTAGACATTAACATGGGAATCCCCTCACCTCTACACAGTAGTTTAGTTCACAAAGAGAAAACTGAAAAGAAGTGATGGTCAAGGAACCAAAGGTGAGCGCACTGGTTAGTTATGCCTACTAATAAAGGACAGAAACACCAGAGCTAATGTTTAAATAAAGAACATTATCTTCCGGGACACCAGAACTGAAACTGCAATCAGCAAGGGGAGGAGTTTTACCCAGAGGCCGGTACAATATGCGCTAACCGATATTGAATCAGCTATAGTGTGACATTAACTCCAACAGATTGCCCATAATGAGCTACAGTAAAGTTTCCTTTGTCTGAGTAACTGCACGAGAAGTGTATTTAACAGACTCTAGCTGGGCCATCCCAACAGCATGTAAAGATATCACAGGAGATTCAATAAAAGTTCTTAATCGCTTAAAAATGGTGCCTAATTTTGCCCTAACCAATCAATCTTTTAACATTTGAAATCTAACATCGATTGGTTGGGGCAAAATTAGCCCCTTTTAAACGATAAGAACTTTTATTGAATACCGTAACCCAAGCATGTGTTTGTATCTTTTATGATCCCTTTAAAGGGAATGTCCCCCTTATTTATTGCATTGATTACCTGCGTTACTAACCAGATATTTAGATAATTATTTTCCCAAATTTAACAGGTTTTTAAAAATTTTAAAACTCACAATTTTTCATCGAAAAAGTAACAGTTAGCAATGAAAAAAAAATTGTTTTTTTTAAATGAAAATTGAAAATTAGAGGTGGGGAAACACTGTGTTTAAAAATCTAAAAGTCTTAATTTCAATTGAAACTTTTAAAAAGTTCCTAGTAATTACTTTGTTGACAATAGGTTCCACCGAACAGATGTCGGAAAAACTTGCAGTTTTGTTCATACACTACTGGGTCCCTGACAGATCCGACAACAATGTCGGCCTGGGGTTAATCGGCCAAAATATCCACATGTTTACATACACCTTAATCTTGAAAAACATGATACAAAAAGTTTTCTTATAATGTGGAAGCCCATAGAAAGATAGTACAGGAGATCAGAATAAAAACATCAAGAAGAACAACACTTTTACTATAAAGCAGGTAACTACACAATAGTTACAGTAGGTCATAAAAAAAGGAAAATGATAACAGGGCAATGTTTAGATATATAGAACTATCTTAGATCAGCGATCTTTAATCCTGACCACCCGCTAACTTATCTTTTATCCTGTCCAGGAGACATGGTATTCCAAAAAGTCTTGGAACATGGTGCGGTCATCATTAAGTGGAAAACAACCCCTGCTAAACACGATAGTACACTAATGCTGGGCAAAAAATGCCCAATATCGTATCGTCCCACTGTTAGAGACTGATGGAACTAACAGCTCTGCATACTAAAGTGACTACAGTCACTCTCTAAATAGATGAATCATTTTTAAAATGTATAATTATTTGCTACACAATGAACATATTCCACTGGCTTCTGTTAGTCTTCACTTGATTCTAGGGCAGTTGAGAGATGTTGATAGCCAAGTATTAGTATACATCATTTTGGAAAACTTTCACACAACTCTCTATTGATTCTGTAAATGAGTCAGATTAATCCACCCAGAGAAAGCTACAGACATTAACGAAATCTAAAGACCTCCAGCTGAGATGATTCTCTATATAACAGAGAACTAAACCCAGTGTATTTCTTTTCTTTTTTTTTTTACTTAAAAAACAAACACAAAACCCCACTCTATATTCTTAAAACCACTACTAATAAAACAGAAGAGTGTCACCTTATATGAGGATTGAGTATAAGGGTGGTCCATACATTAGATTCAACTTTGATCATCAATGTATGTTCATATACCTTGCTCCTGTAATTTTATTACAAATTTACAGTAATGTAGGTGTTGGTTTCTCACGTTACTGTATCACAAAATAAAACAACACAACAAATGAGAAATTTTCTTCAATAATCCGACTGTTTCCCCTCTTCTCTTTTTTTCTTACCATGTCGTTAATGTTAACATTTTTTCCTGACCTGGCCTTGCCACCTTTGATCTTATTGTCAAGCTTCACCATGGTCGGGATTGCAGTTCAAGCCACAGTGCCTTAATATATAGATGGAAGTTGTGCGATAGTGGATAATGGCGATGGAACTAGCTCGCGGGTTCCTGTGGAATGTTGGTTAAGATCCTCGCTTTGGCTGGTATCTGAAAGGGTCAGCACCAGGTTTAATTTGTAATTTATGAGTTATTTCTGCCCTGATGGTTGGAAGAAAGTGTGGGCAATTTATTACCCCACAAGAGTTTCATGTAAGTTTATTTATAGTGGGGGCCTGTTTAACTACAAGTTAGTTTATGTGGAAACTATTAGTGGCCAATGTTTAGCCAACCATCATACTCCCCAAAACATTCATATGGATATTCCCGAACTGGCCCAATCTTTTATGAACACCAAGTCGATCACAAAAAAAGGCCATCGCCACCGGAACTTAGAAAGGAATTTGTTATGTACAGTATGGCAACACTAAGACTATTTAGAAAAAAAATGCTTTAGAGCTCTCAAACAAAGAATTAATATCATGTTCCCTTGAAGATGCAACCTTATAATTTTTAAGCTTTTTATTTTTTTGCTTTGAAATGCATCAGCTGTCATACACATACACCAGCAGACTACATGATACACATACACAGCAGACTACATGATACACATACCACAAACAGCGACTACATCGATAACACATACCACATCAGACACATGATACACATAACACAGCAGATTACATGGCACATACACGCAAGATACATGGCACACACAGATTGACATGATACACATACACAGCAGATAACATGATACCACATACCACAACAAACACATGATACATATACAAAGCAGACTACATGATACACTACACAAGACTACATGATACAACACAGCAGACTACATGATACACATACACAACAAGGACTACATGACTACACTAACAGAAGCAGACTACATGATACACATACACAGCAGACTACATGATACACATACACAACAAACTACATGATACATATACACAGCAGACTACATGATACACATACACAACAGACTACATGATACACATACACAGCAGACTACATGGCACACATACACAACAGACTACATGATACACATACACAGCAGACTACATGATACACATACACCAAAGACTACATTGATACACATACACAGCAGATACATGATACACATACACAACAGACTACATGATACACATACACGCAGACTACGTGATACTCATACACAACAGACTACATGATACCACACAGCAGACTAGTGATACTCATACACAAGCAGACTACATGGCACACATACACAGCAGACTACGTGATACTCATACACAACAGACTACATGATACACATACACAGCAGACTACATGATACACATACACAGCAGACTACATGATACACATACACAACAGACTACATGATACAACATACACAGCAGACTACGTGATACTCATACACAGCAGACTACATGATACACATACACAACAGACTACATGATACACATACACAGCAGACTACGTGATACTCATACACAGCAGACTACATGATACACATAACAACAGACTACATGATACACATACACAAACAGACTACATGATACAACATAACCAGCAGACTCATATACACATACACAAACAGACTACATGTACACATACACATCAGACTACATGATACACATACACAGCAGATTACATGCAACAATACCAGCAGATCACATCACACGACAGTTACATATAACATACACAGCAGACTACAGTGAACCAACACACAATACTTATACATTACACTATACACAGCAGACTACATGATACACATACACAACAGACTACATGTACACATACACAGCAGACTACATGATACACCATTACACATAACAGACTACATGATACACTTCACAGCAGACTAATGATACACATTACACACACAGAATACATGATACACATAACAACAGACTACATGATACACATACACGCAAGACTAATGATACCACATACACAGCGACTACCATTGTACACATACACTACAGATACATATACACAGCAGACTTACATGATACACATACACAACAGACTACATGATACAATACACAGCAGACTAAATGATTACACATACCACACAGACTACATGAACCACAGTACACAGCAGACTACATGATACACTACACAACAGACTACATTGATACAACATACACAAACAGACTACATGATACACATACACACAGCAGACTACTGATACACATACACACAGACTACATGATACACATTACCACAAAAGACTACATGATACATACACAACAGACACATGATACACATACACACGGACTACATGATAACATACACAGCAGACCCATGATACTCATACACAAACAGACTACATGATACACATACACAACAGACTACATGATACACATCACACACACAGACTACATGATACTCATACACAGCAGGACTACATGATAAAACATACACAAACAGACTACATGATACTCATACACAGCAGATCATTGCCACATAACAGTAGGACTAAGCACACATACACAGCAGGACTACATGATACACATACACAACGGACTACATGATGCACATACACAATGGACTACATGATACACATACACAGCAGACTACATGATAACAATACACAGCGACTACATGATACACATACACATTCAGATTACATGACACATACCAAGATACAGGCATTACATAAACAGCAGACTACATGATACACAACACAACAGACTACATGATACACATACACAGCAGATTAATGGCACACATACACAGAGATTACATGGCATACATACACAGCAGACTACATGATACACATACACACAAAAGGATCTACATGAACTCATACATAGCAGATTACGCACTACACAGCATTACATGGCACACATACACAGCAGACACATGATACACAAACACAGCAGACTACATGATAATCATACATAGCAATACATGGCACACATACAAGCAGAATAATGGCACAATACACACCAGAAGACTTTACACACACACACACAACACACACACAACACAGTAGACTACATTACACACATACACAGCTACATTTGCTATGCTTTGTTTCAAAGATTGTTGATTGAACTGAAGCAGATGGTTCAAAACAACTTTGAATATGAACTTGTTACTGATTATTTTAGAGAGTTTATATGATTTATCAATGTGATCACTAAATAAAATTGTAACATAGAAAATTGAGTTGTTTGAATAAAGGAACATACGCCAATCTAGTCCAACCTTTATACCACCTACCCATAATGTCTTCTAAACAGTTACACAGTACCACGAATTGGAGGTTGTATAAAAGACATACGTCCATCTAGTCCAACCTTCATACCTACCCATAATGTCTTATAAAACATTTACATAGTAACATAGTATTGGAGGTTTGTATAAAGACATACGCCAATCTAGTCCAACTTTATACCCTACCCATAAGTCTGTAAACAGTTACCTAGTAACATAGATTGGAGGTTGTATAAAAAGACATACGCCAATCGTAAGTCCACCTTTAATACCCCATACCCATAATGTCTGTATAAAACAGTACATAGTAACATAGTAAATTGGAGGGTTATAGACAGACATACGTGCCATTCTTCCAACCTTTTCCCTACCCATAAGTCTGTATTAACAGTTACATAGTAACATAGTATTGGAGGTTGTATAAAGACACACATCCATCTAGTCCAACCTTTATACCCTACCCATAATGTCTGTATAACAGTTACATAGTAACATAGTATTGGAGGTTGTATAAAGACATACGTCCATCTAGTCCAACCTTTATACCCTACCCATAATGTCTGTATAACAGTTACATAGTATTGGAGGTTGTATAAAGATATACATCCATCTAGTCCAACATTTATACCCTACCCATAATGTCTGTCTAACAGTTACATAGTAACATA
>CM033474.1:281058387-281250945 GCA_019447015.1 Hymenochirus boettgeri
TCCACTGGCAAACTTGTTTTAAAAGTCTGCTGATCTGCTTTACCTTATGTTTCGCATCACTATCTCCTCTAGACTGTAGCACTTTTGGGCAGGCCCTCCATACTATATTTGAACCACAGTAATCGCACTATAAAACTTACCACACACTGAATGCTGCTGCACCAGCACTTAAATTATTTGCTCGTTTGGATATACTTGCATTACTCCCTGTATGTAACATGTATTTGTTTCCTTATGTATATATAAATGCACTGAAAGCTCCACAGAAGCAAGTAGGCTATACAAAATCTATTATCATAATAATAATAATAACAATAATAAAGACCCATGTCCATCTAGTCCAACCTTATACTCATAATGCCTGTTAACAATTACATGAGGTAAGTAGATTGGCAGGTTATAAAGTACATACACGATTCTAGTCAACTTTTATTCTACCCATGATGTCTTTGATAACAGTTACATAGTAACATTCGTATGGAGGGTTTATAAGAACATAATGTCCACTCTAGTCACAACTTTATACCACTACCATAATGTCTGTTATGCATTACTAGTAACATAGTATTGGAGGTATGTATAAAGACATATGTCATCCAGTCCAACTTTTATACCCTACCCAATACTCTTTCTAACAGTTACAAGTAACAGTGTTGGAGTTGTATAAAGCACATCGTACCATCCAGTCCAACCTTTATAGATCCTACCCATTAATGCTGAGTAACAGTCATAGTAAACATAGCATTGGAGGTTGTATACAGACATAAGTCCATCTATCCAACCTTGGTTCCCTACCCAAAATGCCTGTTGAACATACATAGTATTGGACGGTTATATAAAATACACCCTCCATCTAGTCGCAACCTATTAGACCTTACCCATAATGCCTGCAACACGTGTTGCATCAGGACCAATAGTATTGGAGGGTTTATATAAGATGACGCCCATTCTAGTCCATACCCACTCCATATTAAACCCAATCAAGCAGCAATGTCTTACTGAACTGTTGGGACCAACAGGAATCTAAGACCAGGGGCCCAGCCAGGGATTTTAAGGGGCCCCTACTTAAAATGACATATCTCTATTGTTACTGTTCTTGTAAGCAGTTTTCTCGTTTTCTTGGTGTGGTTTTCCTTCACTCATTCCAAAAGGCAGATCGAAAGTTTCACTGGATCAACCAGAGCTAACCAGAGCTACAGTTATAATATTATAACATCATTTTTCTAGCTTTAAAAACTATCCAACCCAAAGTGAATTTTCATTACCACAATCCTGCTGGAAATACTGTTCCACAGTTTTTACCATTCTCTCTGCTAAAAAATACACTTGTCCTAACCGAGAGATGATGAAACTCTCTTTTCTTCTAATCTTAAACGGATGTCCATGAGACCTTTTGAAATGACCTGTTGGCTTCCTTTACAGAGCCATTTATCCAAGATACACATCCACCAGCTAAGTGCCAAAATGAAATACTTACTCCACCTCTCACTAAAAACCAAGCAAGTAGATTGCCAAGAGTCTATTTCTCTAAATCCATGCTATTACTTATACGATCAGTTCTGGAAGACAAAGTCCAATTATGATCTGTATGTTACCATAACAATTTTTCAGTATCTTCTCTACAAACACTGATGAAGACTTACAGTCTATTAATTAAAACCAGGCTGTGAAGACTGCTTTTTTATATTACATGACTTTTTTTACAATCCAGAGGCATATCACCAGACAAAATGAATTCTGAAAAAGATAAAGAACAGTGGTCTAGATAAAACTGGGACTAATCTCTCTTAAGATTGAGGATGTATTTCATCTGGCCTTGGGGCTTATTAATATTAAACTGTTGCCTATTGTTTCCATAATACAATGCTAATGTTATTATTCAGAGTGAATATTCCCTCATTTATACCCTTCACATTATTCATTTCACTGCTATAAGGAATAGATCTTCCTTTTAACAGGTAGAATCGGTTTAGCACATCTGAGCCCATTATTCTCTGTCATCATTTTGTAGTTGGGGTTGGTCTTGCTTGTTTACTATGTCTATTTCATTTTCTAATTTTAGCTGCTGTTAATTGCTTTTCCTTGTACTCCCCTATGTATGTTGCCCAAGATCATATATCCCCAAAGTCGATGATCAGGAGTTATCTTTTAAAAGCAAAAAATGAGATCCTTCCGTAACGTGAAAAGTTCTTGTATACAACCCATGACCACGCAAGTCCCAGTTTTGTGAACCCTTTTGATCACTATTTCCCTAAGCTTTTCCATTAACTTCCACCTCCATACTAACCTCCAGGCTCATGTTATGTAGATATTACTGGATCCCACAGGCATCCTGTCTAGTCTGATCGTGAGGAAGAGAATGCTTGCAAATTTAGAAACTTGATACCTTTGAGTGCTGGCAGTGTCCTTACATCCATCTTGTATATCCCCCATGATCGAATTGTGCCTCATACCTGCCAGCCTTCACCAACTGCACTGGAGGGGAATTCGCTAAAACAGGACCCCACAATTAATTTCCTGCCTCTTGACTTCCTGTACACAGTCCCTCCCCCATGTTTGTTTACACTTATTATTTAGTAGAGCCCTCCATATTTAATCTTTAGATTTTGTTCAATTTTGTTTAATATACGAGGACTCCCCCCCAACTTTATGATCTTATTTACTGTTATCATGTTAAACAGTATTATCCCCGTTGAATGTCCAGTCCTGTCTTCATGTAACCATTTAGCCATGTTTTACTATACTGGATAACATCATACTTTTCTTTTAAAGTTTAGTTCTAGGTTCCCCAGTTTTAAGTCAGACGATTCTGCACTTGTACTACAACTTAAATAAACTGGTTCTAGAGAGGTCCATTACCCCGTCCACACCCACACTCGATTAGAGTTCAGTATGGGTATGAAATTTGCCAATCCCAGATTTTTTTACTTCCATCCATAAGATTTTGATGCTTATGCAAGTAAACAAATGCTCCTTCATCTTGAAATTGGATTTGAAATCTTGTCTGGGGATTAACCATCACAACTGATTAGAAAACACTGCCAATAATTAGAATATTGTTGTATATTATTAAGACATCAGATAATATCAAAACACCCACTTAAATTCCTCATAAAGGAAATGTTTTCAAGATACTTACAAGAACTGTACTATTTGTAGGGCAGTGACCATTTCGCTGTCCTAGCTCCTCAGCTGGTCTTCCATCACCTATTCTGTGGGCCAACCAACTCCTTTCTATATCTTAGGTGTATTCGATTTTTAGAACAGGGATGTGGTGGGCTTTCTGACACTTTCACTTCTATGTATTTAGCATTCCAGGAAGATTTGACATTAAGTTTTAGGAAAGTTTAAGGGCAGCCTTTAAAAATATAATAAAAACTTATATATTATCAAATACACTTTTTAAATAAATATACTGACATCCCAGCTGTAATTTTAAACTTGACCTTGGTTAAAAAAAACAGTCACTGGCTCAGAAAGTTAGTAAAACCGGTAATATAAAAAAAATGAAAGCAAAACTTTTTTGATTGAAAATACCTTTTAAACATAAGTACAACAAACAAACATTGCTTGCACCGAAATGTAATTCCCCATATGGTGAATAGTAGATACAATGAATTGGTAAATTGTAGTTCTAATTCTAGTTGCTTTAAAGTTTGTGTTTTTGTACGTACAAGTACACTTTTCAATTTATCCTTGACCAGAGTTAAGCAAATGAAGAAAAATGCTGGTAAAGTGATTTTCTAACGCTAAATGTGGTTAAATTTTAAACGCGGTTTCCTCCTAGCACTGTGTAAATGTCAAAATCTAGGACAATCCTTTTTTTAATGGCAATAGGCAGGTACTTGTTTTTAAAATTTCTCATAGTACCCCTACAACTTTTTGAGTTATTTTCTAAACATTTTATTTGTTAATTGAATGTATATAAAATGCTTGTTTTTTCTGTAAGCGTTTCTAGACTGGTTTATAGTGGTATTTTAGGATATTATACCAATACGCGAGTAATATCGAATTCGAATAATCGCGAATAAAATGTCATTATACCCAAAGATACGCGAATAAATATCCAAGTTATCGAACTGCGAGTCGTTCATGGGATAGATTATCGAATGTTTTGAACGCGGAGAGCTCAAAATAGCGGCGTCTGTGAGAGTATAAAATCGAGTTTGTGAAAGGTCCTAGATATTCAAACGTGTCCCCAGACCATTTCCCAGTGTCCCACGCTATTTACATTAAGTACTATTGATATTTTAATTGTATTTCATTCAAACTTTTGAACTCACTTGAATTTAATGGGTCCGTTTCGAACTTTCGAAACATAGAAACCTTTCCCATCATCTGTTTTGTCCTTCTTGTGGGTCAAACTGGACGGGAATTATGGGTAAGTGTAAAGTTGGACTATGTGACGCTATCTTATTTCAACTCCAATACTACAATATCTTACTGTAGACAAGACCTGTATAGGGTAGAGTAGAAAGGTTTGGACTAGATAGAAACAGTTTTACTCAACCTCTAATACGATGCTACTATGTAATCTGTTAGACAGATTTTATAGGTTGGATATAATATGGACTAGAATGGACGTATATGTCTTTAGTACAACCTCCAGTCTTACTGTTACTAGACTGTAGTAACTGTAAGACAAGCATTTCTTGTATGTATAATAAAAGGTGGACTAGATGGATTGGATGGTCTTTATTCAACCTCCATACTATGCTACTATGTTACTGTTACTGTTAGACCGGGACATTATGGGTTATGGTATACAAGGTTAACTAAATGGCCATAGTTTATTATAAACCTCCACTATATATGTAAACATTAGACAGACATTAATGGGTAGGGGTATAATGGTTGGGACTAAATGGACGTCTATGTGTTTATTCAAGCTACCAATACTGTTACTCTATAACTGTGAGACAGACATTATGGGTTTAGAGTATAAACAGGTGTACTAGAGATGACATGTCTTATTAAAACCTCCATACTATCGTTACAATGTAAAGGTTAGACAAACATGATGTTTAGGGTATAAAGGTTTGACTTAATGGTCATTAGTATTTATGCAACCTCCAATACTATAGAACTGTTATACCAGGCATATGGGTAAGGGTATTTACAAAGTTGGACTAGGTGGCACATATCTATTCAACCTCTAATACTACAATTACTTACGTTAGACAGACATTATTAGGTAGAGTGATATAAAGGTTGGACTAGATGGAAACATTGTCTTACTCAACCCTCAATACTATGTTACTATGTAACTGTATAACAGACATTATGGGTGTGGTATAAAGGTGGACTAGATGGACATAGTCTTTTATTCAAACCTCCAATACTATGATACTATGTAAATGTAGGACAGACTGAGGGTATGGTGGTTTTAAACTCATATGGTCATTTGTTTTATATACAACCTTCAATTAATGTAACAGTTTAGAAAGACATTTGGGTAGGGTATAATGGTTGGACTACTGGATGTATGTGTTTATTCAAGCTCCAATACTATGGTTACTATATACTGTGGGACAGACCTTATGGTTTAGAAGTATAAGGTTTGGACAGATAGGGTATGCCTTCGTCAACATCCAATACTATATACGATGAACTTTAGACAGTCATTATGAGTAGACTAGATGGATGTACGGGTTTGTTTGTTGGTCGTGTACATTTTGTACTTATAGATGGGATGTATGTCCTTACTAAAACTTCCAATCTATGTTACTATGTAAATGTTAGACAGGCACATATGGTTAGGGTATAAAGGTGGACTGGATATTGAATGTCCTTATAACGACCTCCAATACTAGGTTACTATGTAACTGAGGAAAGTTATACGACATTATGGGGAGGGTATAAAGGTTGGACTGATGGAAGTGTGTATTTATTCCAACCTAAAATACTTTGTTAATATGTCACTGGTCAACAGGCAATCATGTGTAGGGTATAACATGTTTAGACTTATGTTAATGTATGTTTTTATTCAAGTCTCATACTATTTACTATATAAAACCTCTTTGACAGGCATTATGGGTAGTGGTATAAATGTTGGATTAGATAAATGTAATGGCTTATTCAGCTCCAATACTATGTTATATGTACTGTTTATACAGACATTATGGTAGGGTATTAAAGGTTGGGCTTAGATGGCTTATGTCTTTATACAACCTCCAATACGTATGTATAATGTTAACTGTTATAACAGACATTATGGGTAGGGTGAACAGGTGGACTAAGTGAGATGTATGTCTTATACCACCTCCAATACTATGTTCCTATGTACACTGTTATAACAGACATTTGGGTAGGGATATAAAAGGTTGGCTAGTGGACGTATGTTTTATACAACCTCAATATTATGTTACTATGAACTGTTAGACAGACATTATTGGAGGGTTTAAAGATGACTAGATGGACGTAGTCTTTAACACAACTCCATACTATGTTCAATGTCAAGCTGTTAGACCAGACATATAGGTATGGGTATAAAGTAGGACTAGAAGGACCTATGTCTTTATTCCAAGCTCGATACTATGTTACTATGTAACTGTTATACAGTCATTATGGGTCAGGTATAAAGGTTGGACTAGATGGATGTATGGGCTTTTATTCAACCTCCATACTATTGTTACTATGTAACTGTTATACAAACATTATGGGTAGTGGATATAAAGGTGGATAGATGGACTATGTCTTTATCTACAACCTCCAATAGTTGTTACTAGTAGCTGTTAGGCAGACATTATGGGTAGGGTTTAAAGATGGACTAGTGGAACGTATGTCCTTTATACAACCTCCAATACTAGTTTACTATGTACGTTATATAGACATTATGGGGGAGGTATAAAGGTTGGACTAGAGGACGTATATGTCTTTATACACACTCCATACTATGTTCTATGTAACTGTTATAAGACATTATGGGTAGTAGGGTATAACAGGTTGGACTAGATGGACGCATGTCTTTACTCAACCTCAAAAATACTAGTGTACTATGTAACGTGTTATACAGACATTATGGGGTAGGGGTATAAAGGTTGGACTCTAGATGACAATAGTCTTATTCAACCTCCAATAATATGCTATATGTACTGTTAGACCAACATGATGGTAGGGTTAAACTAAATTGGTCATTAGTTTATATACAACTCCACATTATGTAACAGTTAGACAGACTTATGGGTAGGGTTAATGGTTGGACTAAATGGATGATGTGTATTCAAGCTCCAATACTATGTTACTAATAACTGTGAGACAGACATTATGGTTAGGTATAAAGGTTGGGATAGATAGAGGTTGCCTTCACAACATCAATACTATATTACTATGTAACTTTTAGACAGGCATTATGAGTAGACTAGATGGATGTACGGGTTTTTTGTGGTTCTGTACATTTTGTATTATAGATGGATGTATGTCTTTATAAAACTTCCAATACTATGTTACTATGTAATTGTTAGACAGGCATTATGGGTAGGGTATAAAGGTTGGACTAGATGGATGAATGTCTTTATACACACTCCAATACTATGTACTATGTAAATGTTATACAGACATTATGGGTAGGGTATATAAGGTTGGACTAGATGGACGTATGTATTATTTCAACCTAAAATACTTTGTTAATAGTCAATGTCAACAGGCATCATGTGTAGGGTATAAATGTTAGACTATGTGAATGTATGTTTTTATTCAAGCTCCAATACTATTTTACTATATAACTCTTTGACAGGCATTATGGGTAGGGTATAAATGTTGGATTAGATAAATGTATGGCTTTATTCAAGCTCCAATACTATGTTACTATGTAACTGTTATACAGACATTATGGGTAGGGTATAAAGGTGGGCTAGATGGACTATGTCTTTATACAACCTCCAATACTATGTACTATGTAACTGTTATACAGAACATTATGGGTAGGGATAAAGGTTGGACTAGAGGATGTATGTCTTTATACAACCTCAAAACTATGTTACTATGTAAATGTTATACAGACATTATGGGTAGGGATAAAGGTTGGACTAGATGGACGGATGTCTTTAAAACACTCCCAATATTATGTATTTATGTAACTGTTAGACAGACATATGGGTAGGGTTTTAAAGATGGACTAGATGGACGTATGTCTTTACACAACCTCCAATATATGTTACAATGTAACTGTTAGACAGACATTATAGGTATGGTATAAAGTAGGA
Source organism: Hymenochirus boettgeri (assembly GCA_019447015.1). Lineage (NCBI taxonomy): Eukaryota > Metazoa > Chordata > Amphibia > Anura > Pipidae > Hymenochirus > Hymenochirus boettgeri. Next base: position 281,066,592 of record CM033474.1, read on the forward strand.
CTATAGAAGGACATATGTATTTATTCAAGCTTGATACTAGTTACTATGTAAACGTTATACAGTCATTATGGGTAGGGTATAAGGTTGGACTAGAGATGATGTATGTCTTTATTCAACCTCCAATACTATGTTACTATGTACCTGTTATACAAACATTATGAGGTAGGGTATAAAGGTTGGACTGATGGACATATGTCTTTTATACAACCTCCAATATGTTACTATGTAGCTGTTAGAAGACATTATGGGTAGGGTTTAAGATTGGACTAGATGGACGTATGTCTTATACAACCCCAATACTATGTTACATTGTAACTGTTATATAGACATTATGGGTAGGGTATAAAGGTTGGGACTAGATGGACGGATGTCTTTATACAACCTCCAATACTATGTTACTATGTAAACTGTTAATAGACATTGGGTAGGGTATAAAGGTTGGACTAGATGGAGTAGTCTTTATAAAACCTCCAATACTATGTACTATGTAACTGTATACAGACAAATGGGTAGGGTATAAAGTTGGACTAGCTGGAGCATGTCTTTATACAACCTCCAATACTATGTTACTATGTAACTGTATACAGACATTATAGGTAGGGTATAAAGGTTGGACAGATGGACGTATGTCTTATACAACCTCCAACTATGTACTATGTAACTGTTATACAGAATATGGGTTAGGGGAGGGTAAACGTTATACTAGAAACATGTTCTATAATCAAACTTCCAATACTATGTTGCTACTTAGTTTATAAGTATAATACACCTCATTTACCTTATATTAGAAATTAGAAATCACGTAAGTGTGGGGGAAAAAATGAAAATTCAATGTATAAAATTTCACATACCAATTTGAAATGGGTTGACATATGACAGCTTTGTGTCAAAATTTCATCAGTAGTTTTAACCAACAGAAGTGACAAACAAAACAGAAGTTTCAACCCGAATCCGGTTCAGGACAGAACTACAGTACACACTGATGTAATGTTTTGTTGCATTTAGAGATCATAACTGTAAAACGCAGAGAGAGAGAATAAAAGCTCTCAACACCTACGACAGGTTGCCCATGAGAACTAAAGAATTATAATTAAAAATATACAACACTATAATAAGTAAAGTCGGAAGTCACGCTTAGTAATAGGGATGATGGCAGGAAAATTGGTTTGGCAGACATGATTATTATTCTTTTAAATAAACAGCAATATTATATTAACTGATTAATTCAGTATGGAGATCTTTCCCATCTCATTGATTTAGCTGACTTGGCCTTTATTTGTTTTCTATAAAATTTTAATATTTTGCGGGTTTTGAACTTGCCTAAGGAGCATTGTCTCAAGATTGTTTTATATAATCAAGTATATCTAAATTAAGATATGTTCTAAAAAGTCTGGATTACCATGGTTAACAATGATTTTTAGCTGCTTTGGAAATGCTTCTAAATTTTATTAGGAATCTTTAATTTTAAGAAAAGAGAGGGCCATATAAATACATGATGATGAAAGATTTATACTGGTCACAAAATTGACTTCATATCAAGACTCTGATAATCTAATATCCCCAGGGACATAGTTTAGAAATACATGGTAGAAATAATGGAATTCTCCTGCACAATCATTCATATGTGGTATACCTGATTTTTGTTCTAGGTGCCCCTCAGGACTGTATGTAGGAGAGACAGGACAGACCCTGAGGAAAGGATGAACTCTAATAGATTTACAATTAATAACAATAAAAGAGATGTCCCTGTAGGTGCCTATTCCTGCAGTCAAGTCATAGTACTCATGGCAACTTTATATCCCAAAAAGAGAGGTTAGAATGGGAATGTAAACTTATAAAAAAAAATGTCAAAAGGAGCAAAAGCCCTTCACTGAGCATAGAACTGGAGAAACACCTTCTTATAACAGAAGGCATCTTGCAGTCTCATGCTATATGAATAGCATGCCCACAAAATCTAAGAAACAGAAGTAATTTCTTACTCCCATTTTCCCCAGAGTAAGGGCAGAGATATGCAAAATACTTCTTTATGTCCCAGAACTGCTGGCTAATAACATCAATGTAGCTTAATATATAGAGCCAATCACCTGATCTGCAGACACGACGTGTTTCGATCTTGTTAGATCTTAGGGACATAAAGGGAGTATTTTGCATATCTCCGCCCCTTACATGAGGACATGTTTCTTAGGTTTGGGGGCAATGCTATCATATAGCATGAGACTGCAAGAGCCTTCTGTTGACTGCAAGATGCCTTCTGTTATAAGAGGTGTTTCTCCATTTTATGTTTCTAATCTAAATGTCATGTAAAATTAATCAGACCAAATTCCTCAAAACCACCCAAACCCATAAAAATTCCATTTATACCAGACCCTCCATTGACACTTAAGTTAAGTAATGCACACACTATATAAATGGTAAAGTGCAGAAATAAACACCTACAAAGAAACAGCCGATATCGTGTGGGTAAATGTCCTGTTCCGATAGCGAACCAGCTAGCACGACTTTAACTTATATATCTTCCCAGCAAGTCTGGGTAAATGAGCCTGGGTAAATTAACAAGAACTGCAGTCTGCTTACATAATTAAATATAATTAGAAATGATATGCTTAAACAGAAAAATGATGTAAATACTATTAAATTAGTACGAATAAGTAAAATAAGGATAAGCAATAAATACGGCATATTAAAAGAGGGGGGAGGGGAGGCGAGACTTCAAAACTTACCTTACTTCAGCTTTACCCAAGGTGTGGATCTTAAAACACAGTTCTTCACCCCTGGAGGTACAGTTGGCACATAGAAAACTTACAGTATCTTCTACGTAGGTGCCATCGCTGCTGCCGATAAATAAATTCAGTTTTGCTGTATCTACAGTAATTGATATGTGGCAAATAGACATGAAGAAACTGGTGTGTTTCATTTGACAGCGGTTCCATGGAACCTATTTAAGTTCAGACAATTTGAGTCAAACCCAGCTGAATTGTAATTTTACATTTTTGAACAAGTTTTTTTCTTTAAATTTGAGTTTGAAAAATTTAGAAAATTCAGTCAGATCCACAGATTTTTTAAACAGGCAGTCCAAATAGAAACTAGTTTGTCTTGAAACTGGAACTTATCAGTAGTGGCAAATAAATAATTTCACAAAAATTGTAGAGCATGTGAGAGAAAATTTAAATTAAGAACATTAGAAATGGAACATGAGTTTTATATTTCTTACTGTAGAGTTACTTATTCAGCCTATTTTTATTTGGGTAATTCCTAGAGCTGTATTGACTGATATATTAATAGAGCTGCCCGAACTTCTTAAAGTTGTTTAGTTCTCGAACTTCAGTAAAATTTGGAAATTCAATAGTTCGAAAACTGACCCATTAAAGTCAATGGTAACAATACTTCAAAAAGCACAAATAATACTGTAAAAAATTAGCAATGGTAACTAACTGTACATGGCTTCGGGACCGGGGAAATGGTCTGAGCAAACACGTACATATCATCAAAAATTTTTACATATTACTTTCCCCACTCAGGCTATTTTCGTGCTCCACATTAAGGGGGTTATTCAATAAAATGTCTTATCGTTTAAAATTATGCTAATTTGCCCCAACCAATCAATGTTAGCTTTCAAATGTTGACATAAGTTCTGATTGGTGTGGGGCAAAATTAGCACCATATTAAACGATAAGAACTTTTATGAATCTCCCTGTAAATTTTCAAGGGTATCTTTCACCTAATTCGCGGTTTAACGAACACTGCACTCTATTCGACTAAAGTCGAGAAATATCAATTCAAATGTTCGATAATTATCGAAAATTCGATAATTATCTAAAAGATTTCAGAAAGTTGGGATAGTTGAATCGTTCAGGTTAATTTGAACCAATTAAAGTGGGTTTTGAGCCCATCTCTATTTATAAACCAACAATGTAACAGTAGTAATGTGGCAAAAATAGGGTATACTGTTGTACCCTGAATATTATATTATTATTATTATTTATTATTATATATGGATTATTATAGCACCAGCATCTCTGTGGTGCTTACAATTACATGTATACATTCACATCAGGACCTGCCCTGAAGACCTTACAATCTAAGCACATTTATTTATTGACACATATAACCAGTATGTCTTTATGATTGTGGGGTAAACAGGGGTGCCAGAGGAAACCACGAAAGCACGGTAAGAACATACGAACATACGAACACTGCAGATGTGTCCAAGGGTGGAATCGAACTCAGCACATCAGCGCGCAAGGATACCACTGAGCCACCGTGCTAAGAATTGGCCAAGGCAACTTAGTGATGAACAAAGTATTGTGTCTTATAGTAAATCTAAAATAAAAGTTTGATCTAATGATTGTTAGTATTCATCTCTCTACTACAGTTGAGTATATTATTATTATTACTTACTATATCTACTTTCAGTTGATTATTATATTAGATATAGTACTTATTTAGTAAACTATAAACATCAAACACATCATTAATTATAATATTTATGAGTATTCTATGCTTTATATTGTATCTAAATATTCAATGCTTTTAAAAACTAAAGAGACATTAGGTGTTTTACTGTAACTAACGAAAAGAATATGAAAACAGCTTATTAATTTTTCTGAAGACATATATCCTTGTTTTCATTGGAGACTTAATGAAGGCCATACTTATAGTTAAACATTTTTCGCCCTACCCTGAACCCTACCTAACATTTAATCCAAAGGAAGGCAAAAAATAAAGTATGAAGTGGGGGAAAAAAACCTTCCTGATTCCAAATGGCAATTGCAAAAAATACCTGTATCAACCAGAACTACAGTAAATGTATTAATACTAGAGATGGCTGAATTTCTGAATATCAGAATATATTTGATATTGAGGATTCGCAGATTTTCAAAAAAATATATGCTTGAGGATTCGCAGATTCAAAAAAATCTGAAATTTGAAAATCTGTGAATCCCCCATTAAAGTCAATGGGGACAAAAATTTGGAATTTTCCGCCTAAATAATGGTTTAAATAGCAGTGGGAACTAACTGTAATGGCAATGATCACTGTTCCAGGGGAACACGCACACTACTTCCGGGTCTCCACGGGCCATTTTCAGAAATCCTCGAATGGCAAAAAGGATCAAGGATTCTCGAATGGCCAAAGTCTCTGGCAGGACGTCAGGAAGTCCGGTGACTCAATCTGGGACCCTCCCGGGTCCTTGGAGAAGGAATATTGTGGCCTTTACAAGGGCCCTTTGAGGGTAAAGGGTCCTGCAGATCATACCAAGACCAATTTGCGGATCTCCAAGATCCACCACAGAGAACCAGCCATCTCTAATTAATACCAGTAATTATACATTTTACATTTTAGAAACATATACAGACCAAACTTTTTCAACTACGTGTCTGTCTATCGCATCCCGGGATGTTTTTCTTAAATATCCATATATTAAACATTCTGGGATACAGTAACCTATTTATATATAAATGCATTCTGTCGTTTTTTTCTTGTAATAATATCATGCTCAATTATTTCATTGCTAAACTCAGATGGATTATAGGAATCTAACATAAACTGCCCACTGTTCTGATAGAAACACTCCAAGTGTTCCTTTCAACAGTAGACAATATATTTCAAGTCATTTAAACATTTTACAAAAGCACTCGAGAAAGACATTGATTCTTTGCTATCTGGATACTTCCAAGGCAAGCATTTGGAAAACATTTGATAATGATACATGCCTTCACAATTGGTCTGCAACAGCAATAATGCATCCCTAAGAGCCTTTAAATTACCCTGTACTATAAGAAGTCATTTATGCTCAGTGATGTTTTGTCTGATTTCAAAATTGTGAGCACTTAGAATGTATACTTTGTCTGAAACCATAATGAAAAACATTACTCTTGTTTCTAAAAATGCTTGTACACAAAAACAGAATAAAAAAATCTTAAAGTTGTGTGGGTGGTGGGTAGTGTGTGTGTGTGTATTAAGAGAGAGATTGTAAGGAGGAGAAAGAGACAGAAGTCAGAGAATTGACAGAATGAATATCATTGAATAACAAAAATATTGGCCTGTTTAAAGTGATGGAAGAACTACAGTATATAAAGAATTTACTGGTCCACTGAAAGTAAGAATTTATTATAAAACTAACTACTGTACATACTAGTAGAGGATTGTACCGTGTTAGCCATAGATGAAAGTGAAGACATCTTGGATATAAAATAATACCTTTTATTGGCTAACTAAAATGATTGAAAATGCAAGCTTTCAAAGCACTAGAATTCTCCAGGCATGATACACAATATGAAGGATACTGAATGTTAACATAATATTGCATGTTCATCAAGTATTCTATTCAAATAGTATTCTAACATGGAATGGGTGTAACTCAATGGAAAGAACTCATGGGATTGTGATTGTGTATCATGTTTTAATGTGTTTTAAACTGTTGTGTGCAATTATTATAAACTGATATTTCATAAACAGAGATGGGATACAGGTCTGACACCAAAACCCCCGAGATCCGAGGCCTATATTATGATAGTATATGGGGCCCAGAGAAGTGATTGATGATCTTTTCTTGTTTATTCTAATGTTTGGTCAGATCAGTAGCACTTTCTATATGTTATAATAATGTCTCCATAGGATTGCTCCACAGCCCCCCTTTTGTTATGTAATGTAGCAGGGTTCTTGCAGGAAGATTGACCAAGCTTCCATGTGGTGGTAGCACCCCCAACACGTCCCTTTAATGGAGGTTTACACCTTGAATACTAGCATGTATGGCAGGTCTCTTCCCTCTTGTTAAAAGCCAGTAGGCGGGGGAAGTGATAGCCGTAATACTAATCCAATGCAAGGTCAGAGTCACAATCTTCCCATGAAAAGCAACCATGCAGGGAGTGTCAGCAAAGATAAATGACCAGGTAGGTAATTTGTTAGGACCTTCCATACAGGGGTTACCCTGACGCGGTTGGAAGGGTTTTCACTTTATGCATAAAATGTAACTAAAACCCCTCCATTTTTACTGTTGCACTAGAACAGATATTATGATAGTATATGGGGCCCAGGAATATGCATTGATCATCTTTTCTGTTTGTTTAAGAGGAATTGTATCAGGAGTGCTGCACTATTTCCAAAAACATTTGGAAAGTTGCAGTCCCCTAAAATATGCGTAAAAGGCATGTTAGCCTAAGTGTACACTGGGTTGTGTGGTTTTACACTTATACTAAGCGATTTTGAAATACCCCAAAGTTTCTAAATGTAATGGCAGTCTATGGTCAGTTAGCATGCCAATGCTCTACTTTTAGAAAGACAAGGTTGCAGGTTCAAGCCCGATTACCTTTATTTTTACTGATATTTTAATATCTGTTTCTTAAATCTATGCTGGTTAAGAAATAAACTGCAAAGATAACTTTTTTTTTTTTTCATATGAAGAACAAAGGAATGTGTATTGTTACATTGTTGATTTTACAAAAAGTACATTATATAGACAAAAGAAATAGGGCTCTGGTCGTTATAAATTTGCAAAAATTACCATTTGAAATTGACCATGGAATATTAGGAAGGGACAAAATTTCATCAGATGAGGTGTAAGAGATCGTTTGTAGGTGTGTATGTTTACTGACTATTGTGATTTTTTCTTATTGCTATTTGGACAACTGTACCATAGAATTGAACTTTATTTGCGTGTACATAGAATAGATATGCAACTATTTCTACGCTGTTCTTGACATAATGCTGAATTTCTGACATTTCGATTAGAGATGTCCGAAACTGACGGATTTCATTCCGTTTTCGGGTTTCTGATCTCGGGGAAAATTCCAAAGATCCGAAAATCCAAAACGGAACTTAAATTTAGACTTCGGAGCACGTTTTGATTTTAGCAAATGTTCATGGCTATTTTCGAGAACTTTGAAAAAATAGCCTCAAAAGTTCGATAATCTCAAAAATATTTCGAGTATTATCAAACGTTCAAGGCTATTTTCGAGAATTTTCAAAAATACCTCAAAACGTTCGATAAAAACAAAAAAAATGCGCTCCTGAAATTGAAATTTTGGATGGAATATTCGGATTTCAGAACAATCTCTAATTTCAACACAGACGTTTCAACTTTTTGACATTTTGACATGAAGATTGTTCTTTTTATCACGAATATTACCAAAGTTTGTCAAAAATTTGAAAATGCAGCTGTATCCGCAATTTAAAAAAAAAAAAAACTTCAGTCTGATGACACAACCTGAGTTCAATTATTAAGATATGTGCCCTATACTTTTGTCCATGCAAGTGTATATGAAAGTTCAGGGAGAAATTTATCTTGTAAATAGTTTTATTAAGGTTCTATAATTCTCAACTGAGGCTAGTTCTATAAATGTCAAAATAAGTTTGTTTATGAACCACATATATATTGTAGGCCAGAAATGTTTTCATTTTGGTTTCAAAATCTTGATGTCATTTCAAGGAAAGGAAAAGTAATTCAATGTATTTGTGCAGGGAGATTTTTCATGGGAAAATAATGAAGGTGACCCAGCCACACATTGGTTACAGTGAAGAACATGTGTGCAAGATGGAGCAAGAGGTAGTGCTAATTATTGTGAACCCCGATAGACTATTTATTGCAATTAGTTATAACATGGGAAATAGATCCTGAATAAACAAATTAAGGAGGGAAAAGCTGGATAGCAAATGTACCTTCATTTCTCAGCACACGTGAAAGAACTTATTCAATGTTTGAGGAAAGCAACATTTTTAGTTTTGGCAAGAGGACCATTAAAAGAGGAAAGGCTGACACAGCAAAAGAAATTACATAGTAAATAGTTGTCAAGGTTGATATAAAGGAAAGTCATCTCGTTGAACCTTTTTATACAGACCACGATGATTATGATAAGTATAATGTAGAATTGTATAAAAAGTGTAGAAAACATATGTGTGTATATACAGTGTATATATATATATACACTGTATTATATATACAGAATCCTGATGACGGCCAAGATGGCGGCCGAGAACGCGTTGATGTTGGCGTTCTAATCCAATAAATTTGATCTGTTATATTCAAGACCCAGGAGTGCTTCCATGTTTACCTGTTCTCTCTCTCTCTCGCTATATATATATATATAATATTATATATATATATATAGTATTCACAATTCGATTGCACTCACCTATAGGTATACTCGCCTGGGTGCTGTCCCAATTGCATCAAAACAATCCACAGAAAAGATAGACGCACTCACAGTCTTGAAAAAAATCCAATAAGTGTTTATTCCATCAACATGTTTCGACCTCCAAGGCCGTCATCAGGACTCAATGACGGCCTTGGAGGTCGAAAACATGTTGATGGAATAAACACTTATGGATTTTTTCAAGACCTGTGAGTGCGTCTATCTTTCTGTGGATGTTTTTATTATTATATATATATGAGAGAGAGAGAGAGAGAGAGAGAGAGAGAAGCTGTGTGCGAGCGGCACTACTCACTGGATAACATATGAACCCGGGTGCTTCCTAGTTAGGGTATATACGAACATGGAGGAAGGAGCATCCTGGGGTTTATAAAAACAAAATGGTTATTCAAGCCGTCTACGCGTTTCGGTTCAATGGCGGACCCATTCTCAAGACGTTTGAGAACGGTCCGCCATTGGACCGAAACGCGTAGACGGTGAATAAATGGTTTTGTTTTCATAAACCTCAGGAGTGCTCCCCCTCCATGTTCGTAATCAATCTATATCTACGAGCAGCGACATCATTATCAGCCTATCTATCACACAGCTAGAAATCTACAGCGAGCTACGACACAGCGACAGTATCAACACAAACAGCTAGCATCAACAAGCAGTTCACACATCATCACACTATCCACAGATCAGCATACACACTATCATCTATCTATCATCTATCATCTATCATCTACTATCTATCTATCATCTATCTATCTATCTGATCATCTATATATCTAGTCTATCTATTCTATATATATATATATATATATAATATATATATATATATAAGAATTACAACCTGATAGCACTCCACACTACTGGGAAACATGCCTGGGTTGTCTTTCCACAGCCAATAACAAACCATAGAAACTGAAAGCACTCAACGGGTCTTCATCGATCTGCAAACAATCTTTATTCATGAACATAGATCAAACGTGTTTCTACCCTAGCAGGGCCATCGTCAGGACTAAAGTGCCACATGTTATCCCCAACATTTAAACCGTGCGCCCAACCCCCATACGTGCGTAGAAAAACCACTTACCAATCACAGGTAACTACACATCCATGCTCCCCTCTGCCTCCGACGTTAAACGCACATGAGCCGAGACAAATGCCGACCGAACAGTGGACCCGCCCCTAATAACAGCTTGGTTACAGCTGTGACACTAAATATATTGTAGTTCTGGGTGATTTGGATAACTGTTCGAAGGCATTATGGGTAGGGGTAAAGGTTGGAGTAGATGGACATGGTCTTTATGCAATTTCCATACTATGTTATATGTAACTGTTTGCCAGGCATTATGGGTGGGGTATAAAGATGGACTAGATGGACTTATGTCTTTATAAAAACTTATGTCTTTATACAGCTAATACTATGTTATTATGTATGTATATTGTTATATAGGGCCAATACAAGGGGGTAAATACATAGATAGTTCAGTACATAATATATAACTTAGTGCTAGGGCTTTGCCACAAGGGGTAATGAGGTCCCTGCCCCATAGAGCTTACAATCTAGTTAGGTGGGTAACACACAGATATAATAGAATGGGTATAAGTGCTGGAGTAGTGAGATGTATAGCAGTGCAAATAAAACTACAAATACTGTGCTGGTTACCAGATAGGTAGGAGTAAGGATAGATTATCATATTAGAATATAGGTACCATATACTGTGCTGGTTACCAGATAGGTAGGATGTAAGGGTAGATTTATATATATGATATATAGGTACCATATACTGTGCTGGTACCGGATAGGTAGGATGTAAGGGTAGATAATCATATATAGATATATAGATACAACATACTGTGCTGGTTACCAGATAGGTAGGATGTAAGGGTAGATTTATCATATATAGATATATAGATACCATATCTCTGTGGTTACCAGATAGGTAGGATGTAAGGGTAGATTTATATATATGATATATAGATACATATACTGTGCTGGTTACCGGATAGGTAGGATGTAAGTATGATTTATCATATATAGATATATAGGTACCATATACTGTGCTGGTTACCAGATAGGTAGGATGTAAGGGTATATTTATAGTAGACTTTCATATATAGAATTTAGATATCATATACTGTGCCTGGTTACCAGATAGGAGGGGTGTAAGGGTAGATTATCATATATAGATATATAGATATCATATACTGTGCTGGTTACCAGATAGGTAGGATGTAGGCTAGATTTATTATATATAGATAATAGAGATTACCATATACTGTGCTGGCTACCAGAATAGGTAGGATATAAGGGGTAGATTTGTCATATATAGATATATAGATACCATATACTGGCCTGGCTTAAAACCTATATATCTATATATGATAAATCTATCCTTACATCCTACCTATCTGGTAACCAGCACAGTATTTGATAGTTTTATTTGCACTGCATACATCTCACTCCAGCACTTATACCCATTCTATTATATCTGTGTGTTACCCACCTAACTAGATTGTAAGCTCTATGGGGCAGGGACCTCATTACCTCTTGTGGCAAAGCCCTAGCACTAAGTTATATATTTATGTACTGAACTATCTATGTATTTACCCCCTTGTATTGGCCCTATATAAACATATACATACATAATAACATAGTATTAGCTGTATAAAGACATAAGTTTTATAAAGACATAAGTCCATCTAGTCCAATCTTTATACCCCACCCATAATGCCTGGCAAACAGTTACATAGTAACATAGTATTGGAAATTGCATAAAGACACATGTCCATCTACTCCAACCTTTACACCCTACCCATAATGCCTGTCGAACAGTTATCCAAGGATCAACCAGAACTACAATATATGTAGTGTCACAGCTGTAACCAAGCTGTTATTAGGGGCGGGTCCACTGTTCCGGTCGCCATTTGTCTCGGCTCATGTGCGTTTAACGTCTGAGGCAGAGGGGAGCATGGGATGTGTAGTGTACCTGTGATTGGTAAGTGATGTTTCTACGCACGTATGGGGGGTTGGGCGCACGGGTTTAAATGTTGGGGATAACATGTGGCACTTTAGTCCTGACGATGGCCCTGCTAGGGTAGAAACACGTTGATCTATGTTCATTGAATAAAGATTGTTTGCAGATACGATGAAGACCCGTTGAGTGCTTTCAGTTTCTATGGATTTGTATATTGGCTGTGGAAAGACACCCAGGCATGTTTCCCAGTAGTGTGGAGTGCTATCAGGTTGTAAATTCTTATATATATATATATATATATATATATATATATATATATAGATAGATAGATAGATAGATAGATAGATAGATAGATAGATAGATAGATAGATAGATAGATAGATGACAGATAGATAGATAGATAGATGACAGATAGATAGATAGATAGATAGATAGATAGATATTAGATAGATAGATAGATAGATAGATAGATAGATAGATAGATAGATAGATAATAGATGATAGATAGATAGATAGATATTAGATAGATTGATAAATAGATAGATAGATAGATAGATATTTTTTTTCTCTGATTAAATGCGGGATAGCAGCCAATGGTATAATAGAGGCTAATAGTACGGGGGATGTATACCATTTGTTAAAGCACCATATGAAGGATTATGTCTTGAGGGACAAACTTGAACTGATATAGTTAACTACTGTACATACAGTATGTATTGAAAATGAAATATAATGTGCAATTATGGCAGATTTTAGACAGGGCCATACAATAAACCCTCTAGAACTTGCTCACCAATAGATCAAGCAAGTGGGACCTTTAAATGATAAAAAAGTTTTCTGCACTGCCGTACATTTAGGACCGATCGGCCGTACAAACACCTTGCGGTAGTAAACTATCACAATGGTATTGTATAGGGAATCAAAAAAAATTCAGCTGTTAAAGGCACCAGTCATATACTTAGCTAAACCGTACCTTTATATATAGGGCCCTATATGTCTAATATAAAGCACAATTTGTGTATGCAGCACTGGACATATAAAATAGAAATGTAATATAAATACAGGGGATATAAATGATGAATTAATAGATTACTGTAAGTACAGAAATCCTTGCCACATATGGAGTAAGGTCCCTGCCCCAAATAGTACAATCTAAGAATGAAAAATGGATAAACTGTTGGAGCTTCCTCCCAATAGCTGTGTTAATGGCAGGTGCCTTTCTAGAGTCAAATAATATTGAAAGTCACTGGTATTAATATATCAAATTCTTGTTAATAACATACTTTGTTACTATGTGCATGTCTTAACGGGCATGTCCACCGCCAAAAACCAAAATTTAACTGGATCTATCTTGCTGCCTGTTGCCCTACCTATAAAATTGTTTTCTGTAGTGTAGGGCACCCTAGCCCACCCCCAACCACCATGTTTTTGTTAAAAAATGGCACAACTCTACTTATATTACTTAGTTCCCCATGGCGTCTGCATGCCAGCAGCCGTGTCTGTGATTGGCTGCCTCTCAGCCAATCACAGCCAGGCTGCTGGTCTGGCCCCTGCTTGCACCTTCTGGCAAGCAGGTGCAGTGAACAGAGCGCCAAAGGATCAAAGTAATGTAAGTAGAGTCTGATTCTTTTAATTAACGAATGAACATGCGGGTATGGGTGGGCAAGGGTGTGCCCTACAAATATATTAAAAGTTTTTATAAGGGTGGTGATACCCTTTAAAAAATGTCCATTTTTTTACGGCATGTATGAAATATGAAACTCCAATTTCAATTGTGGGCTATATAATTCTTAAAGGGCGGTGTACGAAGAGCTGCTATCAGCTATTATGTCTTAAAACACATTTAACCCTTTGTAGTGATATATTGATGGTTAATACGACTTTAAGACTATAGTGGGGCGGTGCACAAAGTCTGCAACCCCATGTTACCAAGCCAATAGCACCCTGACTGCTCTGCACACTATAGTAAAATATATGCAGGAAGCATACAGGTACTGGCAGAGAAGTGCTGTGGCGGAACGCGCTCTCGGTCAAGTTTTTTCAATGTTCGTCCCGGCTCTTGTAACAGGAATTAAGAACAGGAAGAGTAATACATAGCTCCTTTACCCTCCTTTCATCAATTAATTGACCAAAATAAAAGGTTCAATTTTGAGTGAACTATTCCTTTAAAGCTACAGTATTGATGGATTTCATTAGGTAGATTTACAACTGGACAGAAAATAGTTCTTTGTACACTGTAAGCTTAAACCGTATGGTTTAATACAAGTTAAAGGATATAAGATGGGGAATTTCATCAATTAATGTGAATATGGGATTGTCTGTGTATGAGCTTTAAAAGCAAAGTTTGAAGTATTTACTTCATCATACAAACTACTATTCCAGCATGAAATCCTTGAAAAAGTTGACAAATATGACAATGTGACACAATGCAGTTCTATTGAATAAAAACAATGTTGTATGAAAGCAGAGGGATGTGGATAAAAGAGCTAACTATATACCACTCAATAATAACTGATATGGATTGTAAAATCAAGTTTATGGGCCGAGTGTAACAGCAAAGTTTGTTTTAAACTCTGTAGAACAGAAAATTCAAATCAATCCCAACTGAAATCTACTTCTATATAGTATGTGCATTCATAAAAAAATGTATGAAGGGGAAAGAGGAAATTTGTGGATCAACTCCAACTTTGTGTATCAATTGTCAATACCAGTAATATGTAACATTCTTTGTTTTTAAAAAATATCGTCAGATTTTTATTTATTTTTTTTAAATCATCCAATGAACCTGCCATCAAAAAAATTCAAAGGAAGATAGTTCCATTGTTTCACTGTTTCACAGTGAAAAACCAAGTCAAAAAGGGATGTCCGTGTGTTCTCTGACATGTTCTATTGGTGAAAAATGCCCCAGATAGTTCATTGTATGGCCAATTAATGTCTTTATACACAGTGATCATATCTAGAACGTTATTCTGATTTTGTTTTCGTTGCGCTATGAATTGTGACAGTATTAACAGAGCTGCAGCCAAAAAACCAACCACATGAGACCTCCACTGTGTGCTGGACTCTGACCCTACTCCCACGTCTGCTGCGAAGGAGGGAAGGAAAAGAGACAGCACCCTGGATCCTGGCATTGTAATGAAGTGACTGTATATACTGGGCTTTACCAGTACTACTATTAGGTGCAGAGTTGGATCTTTTTGCACATCAGACTACTTATTCACACATTAATACACTTGTCACGTATAATTATTGTTACAACACGTTCAACACGTCTTATTAATTGATGTATCATGTAGATATATGGAAGATACATATATGTCGATTTAAGTGTTATACACCATTTCTTCTGGACTTACATGCCAATTAAACTTTTTAGCTGTTTTTAGCTATTTTTAGGTCTTATTTCCATAATTAATTTAGTGTGCCTTTCTCTGCCCTTTCCATTTCCAAGATTTCCTTTTTGTATACAGGATTCCATGCTTTATAAGAAGGAGAATAATATTTTCTCCCTTGAATCCATACCCTTATTATAACAAGACAATATCTTGCTGGCTCTAGCTGTTGCTGCCTGGCACTGCTTGCTACATTAAACTTTGTTATTACCAAATTTCCAATCTTTTTCCAACAGAAATTCACTTAAATGAAAAGTACATTGTTAAAACAACATAATCTTACTGGATAGCTGAGGGTTTTAAATCAAAAGGTCACAATATATGGGCAAAGGGCATGGTGGAGATATGGAGAATCTCATGTGGGCAGTCCTAAAAGTGGGATTAGAGTGAGGAAGCCAGAAACATTAAAGCAGTGAAGGTAGGGAATGGAGGGTAATAGAACACAATAAAAAAAATTAAAAAATAACCCAACCCTTAGATTTTAAAGCCACAGCTATCCAGTAAGATATACTGTAATCATGTGCTTATCCCTGTACTCACCCACATATTAAATGTCTCCCTTACGCCTGGAACTTTTCCTTCCATCTTTAAAGGGCAGTCCACCCCAAAACTATAATATTCTCCCACTACTGGCCCACTCTGTAGTGTAATAAATCCTTACCTCACATCCCAGCTCCAAATGGTTCTCCTGTAACCTCCCCCCCCCAAAGTCCCAAAACTGCCCACCAGGAGTACTGCAGAGCCATATAGGACTCTGCCTCCTGTCTCCCCTCCGGGAGAAGTTTGGAATGGCGCAATGCCGGCCTCCCCCCTCCCTTTCCCTCCCTCTCCCTCAGTTTCACGATCCCTCCCCTACCATAAAAACCCTGGCCATATATTAGTATACCTTCCCCCAGCCCCAACCGCTCTAAATATTTAAAGAAAGTCCCCCCAACTCTACTTACCTCCTCTTTTCCCCAGCGTTTGAGTAGCTGGCAGCCGCGTCTGTGTTTGGCTGCTCTCAGCCAGTCTTAGTCTTGTCCCCCCTGCTTGCAGGTTCTTGCAAGCAGAAGGCTGGGCAGGCGGCAGAGGAGAGAGGGAAGGAAGTAAAGATCGGGGCACTTTCTTGAGAATCTTTTATAGCGGTGGGGTGGGGGACGGTATATTATCCATTTGACAAAATGATGGCACCATCAACACATCCCCTGCACATCAGCACATCCCCTGGCACCACCAGCACACCTCCTGGCACCACCAGTGCACCCTCCTGCCAACACCAGCACACCCTCTGGCACCACCACACATCCCTGGCACCACAGCACACATCCCGGGCACCACCAGCACACAAACACTCAAGCACCACAAGCACTTCTCCCCCTGGCACCACCAACACATCCCCCTGGCACACTTTATTTATACAACATTTCAGCATAAAAACCCCAGTCCCCACCACCACCCTAGCACATCCTCCCTGGTACCACTAGCATCATCCCTCCCCTGGCACACACTGCAGCATAACATATCCCCCCATTGGCATCAACTTTTCATATGGGTCGTGTGGGTACCTGTGTATGAGGAGGCAGAGGGACTCTGCGGCTGTCAAGCAGTATTGGAAGTTTACTCTGCATTACAGTCTGCACCTGGGCCACTCCTGCACAGGATTGCCTCAACCCCGATCCAGGCATCCAGCGGCGGGGAAAAACTAAAAATTAGCAAAGCAATACGCACCCCCACATAACCAAGGAACGCATGACAGCAGCCAACACTTGAGCAGAGCAGTAACTGGCAATGATTTCTGTGCTGACTGCTGATTGGAAGACCGGGCCAGGCCCCCCCCGCCAGAGTTCTAGTCCAATTGAAGGACAATTGGAAATTTGTGTCACAATATGCGGGCCATGATGGCTCCTGATGGGCCCCTGCATCTGGCCACAAGGCACTTGCTTTGGGTGGCCTTGTATATGATAACTCTACCCTTACATCCTACCTATCTGGAACCCAGCACGGTATATGGTTCTATATATCTATAATGATAAATCTACCCTTACATCCTACCTATCTCGGTAACCAGCACCAGTATATGGACATCTATAATTATTATGATAAATCTAACCTTACATCCTACCTATCCGTAACCGCCAGTATATGATATCTATATATCTATATATGATAAATCTACCCTTACATCTACTATCTGGTAACCAGCAGTATTGGTATCTATATATCTATATATGGATAATCTACCCTTACATCCTACCATCTGGTAACCAGCACAGTATATGGTATCTAAATATCTATATTATAAAATCTACCCTTACATCCTACCTATCCGGTAACCAGCACAGTATATGGTATCTAATATCTATATATTGATAAATATACCCTTCAACCTACTATCTGGTAACCAGCACAGTATATGGGTATCTATATATCTATATATGATAAATACTACCCTTACATCCTCCTAATCCGGTAACCAGCAAGTATAGGATATCTATATATTAGATATAGATAAATCTACCCTTAATCCTACCTATCGGTAACCAGCACATGCATATGGTATCTATATATCTATATATGATAAATCTACCCTTACATCCTACCTATCTGGTAACGAGCACAGCATATGATATCTATATATCTATATATGATAAATCTACCTTACATCCTACCTATCCGGTAGCCAGCACAGCATTGGTATCTATATATCTATATATGATAAATCTACCCTTACATCCTACCTATCCGGTAACCAGCACAGCATATGGTATCTATATATCTATATATGATAAATCTACCCTTACATTCTACCTATCCGGTAACCAGCACAGCATATGGTATCTATATATGATAAATCTACCCTTACATCCTACCTATCTGGTAACCAGCACAGTATATGGTATCTATTTATCTATATATGATAAATCTACCCTTACATCCTACCTATCTGGTAACCAGCACAATATATGATATCTATATATCTATATATGATAAATCTACCCTTACATCCTACCTATCCGGTAACCAGCACAGTATATGGTATCTATATATCTATAATGAAAATCTACCTTACATCCTACCTATCCGTAACCAGCACAGTATATGGTATCTAATATCTATATATGATAATCTACCCTTACATCCTACCTATCTGGTACCCAGCACAGTATATGGTATCTATATTCTATATATGATAAATCTACCCTTACATCCTACCTATCCGGTAACCACACAGTAATGGATATCTATATATCTATATATGATAAATCTACCCTTACATCCTACCTATCTGGTAACCACACAGCATATGATATCTATATATCTATATATGATAAATCTCCCCTTACATCCTACTATCTGGTAACGCAGCACAGTATATGGTATCTTTATCATATATGATAAATCTACCCTTACATCCTACCTATCTGGTAACCAGCACAATATATGGTATCTATATATCTATATATGATTAATTCTACCCTACATCCTACCTATCCGGTAACCAGCACAGTATATGGTATCTATATATCTATATATGATGAATCTACCCTTACATCCTACCTACCGGTAACCAGCACGTAATGGTATCTTTTATCTATATAGATAAATCTACCCTACATCCTACCTATCTGGTAACCAGCACAATATATGGTATCTATATATCTATATAGATTAATCTACCCTTACATCCTACCTATCCGTAACCAGCACATATATGGTATCTATATATCTATATATGATAAATCTACCCTTACATCCTACCTATCCGGTAACCAGCACAGTATATGATATCTATATATCTATATATGATAAATCTACCCTTACATCCTACCTATCCGGTAACCAGCACAGTATATGATATCTATATATCTATATATGATAAATCTACCCTTACATCCTACCTATCGGTAACCGCACAGTATAGGTATCTATATATCTATATATGATAAATCTACCCTACATCCTACTATCGGTACCACCAGTATATGGTATCTATATATCTAAGATGATAAATCTACCCTTACATCTACCTATCTGTAACCAGCACAGTATATGGTATCTATATTCTATATATGATAAATCTACCCTTGTGCTACTATATGATATCTGTACTTGGATCTTCTATGTGTATATATAGGGGAAAAGTATTCAAGACATTTGCTTTATCGCCATCCTCCGTACACTAATTATCCCATTAATTAATGGTGCCACATTCTCATCCTCATCTTCTTACTATTAATATACTTAAAAAAAATTTAGGCTATAATGCTTTGTTCAGCTATCCTAACGTCATATTAATTTTAGCTAGTTTGATTGCTTTCTACACTCCTTGTTACAGTTTTTATAATCCCTAAAGGCCCTTCTGTTCCCTCAGCCTTAAAGGTTTTAAATGCCTTATTCTTCCTTTCATTTGCCTCTTTACATCAGAATTCAGCCACATGGGCGCAGATTTATTTCTTTTAACATTTATTTCCCAAGGGTATAATTTAGATGTGGCTTTACCTGACTTTAATCCCCTTGAACACAGTCCACTTCTTTTCAGTACCTTTACCTGATAATACATTATCCCAGTTGACATCTGAAGAGCTTGCTTTAACCTGGGAAAATTTGCCTTCCCGAAACTAAAAGTCTTTGTTAACCCAGAGCACTTTTCCTTTCGATAACAAGTCAAATGCCACTATTTCATGGTCACTATTCCCTAAGCCTCCAGTTACCTTTATATCTACAATGCGCCACACGATGTTAGATATTACCAGATCCAACAGAGCCTCCTTTTATAGTCAACCTCAACCACCTGTGAGAGAAATTATCCTGCAGTAAATTCAGGAAGTCATCACTTTTTTCTGTTGATGGCAGTTCCACTACACCAATCAATGTCAGGGTAATTAAGTCCCTCATAATGAGCACTCATCTACCCTTACATCCTACCTATCTGGTAACCACACAATATATGGTATCTATATATCTATTATGATAAATCTATTCCTTACATCCTACCTACCGGTAACCAGCACAGTATATGGTATCTATATATCTATATATGATAAATCTACCCTTACATCCTACCTATCGGTAACCAGCACATTATATGATATCTATATATCTATATTGATAAATCTACCCTTACATCCTACCTATCTGGTAACCAGCACAGTATATGATATCTATATATCTATATATGATAAATCTACCCTTACATCCTACCTATCTGGTTACCAGCAAGTATATGGTATCTAATAATCTATAATATTAATCCCTTACATCCTACCTATCTGGTAACCAGCACAGTATATGATATCTATATATCTATATATGATAAATCTACCCCTTACATCCTACCTATCCGAGAACCAGCACAGTATATGGTATCTATATATTTATATATGATAAATCTACCCTTACATCCATCTATCCGGTAACCAGCACAGTATTGATATCTGTATATCTATATATGATAAATCTACCCTTACATCCTACCTTCTGGTAACCAGCACAGTATATGGTATCTATATATCTATATTGATAAATCTACCCTTACATCCTACCTATCTGGTAACCAGCACAGTATATGGTATCTATATATCTATAGATGATAAATCTACCCTTACATCTCACCTATCTGGTACCAGCACAGTATATGGTATCTATATATCTATATATGATATCTACCCTTACATCCTACCTACTGGTAACCAGCACAGTATATGGTATCTATATATCTATATATGATAAATCTACCCTTACATCCTACCTATCTGGTAACCAGCACAGTATATGGTATCTATATATCTATATATGATAAATCTACCCTTACATCCTACCTATCCGGTAACCAGCACAGTGTATGGTTATCTATATACCTATATATGATAAATCTACCCTTACATCCTACCTATCTGGTAACCAGCACAGTATATGGTATCTATATATCTATATATGATAAATCTACCCTTACATCCTACCTATCGTAACCAGCACAGTATATGATATCTATATTCTAAGATGATAATCTACCATTACATCCTACCTATCGGTAACCAGCACAGTATATGGTATCTATAATCTATAGATGATAAATCTACCATTACATCCTACCTATCTGTACTGCATCCGTCTCACTCCTGCAGTTATACCCTTCCTTTGTATCTGTGTCTTACCCTCCTAATTAGATTGTAAGCTCTACGTGACAGGGACCTCCTTTCCTCTTGTGCAAGGCTGTAGCACTTGTATATTTATAATTATATTTATATTATGTGTTTATTTATGTAATAAATTATCTATGTATAGATAGATAACTTACTGCATATAGATCAATAGAGCAGCCCCAACACAGAACTGTACTACAGAACTGTGGCACCCCACTTAGCACTTTAGTCCATAATGATGAAGCCCCATTAACAACTACTCTCTGCATCCTATCCATCAACCAACTTTCTTTCCATGTGCAAATATGCCACCTCAGCCCAACAGACCTTAGCTTATACATAATATGCATATGTGGAACTGTATCAAATGGTTTAGCAAAATCCAAGTGTACTACATCTACTGCTATGCCAGAGTCCACATTCCTACTCACTTCCACATAAAATCCAAGCAAGTTGTTGGTGACAAGATCTTCCTCATAAATCCACGCTTAGACTGATTAATTTATTATTTATTTATTATAATAAATGCCATCCAGGCATCACTGCTTGTGGCACTACCCTTTAATTAATACAAATGTTTGTCGAAACACATTTCCTCAAGACACATTGTAGTCTATATACAATGTGGACATACAATGTTCTTTAGATGCAATGTTCACCAAACTAGCAAAACATTAGCCCTATCTAATGTCAAGAAGACTCCAATGGAGTCTTCTTGACATTGAGATTTCTTTCTTTTCTCTCTTTTTCTTTCTTCTTTCTTCTTCTTTCTTTCTTTCTTTCTTTCTTTCTTTCTTCTTTCCCTCTCTCTTTCTTTCTTTCTTTCTTCTCTCCTTTTGCCTGAACAAGCTTATATTTCTGAATATGTTAATGTTATAACTGAGCTCTGTCCCTTGTCTGTGTTCTTTGGAAGCCTTAGGCTATCCAAATATCAGTTAATGAGTCCCGTAATTTCACACTTCAAGCTGGTCAATTAAATCATCCAGCCAGGAACATAGGAAAAATAAACTGTGCTCTCATGACCACTAGGACCTCCCTAAGGCTTTTGCCTGTACACTTCTTCTGCATTGTTTGTTACAAGGACAAGTACAAAGGTGATGGTATCTTATATTTAATGACCACAGTTATCCTTGATTTATTATAGAACCAACTATATCCTGATTCATATTATACCATATATTAACTCTACTTCCTTACACCTGTTATCTCTTCATACCCTGCAGGGTGGGACTATATTAGGACATTTATTTGGGTATCATGGGTGCAAAGGAAAAGAAAATGTAAGAATTTCATTTTACACTCCAAGCTATAATTTTCAAAACAAATTTATTTTATTGAACCTTTTTGAGCATTAGTTGAAGGTTCATCATAAGGGTACCTAACAAAGTTCCAATGACCAGACAGTACTAACCACTATAATGTTACATTTACCTTGGTGTTATTAATCAAGCAAGTACTGTAGGATTTATAGATCACAGCCATGGCAAAGCCTTTCACATACTGTTTGTTTTTTTATATCAATGAACCAATTCAATAGGGACGAGTCCTGATTTTGAAGCGGAACTGAAGGTTCCACAATATTTCCGGATCCAGAGGAACATTTGGAATTTGAAGGACGGAATGTTGCTGAATGAAAATGAAAAATTCAGTGTAAAAAAAATAAAAATTCAGTGTTGATTTTGAAAATTCTAAAAAAAACAATCTGCTTCTATTTTAATGGGTTTTTGGATCATCCCATATTTTTTTATCCCTGCAGACACTTTCCAAAAGAGCTGGGAACGTGAAAGTCAAGACCATATAGATAATGTCACAAAATAATTACAGCCGTACAATTATTACAGTCAACGTTACATTTAGTCTGCATTCCTTAAAATATGTTTTGCACCACTAGAAAAAGGACATTTCAGAAAATTATCATAAAATAGCATAATGACATCAAAGCAATATGGAATCAGGATGTTTAAAAACTTTAATTTTCGGATATTGCAATTCAGAATTGTCACCAAATCATTCGGAAGATCCGCATTCCGTATATGGAAATATAACATGGCTCATACTGCTGTTCCTGCAGAGAGCTCACTAGTGGTAACTTGATTCTACACTCTGATATAATAAGAGAAAAGTGGATCCCTTGGTGAGCAAGGTTGAAGAACATTAACATAATGAATATGTTGCATAGCCTTCTCGAGAAATGTGATTGTGTTTTGTGCAAAATGATATGGGTTTTCAAATATTAACTCCACATGAAGCTAAACAGAAAAGTAAGAATGAATAAAAAATAGTTTTTTAAAGATTAAATTGACCTACAGTAGGTAGAAGTCTTGCAGCTACTTACAGGTGTATAAATCGTTAGAAGTCTTAAAGCTACTTACGGGTGAAGAAAAGGGTGTTGGGAAAAAAAAAGTGCTCTCCCCAAGATTAATAATAACCAAAATTAATAAAAGATATAAGTTCATTATTTTTGTAAGTTTTCAATGTAAAAAAAACAAGCTTTAATGTTGCCCGTATTGGTACAACAAAGACAATATGGCCGCGATCTATGCGCATAGAAGACAAGGTCCGTTGGGACCTGTCAGACTAAGCGCCGGGGAGAGAGCGAGCCGGTAGTTTCTTACCTTCTCTCCTGGCTCTGTTTGTTCTATTGAAGAAGGAAGGTAAGGCACAGCTCCTTTACCTCCCGTTCTTCAATAGAACTGGATTCCCAAATCTTGAAAATACGAGTGGAGATCCGTTTAAACTTACAGGCCCACTACCCTTTTTTGAATATGGAAATAACATCAGCCTTTTTCCAATCCAGATGCACACCTCCGGACATGAGGGAATCTGCAAAAATAAGAAACAATGGCCTAGAAAAAACTGAACTTAGCTCCCTAAGTACCCGAGGATGTATTTTATCTGGTCCAGGAGATTTATTAATATTACACCTTATTTAGTCTTTTTGTACCATATCCTCGGTTAACTAAAGTGCACTTAAATCTTTTATACCATTGTTTTGCTACTATACTCTATGATATCTGTACTTGGATCTTCTATAGTGTATATAGAGGGGAAAGTATTCAAGACATTTGCTTTATCGCCATCCTCTGTAACTAACTTATGCCCATTAATTATGGTGCCACATTCTCAGTCCTCATCTTCTTACTATTAATATACTTAAAAAAAAATTTAGGCTTAGTGATGCTTTGTTCAGCTATCCTAACGTCATATTAATTTTAGCTAGTTTGATTGCTTTCTACACTCCTTGTTACAGTTTTTTAATCCCTAAAGGCCCTTTCTGTTCCCTCAGCCTTAAAGGTTTAAATGCCTTATTCTTCCTTCCATTTGCCTCTTTACATCAAATTCAGCCACATGGGTGCAGATTTATTTCTTTTTACATTTATTTCCCAAGGGTATAAATTTAGATGTGGCTTTAACTGACTTTAATCCCCTTGAACACAGTCCACTTCTTTTCAGTACTTTACCTGATAATACATTATCCCAGTTGACATTCTGAAGAGCTGCTTTAACCTGGGAAAATTTGCCTTCCCGAAACTAAAAGTATTTGTTAACCCAGAGCACTTTTCCTTTCGATAACAAAGTCCAATGCCACTATTTCATGGTCACTATTCCCTAAGCCTCCAGTTACCTTTATATCTACAATGCGCCCCACATGTTAGATATTACCAGATCCAACAGAACTCCTTTTCTAGTAGGAACCTCAACCACTGTGGAAGAAAATTACCTGCAGCAAATTCAGGAACTCATCGCCTTTTTCTGTGATGGCAGTTCCACCACACCAATCAATTGCAGGGTAATTAAAGTCCTCATATGAGCACACTCCCCAAACTTGCAGCCCTTGCCAACTGCAATGATAAGCTGACTCACTCTCTCTGCTAGGATTTGGCAGCTTTATAGCATACACAACATGATATTACCCCCTTCCTGTTGCCTAATTCCACCCATATTGCCTCCACTTTACATCCATATCCCCAGTTATCTCTTCTTTTAAATTTGGCTTCAATTCTTTTTAACATAAACACATACTTCTCCCCTTTCCTTTTTTCTCTGTCCTGCCGTAAACAAGGCATATCCTTCTAAATTTACAGCCAGTCGTGAGAACTGTTCAACCACATTTCTGCTATATCTATTTTATCATACTTTTCATTCAATGCCTCTTTTCCAATTCACCCATTTTGTCAGCCAGGCTTCTCACATTTGCAAATATACATTTTAGATTAATTCCTGTAATTTATTCGTATCTTTAATACACATGCCTCCCTATCCCCTATGCCAGCCCCACGCCCCTTTTCCGCCCGTCACTGGCCATCTACACCCTGCTTTCCTCCTGGGCATCTATCCCAGTGAGACTGCTAATACCCCCCCAAACCTAGTTAAAATCTCCTCCAACCCTCTAGCCATCTCTCCCCTAAACAGCTGCCACACGCCATCAGTAGGTGCAACCCATCCCTACTAAAGAGCCTGTGCCGACAGCAAAGTCTGCCCAGTTCTCAATAAACCCTTACACCACACCCTTCTCCTAGCCACGCATTAATGCACCTAAGCTACCGCTGTCTCCCTGGCTTAGCACTGGCTGCGGTAGTATTTCTGAAAACACTACCATGGAGGACCTTGCTTTTAACTTGGCCCCTAGCTCTTGGAAATCATGTTTAAGGACCACCTCCTCCTCTAACTTTGAATTGCACCAATGTAACCAAGACCACGGGTCACACCCGCCCCCCCCATAATCTGTCTACACGATCCACCACATTCGAACCCTAGCACCAGGCAGGCAACAAACAGTTCGGCATGTAGCGTCTTGGCGGCGGATTACCCTATCTACTTTCCTTATAATAGAGTCCCCTACCACTACCACCTGCCTAGCATTCCTGATCCTTCGTTCCTCCTCTCTTGTATCAGAGATGGCAGTCCCCTGGGTGCTCAAGGACTAGCCCCCTCCCTACATGCTAATTCTGAGGTGTCCTCCTCCACTTCATTACCTAGATGGCAAATCTGTTGGGATGGGCAATCTGGGAGGAGCCACCCACCCTTCTTTCCCCCACTTCCCTAGTAACCCTAACAAAACTACCTCCCCCCCTCAACCTTCTCTGTCCCACTTCCACCCACCTATTACTGGCCCAGCCAGTGCCTGCTGACCCCCCGATTTGCCAATCCCTGCAATGCTGCAAGCTGCCCCCTTAGACTCTCCACCTCAGCTTTCAAACGGGCAACCCACTCACATCTGACACGGCATAGGTTCCCTGGAACGTCTGCTCCAGGTTCCTATAACATGTGGCAGGATGCACATTGCATGGTACCGACAAAACTGTCCCTCCTAATCCACAACACCAACACAATGACACAAAAACCTTGTTAATATGGAGGTTTACTCAGCTTGTTATGCTGACTGCTACTTTTATGATGTATTAACAGACAAATCCTACACTACACAGGTGCCCAATGCAATACAAATAATTAAAAAATGAACATTGTTTAAATGATGACATACCTTCCATGATCCTTTCTTGTTATCATCTCCAAGAGCAGTAGCTCAACCAAGAAGGAAGAGGAATGCTGAAGGTAAGTATTGCATCTCCCCCTCTGACTCCTTCCTTAAGGTAGGTTGGTACCATGATGTGAAGTCAGATCCAAAACTACATACAATCAGGGGAAAACATGTTGGCATCCCATGGGTACAGGTTATTCTTTTATAGTTCTAAACTGCCTAGTCTTTGAATGGGAGTTCGAAATATTTTGTATACTGCTTGTGAAGGTTCTCATTCATCCAGGTCATGGTATATCTGTTGTATTCAATTAGATCACTGGACTTGAAGTTGGATAGTAGACTACATTGGGGAGAAAATCTGGCATGCACCTCTCCAGTGTTAGACACAAAACTTTTTTATTATGGGTGCAGATGTTCTCCCAGCTATAAATGCCAGCAAATACTGGTGAATATTTTGCAGGGTAATACGTAATCCTGCATAATGCTTTCTAATATTCCTTTGGATCTAGATATTCACTCTATATTACAATGTATTTTGTAGGGTCAGCCATAAAGGGGCTTGTGCTTCCCATAAATGATATTAATGTAGGATCAATGTAGTAATCGATCCTTCATCCTTGCCCGTTTACTTTTTTCAGTCGAGTTTGTTCTTTTTATTTCTAATCCGTCATGTGTACGTATGCAATATATTACCTCATTTCAGGGAAGGTTACGAATTATAAGTGCAGTTACATCATCGTTTGTAAGTCTTGTTTGACTTCTATTCTTCTATGACTTGTGCTGTCCAACAACTGTAAATGTAAGGTTTGCTTTGTATCCATAGAAAGGGGAAATATGTATTTATGTTAACCCAATGAGGAAAAGCCCTAAAATGTTTTCTATGTGTGATATTATTCAATAGGTTTCCATAATAATACTGCACTATTCGTGTACTAAGGTTCATGTACTAATTTCCTACAGAGCAGATATTACTCGAGATGTGACTAGTAGTTTGATGGCTCCCGGAAAAAAACAAGATAAATAAAAGAACCCCCACTGATAAACCATACTGAGCAGCAAAAAAGATGAATTAGTTAATATGCTAATCAGAACACTCCCGGGGTATAAGAATGAAATGGCAGTATGGATTTAAAAGATCACATGTGTTCAGCCATCAGTTCATAATCCTCTTGTTTGCTTTATTAGAAAGTAAAAAGATTTGGTACAATTTGTTAACATACATTTACTTAAATGCAGGTCACAATGCATTCAACCCACAAACATCAATACTGCTGTTTCATAAAACCTAATAAAACAAAAGGTAATAAGATTAAGTGGATTGAATCATGTGATTATTTCGGGAACATCTGCAATGAACGTTGGTACACTGTGGAGCTCAAAGTTTAAGCTTACCTTCGGCACCTTTTCTGACCTTCATTGAGGGAATGTTTGACTTTGGGGACTGCCTTTGAAGCTGCAAGATCCAAATTATGGGTGGTTCAAGTTTTCCACCATTGAGCCATCTGATTGGTGATGGTTATGTGAATCACAAACCTCATGGGCCATAGGGCTTCAGTGGTAGACTCAGTGTTCAAAGATTCCCAGTGTACAGGTTGAATAGTGTGGAATGTATCAGTCATTTTGTATTCATTTGTAAATAGCAGAAAGCAACTTCTGGTCCCTAGACAATTACAATGGAAATCCTCCCTCTACAAAGTAAGTTTAGTTCACACAGAGAAACTGAAAAGAAGTGATTGGTAAAGGAACCAAAAGGTGAGCTGACTGGTTAGTTAGACCATACTAATAAAGGACAGATAAAGCCAGAGCTAATGTTAAATAAAGAATATCTTCCGAGACCCAGAACTGAAACTGAAAGTCCAAGGGGGAGATTTACCCAGAGCCCGGTTAAATAGCGCTAACCGATATTGAATCAGATAGTGTGACATTAACTCCAAAGATTGCCATAAATGAGCCAGTAAAAGTTTCCTTTGTTCTGAAGTAACTGCAGAGAAGTGATTTTAAAGACTCTAGCTGGCCATCCCACAGCATTGTAAAGATTATCAGGAGATTCAATAAAAGTTCTTATCGCTTAAAATGGTGCTAATTTTGCCCTAACCAATCAGATCTTATTAACATTTGAACTAACATCTGATTGGTTGGGGCAAAATTAGCACCATTTTAAACGATAAGAACTTTATTGAATACCGGTAACCCAGCATGTGTTGTATCTTATAGATCCTTTAAAGGAATGTCCACCCTTATTATGCACTTGATTACCTGCGTTACTAACCAGATATTTAAGGATAATTATTTTCCCAAACTTACAGGTTTTTAAAAAAATTTTAAAACTCACAATTTTTCATCGAAAAAGTAAATTTAGACAATTGAAAAAAAAAATTGTTTTTTAAATGAAAAATTTGAAAATTAGATGGGGAAAACTGTTTTAAAAATCTAAAATTCTTAATTTCATTGAAACTTTAAAAAGTTCCTATCAATTACTTGTGTACAATAGGTTCCACCGAACAGAGTCGGAAAAAACTTGCCAGTTTTGTTCATCACTACTGGGTACCTGACAGATCGAACAAAATGTCGGCCTGGGTTATCAGGCCAAAAATACCACATGTACATCCCTTAATCTTGAAAAACAATGAAATACAAAAAAGTTTTCTTATAAATGTTGGAGCCAGAAAGAAATACAGGAGATCAGAATAAAACATCAAAGACAGAAACAATATCTATAAAGCAGGTAACTACACAAATAAGGTTTACAGTAGGTCATAAAAGGGAATGATAAACAGGGGCATGTTTAGATATATAGAAATATCTTAGATCAGCGCTCTTATCCTGAACCCCCGCTAATTATCTTTTATCCTGTCAGGAGACATGGCTATTTCCAAAAAGTCTTGGAACATGGTGCGGTCATATTAGTGAAAAACCCCTGCTAAACCGATAGTACACTAATGCTGGGCAAAAATGCCCAATATAGTATCGTCCACTAGAGACTGATGGAACTAACGCTCTGGAATACTATAAGTGACTACAGGTCATCTCTAATAGATGAATCATTTTTAAATGTATTAATTATTTGCTACACATGAACATATTCCACTGGCTTCTGTTATTCACTCTGATATCTAGGCCAGTTGATGAGATGTTGATAGCCAAGTATAGATACATCATTTGGAAACTTCAAAATCTATATTGATTCTGCTAAAATGAGTCAGATTTATCCACCCAGAGAAAACTACAGACATTAAGGAAATCTAAAGACCTTCCAGCTGAGATGATTCTCTATATAACAGAGAACTAAACCAGTGTATTTTCTTTTCTTTTTTTTTTTACTTAAAAAACAAACAAAAAACCCCACTCTATATTCTTAAAACCACTACTAATAAAAGCAGAAGAGATGTCACTTAGTGAGGATGAGTATTAGGGTGGTCATACATTAGATTCAACGTTTGATCATCAAATGTACTGTTCATATACCTTGCTCCCTGTAATTTTATTACAATTTACAGTATTGTAGGTTTTGTTTCTCACGTTACTGTATCAAAAAAAAACAACAACAACAAAATGGAAAATTTTGTTCAATATATCCTGACTGTTATTCCCCTCTCTCTTTTTTTCTTACCATGTCGTTCATGTTACATTTTTTCCTGAGCATGGCTGCCACTTTTGATCTCTATTGTCAAGCTTCTACCATTGGCGGGATTGCAGTTCAAGCACAGTGCCTTATATATAAGATGGAGAGTTGTGCGATAGTGGATAATGGCGATGGACTAGCTCGCGGGATTCCTGGAATGTTGGTTCAGATCCTCGCTTGGCTGGTATCTGAAAGGGTCAGCTACAGGTTGAATTTGTATTAGAGTTCTTTCTGCCCTGAATGGTTGGAATAAAGTGTGGGCAATTTATACCCCACAAGAGTTTCATGTAAGTTATTTATAGTGGGGCCTGTTTAACCCAAGTTAGTATGTGGGAAACTATTAGTGGCCATGTGTAGCCAACCATCGATACTCCCAACATTCATATGACATTCCCGACTGGCCCAATCTTTTATGAACACAAGTCGATCACAAAAAAAGGCCAGTCCGCCACAGGAACTTCAGAAAGGAATTTTGTTATGTACAGTATGGGCACCTTAAGACTATTTAGAAAAAAAATGCTTTAGCTCTCAAACAAAGAATTATATCATGTCCCTTGAAGATGCAACCTTATATTTTAGCTTTTTATTTTTTTGCTTTGAAATGCATCAGCTGTCAAATCTACCCTTACATCCTACCTATCTGGTAACCAGCACAGTATATGGTATCTATATATCTATATATGATAAATCTACCCTTACATCCTACCTATCTGGTAACGAGCACAGTATATGGTATCTATATATCTATATATGATAAATCTACCCTCCAAACTTAACTCCCCAAACTTGCAGCCTTGCCAACTGCATATGAAGTTGACTCACCTCCTCTCTGCTAGCATTTGGCGGCTTATAGCAGACACCAACAATGACATACCCCCCTTTCCTGTTGCCTAATTCCACCCTATTGCTCCACTTTACATCCATATCCCAGTTATCTCTCTCTTCTTTTAAATTTGGCTTCAATTCTTTTTTAACAACATAAACACATACTCCTCCCCTTTCCTTTTATTTCTGTCCTGCCTAAACAAGGCATATCTTCTATATTACAGTCCAGTCGTGAGAACTGTTCAACCACGTTCTGCTATATCCTATTACATCATACTTTTCATTCAATGCCATCATTTCCAATTCACCCATTTTGTCAGCCAGGCTTCTCGCATTTGCAAACATACATTTTAGATTATGATCCTGTAATTTATTCGTACACTTTGATACACTTCCCCTCCCTATCCCCTATGCTAGCCCCACCCCCATTTCCGCCCACCACTGGCCTATCTACACCCTGCTTTCCTCCTGGACATTCGTTCCCAGTGAGACTGCTAATACCCTCCCACCCCCAACCTAGTTTAAAATCTCCTCCAACCCTCTAGCCATCTTCCCCCTAAAACAGCTGCACCACCATCAGTGAGGTGCAACCCATCCCTACATAAAGAGCCGTAGCCGACAGCAAAGTCTGCCCAGTTCTCAATAAACCCAACCCTTCTCCTTACACCACTCTCTTAGCCACGCATTAATGCTCCTAAGCTCCCGCTGTCTCCCTGGCTTAGCACGTGGCTGCGGTAGTATTTCTGAAAACACTACCCTGGAGGTCCTTGCTTTTATCTGGCCCCTAGTTCTCGGAAATCATGTTTAAGGACCTCACCTCCACCTCTAACTTTGTCATTGGCACCAATGTGAACCAAGACGCCGGGTCACACCCGGCCCCCCACCCAATAATCTGTCTAACACGATCCACCACATGTCCGAACCTAGCACCAGGCAGGCAACACAGTTCGGCATTAGTGTCTGGCGGCAGATTACCCTATCTCCTTCCTTTATAATGGAGTCCCTACCACTACCACCTGCCTTGCATTCCTGACCCTTCCTTCCTCCTCCCTGGTTCAGAGATGGCAGTCCCCTGGGTGCTCAAGGGCTAGCCCCCTCCATACACGCTAATTCGAGGTGTCCTCCTCCACTTCATTACCTAAGGCGGCAAATCTGTTGGGATGGACAATCTGGGAAGAAGCCCCCCTACTCTTCCGTTCCCCCCTTCCCCTAGTAACCCTAACAAACTACCTCCTCCTCAATCCTTTCTTGTCCCTCTTCACCCCACCTCTATACTGGCCCCAGCCAGTGCCTGCTGTCCCCCCAGTTCTGCCAATCCCCGCAATGCTGCAAGCTGCCCCCTTAGACTCTCCACCTCAGCTTCCAAACGGGCAACCCACTCACACCTGACAAAGACATAGGTTCCCCGGAACGTCTGCTCCAGGTTCCTATACATGTGCACGATGCACATTGCATGGCACTGACAAAACTGTCCCTCTAATACACCACACCAACACAGTGACGACAACAACCTTGTTAATTGCCCTTCTTGTTTCAATGTCCTTCTTTTTATATGTCCTTGAGCGCAAGGTCCTTAAGAGAAAGGGCTACTCACAAGTTCGTTACACTCACAGGAAACTTCCTTTTGTTAGGTCCAAACCACAGGCCCAACAACTGTTGAATCCTATTTAACTAATAGGCCCCAACCCCCACACCAATTAGTGCAGGAGCCAGAAGAAGGGGGAAAAAACCAAACACTTATTAACCCTTTCACGCCTGTTTGTGATTATAACAGGTACAATACTAAATATAGAAGTCCAGCAACCCCTTTAACTGGAAGAAGAAGATTAGTCTGCTTACTGCACACTCAGTCCTGCACACATAATTCTTAACAGTAACAACAATCCTATTTTCAAACTGTCAAACAATCCTTATTTTCAATCTTTCAACACACACCATACAACCATCAAATGATTAAGTGTCCTTCTTTTTATATGTCCTTGAGCGCAAGTTCCTTAAGAGAAAGGGCCACTCACAAGTTCGTTACACTCACAGGAAACTTCCTTTTGTTAGGTCCAAACCACAGGCCCAACAACTGTGAATCCTATTTAACTAATAGGCCCCACCCCACAACACCAATTGTGGTCAAGACCAGAAAGAGAGGGAAAAAAACCAAACACTTATCTACCCTTACATCCTACCTTCTGGTAACCAGCACAGTATATGGTATCTATATATGATAAATCTACCCTTACATCCTACCTTCTGGTAACCAGCACAGTAATTGATATCTAATATCTATATATGATAAATCTAACCCTTACATCCTACCTATCTGGTAACAGCACATTATATGGTATCTATATATCTATATATGATAAATCTACCCTTACTCCTACCTATCTGGTAACCAGCACAGTATTGATTATCTATATATCTATATGTAAATCTACCCTTACATCCTACCTATCTGGTAACCAGCACAGTATATGGTATTTATATATCTATATATGAAATCAACTCCCTTCCACCTACCTATCCGGTAACCAGCACAGTTTGGTATCTAATATCTTATATGATAAATCTACCCTTACATCCTACCTATCCGGTACCCAGCACAGTATATGGTATCTATATATCTATAATTATAAATCTACCCTTACATCCTACCTATCTGGTAACCACACAGTATATGGTATCTATATATCTATAATGATAAATCTACCCTCATCCTACCTATCTGATACCAGCACAGTATATGGTATCTATATCTATATATGATAAATCTACCGTTACATCCTACCTATCTGGGTAACCACAGCTATATGATATCTAATATCTAATATGATAAATCTACCCTTACATCCTCCCATCTGGTAACCAGCACAGTATATGGTATCTATATATCTATATATGATAAATCTACCCTTACATCCTACCTATCCGGTAACCAGCACATATATGGTATCTATATATCTATATATGATAATCAACCCTTACATCCTACCTATCCGGTAACCAGCACAGTATATGTATCTATATATCTATATATGATAATCTACCCTTCAATCCTACCTATCTGGTAACCAGCACAGTATATGGTATCTATATATATCTATATATGATAAATCTACCCTTACATCTACCTATCCGGTAACCAGCACAGTATATGGTATCATATATCTATATATGGTAAATCTACCCCCTACATCCTACCTATCTTGTAACCAGCAACAGTATGATAAAACGTCCATATGGCCCAAAACTCAGTTAACAATGATAAAATGGTTAAGCATCAATACTTTTTTCACTTTTATACCAATTATAACTATGGATTTAACCACTCAGTATATAATATTTTAATTGGAACTGTATTAGTCCACTACGTACACTTCTACCTTTGTATCTGTATGTTACCCTTCTAACTATTGTGACTCTACGGGGCAGGACCTCATTTCCTCTCTTGTTGCAAGGCTCAAGCACTTATGTAAATTGATATTTGATTTTATTTTTGTTGTTCATTTTTGACTTTTTTGTATTTTGATATTGTCAATAAACCATATAATAAACCATACTACATACTAAAACAGGCCAGTAGAGCTGGGTAATGTCCTCTTTCTCCATCCAATCACAATCGCAATTTTAAAAATTTTCCGGCAGTGATCCAGCGATCTGGTCACCCCCACCCCAATCTAGCTTCAATTCTATTCCTATTTCTTGTAAAAAAAGGGGTAACAGTGAATGAATCTCTGCTGTTTTTTTCTCTTTTGTTTAGTCCCAACTCCCAACATCTCCAAAACAGCCTTTCAGTTGTAAGCCTGGGATTTTCTCTTGACCCAATAATGGATTCCAAATTTTCATTAAAATGCTTTAGTCCATTACAAATTATTTGCATTTTTCATGTCTTAAAAATGTGGATGCCTAGAAATACCATTCCTTGAGTTTGCGTTAAATCACACCTACAGTATTCCATTTTCTGTAGCTATAGAAACATCATAGTTTGAAGCAGACACGTAACTAGTTATAGTTCCAAATCTCTGAGAAAACTCAAAATATTCCAACTATCCCATTCTACCTCATTAGCTGGGTAGAAGAGTTAAATCTTGCTTGAAGAGTTAGTTCCAGACAAAAAGCAAAAATACCCTTAGTTAAGGGATCTATCACTTAAGTTATACTACGGTTCCATCTTACAGATATATCAAAACAATACCTTTTAGTGTAGCTTTAAATGCGAACACTTTTTTGCATTTACCAAGTCACAGCAGAAATCTTATTTATTTGAGATTAGTACAAACTTCACATGGTGTTAAATGACATGTATAGGAAACTCAAAACAACGTGAGATCAGTAATGATGCGCTGGATTTTCTACTAAACCTGGTTGTGGGTTCAACATTCATAAATTTATCAGTCAAAACTACCAATTGAATTTAAACTACTAAAATGTAGAGATGATCCGGTCTGACACAAACCCGGATCCGACACGGAACCACTTCCGAAATCCGAAAGATCCACCAAATCCAGACGGATGCTCCAGATTTTCGAATGTACGGAGCTATTTTGGATAATTTTTTAAAAATATCTTTGAACGTTTGAAAATCCTCAAAAAATACTAACGGAGACCACTTTGAGTTTCCACTCTTGTTTTTGAAAATCGAACGTTCCGATAATTTTTGTGAAAAATAGTCTCGAACATTCAAGACTCTTCGAAAATACATCGAACTCGAAAGTCTCCGTCGTATTTTTGAACGTTCGAAGATATTTTGAAAATTATCGAGAATATCGGGAAAAATTCTTCCTATGTCGTTTCGGCCATCTCTACTAAAATATTTCAGTGTTTCCCCCATCAAAACTAAGTTCTGCACAAAATTTCTTACAATCTGCAGACCACCATTGGAAAAAATCCCCCCAACCCCCCCTCCCCCCGCGTCAGATTCCCATCCTTCAATCAGAATCAATTCAAGAGGACAAGTCACCCAAACACCCATTCTAGTAGACACAATGTTGGCTGAAAGATCTCTGGTTTAAAATGAATTTATTACTGTTCAAGAAAATTTGAAAACCCAAGTCATCTATTCAACATTCTGTTCAAATAACAGATGGCAATACCAGCCATACTGATGCCAGCAACTCTTATCGGAGACAGCTTAAACTGGTGTTATACAACCTGCCGATATGTATCTGCTTGTAACTTTTTTATATGTCAGACTTCAAAAACTGATGAAGCTTACGCCACATGCTGTGTAATCAATCACATATCTGCAACGCAACATTTTTTTTATTTTTATATTTCATTTTTTTCCATCCTAAGGCTTCTATTTAATTTAGATTTAATCCCTGAAGACCTGACATTTTAAATTGATCAGAACCATCTGCATTCAATGTAGGGATTGTATGAAAGAAAAGCCAATTTGAAAGTCCTTGAATTTTTTAAAATCTTTCAAAAAGAAATGTTAATTGCGTGGCCAATAAATTGTTTTTGAATTACAGCTTTGTTGGGAAAGGCATCAATTTGATACGTGTCTGGAAATTCCGGAATTTAAAGTATTTGAAGGTGAACGTGTTAGATGTAAAGATAATTAATGTTTTCAAATATATTGGTAAAAAGTGCATCCTTGCTGAAGAAGAATGTAAAGTATAAACAACTTTAATTGTAATGAACGGTGACAGTCTGCTGGAGTAACAAATGGTTTGTAGAAATAAGAGAAGATTCAGCAGTATTGGTGATGGGGAGACAGTCAGGGAAATCAATATCACTAAATAAGTGTTAAAATTTCCTTTGTGTTAAGTTTTGAGCTACCTTGTAGTGGAACGAATCCTAATACGAGTTTTATGAGGCTTTAAACTTGCTCAACGCTCAGCTTCTTAACTTTTAGTGATCCCATGATGCCATAAGCATTGTATTGTGGGATTTGTGTAAAGGTAAAAAGCACAAGCAGCATTACATCACCCCGTATGGATATTGTGGGGAGTTGTTTAGCCTGTTTCCCCAAGGCCTGGCACCGATTATAATCAGTTCTTGCCCTAGGACTATACATCTTAAAGAACGGGGCAAGTCGAGATGTATTTGGTGGTGTACAAAGTGATACGGTGCAATATGATGACATGAACGGAATGCACAAACTATAAAAGGGGTGCGGCCAACAGAAGGATGGTGGCTGAGAATCTGTACAAACTTTTAAAGTAACAGGTGGGAAGGTGTCTGTTTAATGGCTTTGGGCTTTTAAATGGTCACAGAGTCTCTCTTGACTTATCATTGTAATTTATGTAGGGGTACATTATCACTCAAAATAACAAAGTCAGATCATTTTAATGAGTCATGCATCTTTCCCTTTTTTTATTGTTAATAGGAAGAAACGTGACCTTAATCAGCCATATGGCCAGCATCGTTCTGCACATTGAGTCCTATTTCTACCAGCAAAATTGTCCATCACTCAAAAACAATAAAGTTGCCTTTACAGTAGAAAAGGCAACACCTATGTGGACAAATATAGTCGAGGAAAGTGAAGAGTAGTGGCTGTCTTCCTCTCCAAAGTTCTCTGCCTTCTGTCTTGCCTCCGGGAGGATGGTGACATGCACAGAGGATCCCTTTCCCCCACCATCCGGATCCATCCTCTCCAGCCATTGCACCTAGCATGTTATCCTTTGGCCATGATATATCCCCCCCTGCCCACCCCTAACTGGCAGTTATTTTCTTAAAAAAACTATCCAAACGGTACTTACAGACCTTCATTCCATGGCGTCTCCATTGACAGCGGCCACATCTTGATTGGCTGCAAGCAGATAGGCGGAATGGAACGCCACGGGAGAAAGGTTCTGTTAGTAGTGATCAAATGTTTTTTTTTTTTAATTTATCTCAGCGGTTGGGGTGGGCAGGGGGCTCTATCATATGGCCAAACTTCAATTTTAGGGTGGACATGCCCTTTAATAACAAAAAACCGGTGACTTGTCAGTTATCTGACCGCAACAGCTGCTTTTAACCAGTTTATTACATGCGTATGTAATCGATATTTAAATGTATCTGTCTCTCCCTCTGCTTAATGAGTTTTCTTAGCTTGTGCTTAGTGGGAGCAGGTGAAACAGTCAATCATTGGTTGGGATGTCAGTTGTCACAGCCTTGATTGACTGCATGGAGAGTGGGGCCTGATTACTCCAAAGAAGGGGGAATTATTATCCTTAAGGGCATCTCCACCCCTCCTAACAAATTTTAATACACTACTGTGTAGTTTAAAAAATCCTGCCTTACATGAGCTTTTAATAAGTTTGTGCTAGGTTGGAGCAGGTGAAACAGCAGTCAATCATTATTGGGATGTCAGTTGTCACAGCCTTGATTGACTGCATAGAGAGAGAATGGGAAAAATTATTATCCTAAAGAGCATCTCCACCCCTCCTAGACAATTTGTATAATGAACGCACCCCCAAATCCACTTTAGGCTATACTACACACCGTTAGATATTCACCTTTAAAATCCCCGATCCACCGGAACGGCTCCTGCTACTTCCGGGTAATGGCCGTCAGGCACCCGCTGTAACAGTGATGTGACCGACTAATGGCTGATGGCCATACCAGTCGAGCCTCTACTGCTGCTGCTTAAACTGGTAAAGGACATGCTGCAGCAGTGGAGGTGGTGGGACCAATCCCGGTGGATTGGGGATTTAAAGGTGATACTAACTATGTAAAGATCTGCTAAATGTAAGTATAGCCTAGGGTTTTTTTGAGGAGTCCACTACACATACTAACATTTTTCTAGGAGGGATGGAGATTCCCTTTATATCTGGTTAGTAATGCAGGTAATAAATTATCATTTGGAGATGCGGGCAGGTAACTTTCAATTGAGCAGTTGTGTGTTCTAAGTGTGGACAGTCCTTTAAAGTATTTGCAAAAAATCTGACAAGCAAAGCATCAAATACATTTGTAGCCACAGATATTCCTTCCTCGGTTCTCTAATCTTTGACCTTTTACATTTGCAGGTTATGTACATGATTATTATAAGTATCATCTAGACAATATTACGCACTCAGTCTTCAGACTGAGAATTGTACTTGCCCCATTGAGAAATTAGGTTTTTTGGCAGTTACCTTAAAGGATAAGTGCACTGTAAAATTAAGTTCTGTTCATTTGGAAGCTGCAGCTTTAAAAATACCGTTACCATATTTTTTTTTTACCTATGCCCCCCCAGAGCCTAGCTTTGCGCCTTGGAATTTGCTGACACTCTTGTTACTGGTTTGCTGAATGCTAAGCTCCGCCCCTCTGAGATTTCCTCTGCTTTCTCCTGCTTGACCTCAAACAGTATGACTGTGAGTTCCTTGCACACGCACGTGCATGGAACTCATAGGCATTACTGTTTGAGGCTCAAGCAGAGAGTGCACGGAACTCAACGCATTACTGTTTGAGGCTCAAGCAGGAAAGCAGAGAAAATCTCAGAGGGTGGAGCTTAACATTCACAACCAGTAACAAGATGTCAGTAACTTCCAAGGCACAAAGCTACGCCCTGGAGGGACATAGGTAAAAAAAAATAGGGCAACAGTATTTTAAAGCTGCAGCTTCCAAATTAACATAACTTGATTTTACAGTGCACTTATCCTTTAACTCTGAAGATTATCTACAAACAAAAGCCTTCTCTGAGGACTGCAATTTATCTGTAATACCAAATAGCCACAGAAGGCTTCTCGAAGTGTTAATTGTTTATCATAAATGTTTCCATTTTGTTGTGCCCATGCTATGTGTTTTCAAGTGTTCGGAAAGCAGAAGTCTGGAAAATTTTCACTAATACATGAAACAGCTCCCCACCAGTACAATAAATACAAAGGAAGGCAAAGCAAGCTGTCTGAATGGGGATTAGTCAAATGGAACTTTAAAGCTGCATTTATTTTCAATTTTTAGGCTTGGAAATAGACTATTCTGAAACGTTATCAATAAATATACGTTTTAGCTTAGCTCTATGGGAAACAGGTAAAGAGGTGATAAGTAAAATAAGACGAGAATCAGTATGATTCACTGCAAAAGCAAAGTTTTCTATATAATACAATAACTGTGTTTCTTTTAACAGAAGTACAGTATGACTTGGGCGCAGATTGTTAGAAGCATAAAAGTTTAGAACATTTAAGATGATGTGTCATTATAAAACAGATGTGAACTAAAGGTTACGGTGATAATCAGCCTTTTTACCTCTATGTGCATTATGACATCCTGTCTCTGGATTAAATGCGTGGATTAGCAGCCAATGGTATAATAGAGGCTAATAGTAGCGGGGGAGATAGTATACCATTTGTTTAAAGCACCATATGAAGATTATGTCTTGAGGACAAACTTGAACTGATATTGTTAAACTACTGTCACATACAGTATGGTATGAAATGAAATATAATGTGCAATTTCTGGCAGATTTAGACAGGGCCATAACATAAACCCTCTAGAACATTGCTCACCAATAGATCAAGCAAGTGGGACCTTAAATGATAAAAAAGTTTTCTGCACTGCCGTACATTTAGGACCGATCGTCCGTACAACACCTTGCGGTAGTAAACTATCACAATGGTATTGTATAGGGAATCAAAAAAACTGTCAGCTGTTAAAGGCAACAAGTCCATTACTTAGCTAAACCGTCCCTTTATATATAGGGCCCTATATGTCTATATATAAAGCCACAATTTGTGTATGCAGCACTGTACATTATAAAATAGAAATGTAATATAAATAACGGGGAATATAAATGATGAATAATAGATTTACTGTAAGTACAGAAATCCTGCCACATATGGAGTAAGGTCCCTGCCCCAAATACTTACAATCTAAGTGAAAAATGGATAAAACTGTGGACTTCCTCCCAATAGCTGTGTTAATGGCAGGTGCCTTTCTAGAGTCAATAATATGAAAGTCACTGGTATTAATATATCACATTCTTGTTAATACACTACTTTGTTACTATGTGCATGTCTTAAAGGGCATGTCCACCGCCAAAACCAAATTTAACTGGATCATCTTTGCTGCCTGTTGCCCTACCTATAAATTGTTTTCTGTAGTGTAGGGCACCCTAGCCCACCCCCACCACCATGTTTTTGTTAAAAAATGTAGCACAACTCTACTTATATTACTTAGTTCCCCATGGCGCTCTGCATTGCCAGCAGCCGTGTCTGTGATTGGCTGCCTCTCAGCCAATCACAGCCATGCTGCGGTCTGGCCCTGCTTGCACCTTCTGCAAGCAGAGTGCAGTGAACAGAGCGCCAAAGGATCAAAGTAATGTAAGTAGAGTTCTGATTCTTTTATACCGAATGAACATGGCGGTTATGGTGGGCAAGGGTGCCCTACAATATATTAAAAGTTTTATAAAGGTGGTGATACCCTTTAAAAAATGTCCCATTTTTTTACTGCATGTATGAAATATGAAACTCCAATTTCAATTGTGGGCTATATAATTCTTAAGGGGCGGTGTACGAAGAGCTGCTATCAGCTATTATAGTCTTAAAACCACATTTAACCCTTTGTAGTGATATATTGATGGTTAATACGACTTTAAGACATTATGGGGCGGTGCACAAAGTCTGCAACCAATGTACCAAGCCAATGCACCCCCCTGACTGCTTCTGCACTAATAGTAAAATATATGCAGGAAGCATACAGGTACTACTGCAAGAAGTGTCTGTGGCGAACCGCTCTCGGTCAAGTTTTTTCAATGTTCGTTCCTCCGGCTCTTGAACAGGAATTAAAAACAGGAAGTAATACATAGCTCCTTTACCCTCCTTTCATCAATTAATTGACCAAAATAAAAGGTCACTTTTTGAGTGAACTATTCCTTAAAGCTACATGTATTGATGGATTTCATCAGGTAGATTTACAACTGTACAGAAATAGTTCTTTGTACACTGTAAGCTTAAACCGTATGGTTAATACATGTTAAAAGGAATAAGATGGGGAATTTCATCAATTAATGATGAATATGGTATTGTCTGTGTATGATGCTTTAAAAGCAAAGTTTGAAGTATTTTACTTCATCATACAAACTACTATTCCAGCATGAAATCCTTGAAAAAGTTGACATAATATGACAATGTGACACAATGCAGTTCTTATTGAATAAAACAATGTTGTACTGTAAAGCAGAGGGAATGTGGATAAAAGAGCTAACTATATTACCACTCATAATAACTTGATATTGGATTGTAAAATCTAAGTTTATGGGCCGAGTTAAACAGCAAAGTTTGTTTTGAAACTCTGTAGAACAGAAAATTCAAATCAATCCAACTGAAATCTACTTCTATTATAGTATTGCATTCATAAAAAAATGTATGAGGGGAAAATCGGAAATATTTGTGGATCAACTCCAACTTTGTGTATCAATTGTCAATACCAGTAATATGTAACATTCTTTTTTTTAAAAAATCTCGTCCAGATTTTTATTTATTTTTTTTAAATCATCCAATGAACCTGCCATCAAAAAATTCAAGGAAATAGTTCCATTGTTTCACTGTTTTCACAGTGAAAAACCAAGTCAAAAGGGATGTCCGTGTGTCCTCTGACATGTTCTATTGGTGAACACCCCAGATAGTTCATTGTATGGCCCATTATGTCTTTATACACACAGTGATCATATCTAGAACGTTATTCTGATTTTGTTTTCGTTTGCGCCTATGAATTGTGACAGTTTATTAACAGAGCTGCAGCCAAAAAACCAACCCACTGAGACCCTCCACTGTGTGCTGGACTCTGACCCTACTCCCACGTCTGCTGCTACGAGGAGGGAAGGAAAATGAGACAGCACCTGGATCCTGGCATTGTCTGAAGTGACTGTATATACTGGGCTTTACCAGTACTACATTAGGTGCAGAGTTGGATCTTTTTGCACATCAGACTACTTATTCACACATATACACTTGTCACGTTAATTATGTTACACACCGTTCAACACGTTCTATTAATTGATGTATCTATGTAGATATATGGAGATACATATATGTCGATTTAAGTGTTATATCACACATTTCTTCTGGACTTACATGCCAATTAAACTTTTTAGACTGTTTTAGCTATTTTTAGTTCTATTTCCATATTAATTTAGTTGCCTTTCTCTGAGCCCTTTCCATTTCCAAGATCTCCTTTTTGTATACAGATTCCAGTGCTTTATTAAGAAGGAGAATAATATTTTCCCTCCTTGAATCCATACCCTTCTATATACAAGACAATATCTTGCTGCTCTAGCTGTTGCTGCCTGGCACGCTTGCTACATTAAACTTTGTTATTTACCATTTCCAATTCTTTTCCAACAGAATTACACTTAAATGAAAAGTAACATTGTTAAACAACATATCTTGCTTTTAACCTGGGAAAATTTGCCTTCCCGAAACTAAAAGTCTTTGTTAACCCAGAGCACTTTTCCTTTCGATAACAAAGTCCAAATGCCACTATTTCATGGTCACTATTCCCTAAGCCTCCAGTTACCTTTATATCTACAATGCGCCACACGATGTTAGATATTACCAGATCCAACAGAGCTCCTTTTATAGTAGGAACCTCAACCACCTGTGAGAGAAAATTATCCTGCAGTAAATTCAGGAAGTCATCACTTTTTTCTGTGATGGCAGTTCCACTACACCAATCAATGTCAGGGTAATTA
Organism: Hymenochirus boettgeri; assembly: GCA_019447015.1. Classification (NCBI taxonomy): domain Eukaryota; kingdom Metazoa; phylum Chordata; class Amphibia; order Anura; family Pipidae; genus Hymenochirus; species Hymenochirus boettgeri. The sequence goes on from CM033474.1 coordinate 281,110,737, forward strand.
AAGTCCCTCATAATGAGCACACTCAAATCTACCCTTACATCCTACCTATCTGGTAACCAGCACAATATATGGTATCTATATATCTATATATGATAAATCTATCCTTACATCCTACCTATCCGGTAACCAGCACAGTATATGGTATCTATATATCTATATATGATAAATCTACCCTTACATCCTACCTATCTGGTAACCAGCACAGTATATGATATCTATATATCTATATATGATAAATCTACCCTTACATCCTACCTATATGGTTACCAGCACAGTATATGGTTACTATATATCTATATATGATAATCTACCCTTACATCCTAACTATCTGGTAACCAGCACAGTATATGATATCTATATATCTAATATGATAAATCTACCCTTACATCCTACCTATCCGGAACCAGCACAGTATATGGTATCTATATATTTATATATGATAAATCTACCCTTATCCTAGCTATCGGTAACCAGCACGTATATGATATCTGTATATCTATATATGATAAATCTACCCTACATCCTACCTATCTGGTAACCAGCACAGTATATGGTATCTCAATATCTATATATGATAAATCACCCTTACTCCTACATCTGGTAACCAGCACAGTATATGGTATCTATATATCTATAGATGATAAATACCACTTACATCCTACCTATCTGGTAACCAGCACAGTAATGGTATTCTATATCTATATATGATAATAATCACCCTTACATCCTACCTATCTGGTAACCAGCACAGTATATGGTATCTATATATCTATATATGATAAATCTACCCTTACATCCCTACCTATCTGGTAACAGCACAGTATATGGTACTATATCTATATATGATAAATCTACCCTTACATCCTACCATCCGGTAACCAGCACAGTGTATGGTATCTATATACCTATATGATAAATCTACCTTACATCCTAATATCTGGTAACCAGCACAGTATTATGGTATCTATATACTATATAGATAAATCTACCCTTACATCCTACCTATCCGGTAACCAGCACAGTATATGATATCTATATATCTATAGATGATAAATCTACCATTACATCCTACCTATCTGGTAACCAGCACAGTATATGGTATCTATATATCTATAGATGATAAATCTACCATTACATCCTACCTATCTGTACTGCATCCGTCTCACTCCTGCAGTTATACCCTTTCCTTTGTATCTGTGTCTTACCCTCCTAATTAGATTGTAAGCTCTACGTGACAGGGACCTCCTTTCCTCTTGTGGCAAGGCTGTAGCACTTGTATATTTATAATTATATTTATATTATGTGTTTATTTATGTAATAAATTATCTATGTATAGATAGATAACTTACTGCATATAGATCAATAGAAGCAGCCCCAACACAGAACTGTACTACAGAACTGTGGCACCCCACTTAGCACTTTAGTCCATAATGATGAAGCCCCATTAACAACTACTCTCTGCATCCTATCCATCAACCAACTTTCTTTCCATGTGCAAATATGCCACCTCAGCCCAACAGACCTTAGCTTATACATAATATGCATATGTGGAACTGTATCAAATGGTTTAGCAAAATCCAAGTGTACTACATCTACTGCTATGCCAGAGTCCACATTCCTACTCACTTCCACATAAAATCCAAGCAAGTTTGTGTGACAAGATCTGTTCCTCATAAATCCACGCTTAGACTGATTAATTTATTAATATTTATTTATTATAATAAATGCCATCCAGGGCATCACTGCTTGTGCACTACCCTTTAATTAATACAAATTGTTTGTCGAAACACATTTCCTCAAGACACATTGTATGTCTATATACAATGTGGACATACAATGTTCTTTAGATGCAATGTTCACCAAACTAGCAAAACATTAGCCCTATCTTAATGTCAAGAAGACTCCAATGGAGTCTTCTTGACATTGAGATTTCTTTCTTTCTTTCTTTCTTTCTTTCTTTCTTTCTTTCTTTCTTTCTTTCTTTCTTTCTTTCTTTCTTTCTTTCTTTCTTCTCTCCTTTTGCCTGAACAAGCTTATATTTCTGAATAAATGTTAATGTTATAACTGAGCTCTGTCTCCTTGTCTGTGTCTTTGGAAGCCTTAGGCTATCCAAATATCAGTTATATGAGTCCCGTAATTTCACACTTCAGCTGGTCAATTAAAATCATCCAGCCAGGAACATAGGAAAAATAAACTGTGCTCTCATGACCACTAGGACCTCCCTAAGGCTTTTGCCTGTACACTTCTTCTGCATTGTTTGTTACAAGGACAAGTACAAAGGTGATGGTATCTTATATTTAATGACCACAGTTATCCTTGATTTATTATAGAACCAACTATATCCTGATTCATATTATACAATAATTATCTAACTTCCTTACAGCTGTTATCTTCTTCATACCCTGCAGGGTGGGACTATATTAGGACATTTATTTGGGTATCATGGGTGCAAAGGAAAAAGAAAATGTAAGAATTTCATTTTACACTCCAAGCTATAATTTTCAAAACAAATTTATTTTATTGAACCCTTTTTGAGCATTAGTTGAAGGTTACATCATAAGGGTACCTAACAAAGTTCCAATGACCAGACAGTACTAACCACTATAATGTTACATTTACCTTGTGTTATTAATCAAAGCAAGTACTGTAGGATTTATAGATCACAGCCATGGCAAAGCCTTTCACATACTGTTTGTTTTTCTTATTATCAATGAACCAATTCAATAGGGACGAGTCCTGATTTTGAAGCGGAACTGAAGGTTCCACAATATTTCCGGATCCAGAGGAACATTTGGAATTTTGAAGGACGGAATGTTGCTGAATGAAAATGAAAAATTCAGTGTAAAAAAAAAATAAAATTCAGTGTTGATTTTGAAAATTCTAAAAAAAACAATCTGCTTCTATTTTAATGGGTTTTTGGATCATCCCATATTTTTTTTTATCCCTGCAGACACTTTCCCAGAAGAGCTGGGAAAGTGAAAGCATAGACCATATAGATAATGTCACAAAATAATTACAGCCGTACAATTATTACAGTCAACGTTACATTTAGTCTGCATTCCTTAAAATATGTTTTGCACCACTAGAAAAAAAGGACATTTCAGAAAATTATCATAAAATAGCATAATGACATCAAAGCAATATGGAATCAGGATGTTTAAAACTTTAATTTTCTGGATATTGCAATTCAGAATTGTCACCAAATCATTCGGAAGATCCGCATTCCGTATATGGAAATAATAACATGGCTCATACTGCTGTTCCTGCAGAGAGCTCACTAGTGGTAACTTGATTCTACACTCTGATAATAAAGAGAAAAGTGGATCCCTTGGTGAGCAAGGTTGAAGAACATTAACATAATGAATATGTTGCATAGCCTTCTCGAGAAATGTGATTGTGTTTTGTGCAAAATGATATGGGTTTTCAAATATTAACTCCACATGAAGCTAAACAGAAAAGTAAGATGAATAAAAAAAATAGTTTAAAGATTAAATTGACCTACAGTAGGTAGAAGTCTTGCAGCTACTTACAGGTGATAAATCGTAGAAGTCTTAAAGCTACTTACGGGTGAAGAAAAGGGTGTTGGGAAAAAAAACTGTGCTCTCCCCAAGATTAATAATAACCAAAATTAATAAAAGATATAAGTTCATGTATTTTTGTAAGTTTTAAATGTAAAAAAAACAAGCTTTAATGTTGCCCGTATTGGTACAACAAAGACACATATGGCCGCGATCTATGCGCATAGAAGACAAGGTCCGTTGGGACCTGTCAGACTAAGCGCCGGGGGAGAGAGCGAGCCGGTAAGTTTCTTACCTTCTCTCCTGGCTCCTGTTTGTTCTATTGAAGAACGGAAGGTAAGGCACAGCTCCTTTACCTCCCGTTCTTCAATAGAACTGGATTCCCAAATCTTGAAAATACGAGTGGAGATACCGTTTAAACTTACAGGCCCACTACCCTTTTTTGAATATTGGAATAACATCAGCCTTTTTCCAATCCAGATGCACACCTCCGGACATGAGGGAATCTGCAAAAATAAGAAACAATGGCCTAGAAAAAACTGAACTTAGCTCCCTAAGTACCCGAGGATGTATTTTATCTGGTCCAGGAGATTTATTAATATTAACCTTATTTAGTCCTTTTTGTACCATATCCTCGGTTAACTAAAGTGCACTTAAATCTTTTATACCATTGTTGCTACTATACTCTATGATATCTGTACTTGGATCTTCTATAGTGTATATAGAGGGGGAAAAAGTATTCAAGACATTTGCTTTATCGCCATCCTCTGTAACTAACTTATGCCCATTAATTAATGGTGCCACATTCTCAGTCCTCATCTTCTTACTATTAATATACTTAAAAAAAAATTTAGGCTTAGTGATGCTTTGTTCAGCTATCCTAACGTCATATTAATTTTAGCTAGTTTGATTGCTTTCTTACACTCCTTGTTACAGTTTTTATAATCCCTAAAGGCCCTTTCTGTTCCCTCAGCCTTAAAGGTTTTAAATGCCTTATTCTTCCTTTCCATTTGCCTCTTTACATCAGAATTCAGCCACATGGGCGCAGATTTATTTCTTTTTACATTTATTTCCCAAGGGTATAAATTTAGATGTGGCTTTAACTGACTTTAAATCCCCTTGAACACAGTCCACTTCTTTTCAGTACCTTTACCTGATAATACATTATCCCAGTTGACATTCTGAAGAGCTGCTTTTAACCTGGGAAAATTTGCCTTCCCGAAACTAAAAGTATTTGTTAACCCAGAGCACTTTTCCTTTCGATAACAAAGTCCAAATGCCACTATTTCATGGTCACTATTCCCTAAGCCTCCAGTTACCTTTATATCTACAATGCGCCCCACAATGTTAGATATTACCAGATCCAACAGAACTCCTTTTCTAGTAGGAACCTCAACCACCTGTGAGAGAAAATTATCCTGCAGCAAATTCAGGAACTCATCGCCTTTTTCTGTGATGGCAGTTCCACCACACCAATCAATTGCAGGGTAATTAAAGTCCCTCATAATGAGCACACTCCCCAAACTTGCAGCCCTTGCCAACTGCATATGAAGCTGACTCACCTCCTCTCTGCTAGGATTTGGCAGCTTATAGCATACACCAACAATGATATTACCCCCTTTCCTGTTGCCTAATTCCACCCATATTGCCTCCACTTTAACATCCATATCCCCAGTTATCTCTTCTTTTAAATTTGGCTTCAATTCTTTTTTAACATAAACACATACTTCTCCCCCTTTCCTTTTTTCTCTGTCCTGCCTAAACAAGGCATATCCTTCTAAATTTACAGCCCAGTCGTGAGAACTGTTCAACCACATTTCTGCTATATCTATTTTATCATACTTTTCATTCAATGCCATCATTTCCAATTCACCCATTTTGTCAGCCAGGCTTCTCACATTTGCAAATATACATTTTAGATTAATTCCTGTAATTTATTCGTATACTTTAATACACATGCCTCCCTATCCCCTATGCCAGCCCCACGCCCCTTTTCCGCCCGTCACTGGCCTATCTACACCCTGCTTTCCTCCTGGGCTATCTATCCCAGTGAGACTGCTAATACCCCCCCCAAACCTAGTTTAAAATCTCCTCCAACCCTCTAGCCATCTTCTCCCCTAAAACAGCTGCACCGCCATCAGTGAGGTGCAACCCATCCCTACTAAAGAGCCTGTAGCCGACAGCAAAGTCTGCCCAGTTCTCAATAAACCCTTTACACCACCCTCTTAGCCACGCATTAATGCACCTAAGCTACCGCTGTCTCCCTGGCTTAGCACATGGCTGCGGTAGTATTTCTGAAAACACTACCATGGAGGACCTTGCTTTTAACTTGGCCCCTAGCTCTTGGAAATCATGTTTAAGGACCTCACCTCCTCCTCTAACTTTGAAATTTGCACCAATGTGAACCAAGACCACCGGGTCACACCCGGCCCCACCCAATAATCTGTCTACACGATCCACCACATTCGAACCCTAGCACCAGGCAGGCAACAAACAGTTCGGCATGTAGCGTCTTGGCGGCGGATTACCCTATCTACTTTCCTTATAATAGAGTCCCCTACCACTACCACCTGCCTAGCATTCCTGATCCTTAGTTCCTCCTCTCTTGTATCAGAGATGGCAGTCCCCTGGGTGCTCAAGGGACTAGCCCCCTCCATACATGCTAATTCTGAGGTGTCCTCCTCCACTTCATTACCTAAGATGGCAAATCTGTTGGGATGGGCAATCTGGGAAGGAGCCACCCTACCCTTCTTTCCCCCACTTCCCCTAGTAACCCTAACAAAACTACCTCCCCCCTCAACCTTCTCTGTCCCACTTCCACCCACCTATATACTGGCCCCAGCCAGTGCCTGCTGACCCCCCAGATTTGCCAATCCCTGCAATGCTGCAAGCTGCCCCCTTAGACTCTCCACCTCAGCTTTCAAACGGGCAACCCACTCACATCTGACACGGGCATAGGTTCCCTGGAACGTCTGCTCCAGGTTCCTATACATGTGGCAGGATGCACATTGCATGGTACCGACAAAACTGTCCCTCCTAATCCACAACACCAACACAATGACACAAAAACCTTGTTTAATATGGAGGTTTACTCAGCTTGTTATGCTGACTGCTACTTTTTATGATGTATTAACAGACAAATCCTACACTACACAGGTGCCCAATGCAATACAAATAATTAAAAAATGAACATTGTTTAAATGATGACTATACCTTCCATGATCCTTTCTTGTTATCATTCCCAAGAGGCAGTAGCTCAACCAAGAAGGAAGAGGAATGCTGAAGGTAAGTATTGCATCTCCCCCTCTGACTCCTTACCTTAAGGTAGGTTGGTACCATGATGTGAAGTCAGATCCAAAACTACATACAATCAGGGGAAAACAATGTTGGCATCCCATGGGTACAGGTTATTCTTTTAATAGTCTAAACTGCCTAGTCTTTGAATGGGAGTTCGAAATATTTTGTATACTGCTTGTGAAGGTTCTCATTCATCCAGGTCATGGTATATCTGTTGTATTCAATTAGATCAACTGGACTTGAAGTTGTAGTAGACTACATTGGGGAGAAAATCTGGCATGCACCTCTCCAGCTGTTAGACACAAAACTTTTATTTATTATGGGTGTGCAGATGTTCTCCCAGCTATAAATGCAGCAAATACTGGTGAATATTTTGCAGGGTAATACGTAATCCTGCATAATGCTTTCTAATATTCCTTTTGGATCTAGATATTCACTCTATATTACAAATGTATTTTGTAGGGTCAGCCATAAAGGGGCTTGTGCTTCCCAATTAAATGATATTATAATGTAGGATCAATGTAGTAATCGATCCTTCATCCTTGCCCCGTTTACTTTTTTCAGTCGAGTTTGTTCTTTTATTTCTAATCCGCTATGTGTACGTATGCAATATATTACCTCATTTCAGGGAAGGTTACGAATTATAAGTGCAGTTACATCATCGTTTGTAAGTCTTGTTTGACTTCTATTCTTCTATGACTTGTGCATGGTCCAACAACTGTAAATGTAAGGTTTGCTTTGTATCCATAGGAAAGGGGAAATATGTATTTATGTTAACCCAATGAGGAAAAGCCCTAAAATGTTTTCTATGTGTGATATTATTACAATAGGTTTCCATAATAATACTGCACTATTCGTGTACTAAGGTTCATGTACTAATTTCCTACAGAGCAGATATTACTCTGAGATGTGACTAGTAGTTTGATGGCTCCCGGAAAAAAACAAGATAAATAAAAGAACCCCCCACTGATAAACCATAACTGAGCAGAAAAAAAGATGAATTAGTTAATATGCATAATCAGAACACTCCGGGGGTATAAGAATGAAATGGCAGTATGGATTAAAAAGATCACATGTGTTCAGCCATCAGTTCATAATCCTCTTGTTTGCTTTATTAGAAAGTAAAAAGATTTGGTACAATTTTGTTAACATACATTTACTTAAAATGCAGGTCACAATGCATTCAACCCACAAACATCAATACTGCTGTTTTCAATAAAAACCTAATAAAACAAAAGGTAATAAGGATTTAAGTGGATTGAATCATTGTGATTAATTTCGGGAACATCTGCAATGAACGTTGGTACACCTGTGGAGCTCAAAGTTTAAGCTAATACCTTCGGCACCTTTTCTGACCTTCATTGAGGGAATGTTTGACTTTGGGGACTGCCTTTGAAGCTGCAAGATCCAAATTATGGGTGGTTCAAGTTGTTCCACCCATTGAGCCATCTGATTGGCTGATGGTTATGTGAATCACAAACCTCATGGGCCATAGGGCTTCAGTGGTAGACCTCAGTGTTCAAATGATTCCCAGTGTACAGGTTGAATAGTGTGGAATGTATCAGTTCATTTTGTATTCATTTGTAAATAGCAGAAAGCAACTTCTGGTCCCTAGACAATTAAAATGGAATCCTCCCTCTACAGTAAGTTTAGTTCACACAGAGAAACTGAAAAGAAGTGATTGGGTAAAGGAACCAAAAGGTGAGCTGACTGGTTAGTTAGACCATACTAATAAAGGACAGATAAAGCCAGAGCTAATGTTTAAATAAAGAATATCTTCCGAGGCACCAGAACTGAAACTGAAAGTCCAAGGGGGAGATTTACCCAGAGCCGAGTTAAAATAGCGCTAACCGATATTGAATCAGATAGTGTGACATTAACTCCAAAGATCTGCCCAATAAATGAGCCAGTAAAAGTTTTCCTTTGTTCTGAAGTAACTGCAGAGAAGTGATATTTAAAGACTCTAGCTGGCCATCCCAACAGCATTGTAAAGATTAATCAAGGAGATTCAATAAAAGTTCTTATCGCTTAAAATGGTGCTAATTTTGCCCTAACCAATCAGATCTTATTTAACATTTGAAAGCTAACATCTGATTGGTTGGGGCAAAATTAGCACCATTTTAAACGATAAGAACTTTTATTGAATACCGGTAACCCAGCATGTGTTTGATCTTTATAGATCACTTTAAAGGGAATGTCCACCCTTATTATGCACTTGATTACCTGCGTTACTAACCAGATATTTAAGGATAATTATTTTCCCCAAATCTTACAGGTTTTTAAAAAAATTTTAAAACTCACAATTTTTCATCGAAAAAGTAAATTTTAGACAATTGAAAAAAAAAAATTGTTTTTTTAAATGAAAAATTTGAAAATTAGATTGGGGAAAACTGTGTTTAAAAATCTAAAATTCTTAATTTCAATTGAAACTTTAAAAAGTTCCTATTCAATTACTTTGTTACAATAGGTTCCACCGAACAGATGTCGGGAAAAAACTTGCCAGTTTTGTTCATCACTACTGGTTACCTGACAGATCAGAACAAAATGTCGGCCTGGGTTATCAGGCCAAAATATCCACATGTACATACCAGCCTTAATCTTGAAAAACAATGAAATACAAAAAAGTTTTCTTATAAATGTTGGAGCCAAGAAAGATACAAGGAGATCAGAATAAAACATCAAAGACAGAACAAATATATAAAGCAGGTAACTACACAAATAAGGTTACAGTAGGTCATAAAAGGGAATGATAAACAGGGGCATGTTTAGATATATAGAAATATCTTAGATCAGCGCTCTTTATCCTGAACCCCCGCCTAATTATACTTTTATCCTGTCAGGAGACATGGCTATTTCCAAAAAGTCTTGGACATGGTGCGGTCATATTAGTGAAAAACCCATGCTAAACCGATAGTACACTAATGCTGGGCAAAAATGCCCAATATAGTATCGTCCACTTAGAGACTGATGGACTAACAGCTCTGGAATACTATAAGTGACTACAGGTCATCTCTAAATAGATGAATCATTTTTATAAATGTATTAATTATTTGCTACACATGAACATATTCCACTGGCTTCTGTTAGTTCTACTCTGATATCTAGGCCAGTTGATGAGATGTTGATAGCCAAGTATAGATACATCATTTTGGAAACTTCAAAATCTATATTGATTCTGCTAAAATGAGTCAGATTTATCCACCCAGAGAAACTTACAGACATTAAAGGAAATCTAAAGACCTTCCAGCTGAGATGATTCTCTATATAACAGAGAACTAAACCAGTGTATTTTCTTTTCTTTTTTTTTTTTTACTTAAAAAACAAACAAAAAACCCCACTCTATATTCTTAAACCACTACTAATAAAAGCAGAAGAGATGTCCACTTAGTGAGGATTGAGTATTAAGGGTGGTCATACATTAGATTCAACGTTTGATCATCAAATGTACTGTTCATATACCTTGCTCCCTGTAATTTTATTACAATTTTACAGTCATTGTAGGTTTTGTTGTCTCACGTTACTGTATCAAAAAAAACAACAACAACAAAATGGAAAATTTGTTCAATATATCCTGACTGTATTCCCCTCTCTCTTTTTTTCTTACCATGTCGTTCATGTTACATTTTTTCCTGAGCATGGCTTGCCACATGTTGATCTCTATTGTCACAGCTTCTACCATTGGCGGGATTGCAGTTCAAGCACAGTGCCTTATATATAAGATGGAGAGTTGTGCGATAGTGGATAATGGCGATGGACTAGCTCGCTGGGATTCCTGGAATGTTGGTTCAGATCCTTCGCTCTGGCTGGTATCTGAAAGGGTCAGCTACAGGTGTAATTTGTATTAGAGTTCTTTCTGCCCTGAATGGTTGGAATAAAAGCTGTGGGCAATTTATACCCCACAAGAGTTTTCATGTAAGTTATTTATAGTGGGGCCTGTTTAACTCAAGTTAGTATGTGGGAAACTATTAGTGGCCATGTGTTAGCCAACCATCGATACTCCCAACATTCATATGACATTCCCGACTGGCCCAATCTTTTATGAACACAAGTCGATCACAAAAAAAGGCCAGTCCGCCACAGGAACTTCAGAAAGGAATTTTGTTATGTACAGTATGGGCACCTTAAGACTATTTAGAAAAAAATGCTTTAGCTCTCAAACAAAGAATTATATCATGTCCCTTGTAAAGATGCAACCTTATATTTTTAGCTTTTTATTTTTTTGCTTTGAAATGCACCATCAATTTGAGAAGAAACACGGCTCATGACAGTCACAGAGCTTTTAAAAATGTAAGTCACCAAGCCAGAATGACAAGAATGGTATTTCTTTGTAGAATGTATTACCTTTGTTTGGACATCGGTTGTTAAACGTTATATATAGCGCGCCACTAGGTCTGCTTGGGAAGAGAAAAGAAATAATTCCACGCGTGGTTATATATTGTTTATCTCCTACAGTTAGTTTATATAAAATAAAGTCAGGAAAATGCAATTCGGAGGTGGTCTGAAAGAAAGGCATTTATAGAGCCACTAAACTTAAAATACACCTTGACCTGGTATAAAATTGCATTTCATAACGTTCGGAAATAAATATGGAAATGTTCACTAATTCAGTATGAAGAGACGTGTTGCATTTCCACATAAACTACTGTTATTTATTCTCTCATTTTAAAAAGGCGCTGACTGAATATAAAATATATTTTCAAAGATGCAGCTTAACACGCGTTTGTTTAATATGATCTGTCTCTATTTACATCTATGATGCTTTGTCAAAGGAATCTGCAAAGAAATATGGAGGAAAACTGGGCACACCAACCAAGACAGGATTATATTGCTAATATTTATCCTATTTTGTCCAGGAAATTCCTGCCCTTGTCTAGAAGAGGATAAAACATTAAAGACTACATGGTACACATACACAACAGACTACATGGCACACATACACATCAGACTACATGGCACACATACACAGCAGACTACATGATACACATACACAACAGACTACATGATACACATACACAGCAGACTACATGATACACATACACAGCAGACTACATGATACACATACACAACAGACTACATGATACACATACACAGCAGATTACATGGCACACATACACAGAAGATTACATGGCATACATACACAGCAGACTACATGATACACATACACAACAGACTACATGATACTCATACATAGCAGATTACATGGCACACATACACAGCAGATTACATGGCACACATACACAGCAGACTACATGATACACAAACACAGCAGACTACATGATACTCATACATAGCAGACTACATGGCACACATACACAGCAGACTACATGGCACACATACACACCAGACTACTTTACACACACACACACACACACACACACACACACAGTAGACTACATTACACACATACACAGCTACATTTGCTATGCTTTGTTTCAAAGATTGTTTGATTGAACTGAAGCAGATGGTTCAAAACAACTTTGAATATGAACTTGTTACTGCTATTTCAGAGAGTTTATATGATTTATCAATGTGATCACTAAATAAAATTTGTAACATAGAAAATTGAGGTTGAATAAAGACATACGCCAATCTAGTCCAACCTTTATACCCTACCCATAATGTCTGTCTAACAGTTACACAGTAACATAGAATTGGAGGTTGTATAAAGACATACGTCCATCTAGTCCAACCTTCATACCCTACCCATAATGTCTGTATAACAGTTACATAGTAACATAGTATTGGAGGTTGTATAAAGACATACGCCAATCTAGTCCAACCTTTATACCCTACCCATAATGTCTGTATAACAGTTGAATAGGCTTTTTCTAAAACCTTTAAGTTTCTGGATATGCAATTTCAGATGTCACCAACAGTCGGAAGATCCGCATCGTATATGGACATAATAACATGCTAATATAATGCTGTTCTGCAGAGAGCTAACTAGTGGTAAATTGCTTTACACCTCTGATATAAAGAGAAAAAGTGGATCCTGGTCGCAAGGTTGTAAGAAACATAACATAATGAATTGGTTGCATAGCCGGCTACGAGAAATTTGATTGTGTTGTGCAAAATGATATGGGTTTTAAATATTACTCCACATGAAGGCTAAACAGAAAGTAAGATGAATAAAAAAAATCGTTAAAGATTAAATTGACCTACAGTAGGTAGAGTCTTGCAGCTACTTTACAGGTGATAAATCGTAGAAGTCTTAAAGCTACTTAGGGTGAAGAAAAGGTGTTGGGAAAAAAAAAATGTGTCTCCCCAAGATTAATAAAACCAAAAATTCATAAAAGATATAAGTTCATGTATTTGTGAAGTTTAAATGTAAAAAAACAAGCTTAATGTGTGTCCCGTATTGGTTACAACAAAGGACACATATGCCGCGATACTATGCGCATAGAAGAAGGTCCGTTGGGGGACGTAAGACTAGCGCCGGGGGGGAAGAGAGCGAGCCGAGTAAGTTTCTTACCTTACTCTCCTGGCTACTGTTGTTCTATTGAAGAACGGAAGGTAAGGCAAGCTCCTCTGACCTCCCGTTCTTCAATAGAACTGGATTCCAAATCTTGAAAATACGAGTGGAATTGTTACGTTTAACATCTTACAGGCCCACTACCCTTTTTTGAATATTGACTAAACATCAGCCTTTTTTCAATCCAGATGACACCTCCGGACAGGAGGGAATCTGCAAAAATAGAAACAATGGGCCTAGAAAAAACTGAACTGAGCTCCCTAAGATCCCGAGGCGTATTTTATCTGGTCAGGAGATTTATTAATATACCCTTGATTTCGTCCTTGTACCATCTGCGGTTAACTAAGTGCACTTAATCTTTATACAATTGTTGCTCCTTATTACTCTAGATCTCTTATTGGATCTTCTATAGTGTATACTAGCAGGGGGAAAAAGTATTCAGACCATTGCTTTATCGCATCTCTGTAAAAATAACTTATGCCCATAATTTCATGGTGTCCACATTCTCAGTCCTCATCTTTTCTATTCTATACTTCAAAACAAATTTGGCTTAGTGATGCTTTGTTCAGCTATCCTAACGTATATTAATTTAGCTAGTTGATGCTTTTTACAACTCCTTGTTACAGTTTATAATCCCTAAAGGCCCTTTCTGTTCCTCAGCCTTAAAGGTTTTAAAGGCCCTATTCGTTCGCCCTTGCTCTTTACATCAAAATCAGCCACATGGGTGTCGATGCTTTCTTTTTACATTTATTTCCCAAAGTGTATAAATTTAGATGTGCTTCTCAAACTGACTGTTAAATCCATTGTTGCACACAGTCCCCACTTTTTTCAGCTACCTTTACATGCTAATACATTATACCAGTTGACAATTTGAAGAGCTGCTTTTAACATGGGAAATTTGCCTTCCCGGAAAACTAAAAGTATTTGTGATTACCCAGAAGCACTTTTCCTTTCGCTAACCCAAAGTACCAATGCCATATTTCATGGTCACTATTCCCTAACCTCCGTACCTTTATATCTACACTGCGCCCCACAATGTTAGATATTACCAGACCAACCAGAAACCTCCTTTTATAGTAGGAACCTCAACACCGTGAGAGCAAATGATCCTGCCAGCAAGTCAGGAACTCACGCTTTTTCGTGATGGCAGTTCCACCACACCAATCCATTGCAGGGAATTAAGTCCTCATAATGAGCCCACTACCCCACTTGCAGCCCTTGCCAACTGCATGAAGCTGACTCACTCCTCTCTGCTAGGATTTGGCAGCTTTATCAGCATACACAAAAATGATATTACACCATTTCCGGTTGCCTAATTCACCCATAGCCTCCACTAACATCATCGTCCCAGTATTTTCTTTAAATTTGGTTCAATTCTTTTTAACATAAACACTACTTCCCCCTTCCTTTTTGCTCTGTCCTGGCAAAACAGGCATACCTTCTAATTTACAGCCCCAGTCGTGAGGAACTTCAACCACATTTCTGCTCTTAGCGATTATCATCTTTTCATTCCCCAAGCCAATCATGGCAAGTCACCCATTTTGTCAGCCAGCTTCTCATCATTGCAATAGAATTTAGATTATTTCCTGTAATTTATTCGTATCACTTTAACACATGCCTGCCCTATCCCCTGATGCCAGCCCCACGCCCCTGATCTCGCCCGTCTGGCCTATTCTACACCTGCTTCTCCTGGGCTATCTATCCCAGTGAGAGCGGTGCTAAAGTACCCCCCCCACCTATTTTAAATCTCCTCCCAACCCTCTAGCACCTCTTCTCCCTAAACAGACTGCAACGCCATCATGAGGTGCAACACCCATCCCTACTAAAGAGCCTGTTAGCCGACCAGCAAGTCTGCCCTTCGTCAATTAAACCCTTGAACACCACCCTCTTAAGCCACGCATTAATGCCTAAGCTAAACCGCTGTCTCCCCTGGTAGCACATGGGCTGAGCTGTAGTATTTCTGAAAAAACACTACCATGGAGGACTGCTTTTAACTGGCCGCCTACTCTGGAATCATTGTTTAAGGACCTCACTCCTCCTCACTTTGAAAATTTGCATCCAATGTGAACCAACGACCACCGGCTACACCCGGCCCCCACCCAATATCGTCTCACACGATCCACACATTCGAACCTAGCACCAGGCAGGCAACAACAGTTCGGCATTGTGCGTTTGGCGGCGATTCACCCTATCTACTTTCCTTTACATAGATCTCCCACCACTACCACCTTGCCTAGCATTCCTGATCGCTTAGTTCCTCCTTCTGTTAGAAGATCAGGTCCCTGGGTGCTCAGGACTAGCCCCTCATACCATGCTAGATTCTGAGGTGTCCTCCTCCACTTCATTACCTACAGATGGCAATCTGTTGGGATTGGCAATCTGGGAAGGAGCCCCCACCTTTCTTCCCCCACTTTCCCTAGAACCCTAACAAAACGACCTCCCCCCTAACCTTCTCTGTCCCACTTCACCACCTATATACTGGCCCAGACACAGTGCACTGCTCGACCCCCCAGATTTGCCTAATCCCTGCAATGCTGCAAGCTGCCCCTCGAGACTCTCTCACCTCAGCTTTCCAAACGGGCAAAACCCAATCACCTCTGACACGGGCATAGGTTCCCTGAACTTTGCTCCAGGTTTCCTATACATTGGGCAGGATGCACATTGATGTGTACCGACACAACCTGTCCCTCCTAATCACAACCACCAACCACAATGACACAAACAACCTTGTTTATATGGAGGTTGACTCAGCTTTGTGCTGACTGCACTACTTTTATATTATGATTAACAGTACGAATCCTACACTAACACGGTGTCCCAATCAGAACAAATAAGTAAAAAATGAACATTGTGTTGAAATGATGACTATACCTTCCATGATCCTTTCTTGTTATCATTCCCACAGAGGCAGTAGCTCAACCGAAGGAAGAGGAATGCTGAACGTACGTATTGCATCTCCCCCTCTGACTCCTGTACCCTTAAGAGGTATGGTACATAGTGAAGTCCGATCCAAAATAATACACAGGGGGAAAACAATGTTGGCCATCCATGGGTACAGTTATTCTTTTAATAGTCTAAACTACTGCCTAGTCCTTTGAATGGGAGGTTCGGAAATATTTTGGCATACTGCTGGAAGGTCTTCGCATTCATTCACCAGGTTCATGGTATATCGTGTTGTATTCAATTAGATCACACTGGACTTCTGAAGGTTTGTAGTAGACTAACTTGGCGCGAGAACATCTGGACATGCCATCTCCAGCGTTGAGACACAAAAACTTTTATTTATTATGGGTGTGCCGGATGTTCTCCCAGCTATAATAATGCGGCCAAAATACTGGTTGAATATTGTGCCAGGGTAATACGTAATCCTGCATATGCTTTCTAATTCCTTTTGGATCTAGAATTCACTCTATATACAAATGTTTTTGTAGGGGGTCAGCCATACGAGGCTTGTGCTGTCCCAATTAAATGAATTATTACCTGTAGGATCAATGTAGTAATCGATCCTCATCCTGCCCCGTTTACTTTTTCAGTCGAGGTTTTCTTTTCTCTAATTCTAATCCGCTATTGTATCGTATGCAATATATTACCGTCATTACAGGGAAGGTTACGTAATTATAAGTGCGTAGTGAATTATCGTTGTAAGTCTTGTTTGACTTCTATTTTCTTATGACTTGCATGGTCCAACAACTGTAAAATGTAAGGTTTGTTTGTATCCATAGGAAGGGTGAAATGTAGTTATGTTAACCAATGAGGAAAAAAGCCCTTAACATGTTTTCTATGTGTGATATTAGTACAATAGTTTCTCATAATAACTACTGCAACTATGTCGTGTACTAAGGTTCATGTACTAATTTTCCCTACCAGAGCAGATATTACTCTGAGATGGGCGAGTAGTTTTGTGGCCTCCCGGAAAAAAAAACAAGATAATCTAAAAGACCCCCCACTGATAACCATAATGAGCAGAAAAAGATGATTAGTTAACTATGCATAATCAGAACACTCCGCCGGGGTATAAGAATGAAATGGCAGGTATGGATTAAAAAGATCACATGTGTTCAGCCATCAGTTCACAATCCTCTTGTTTGCTTTTATTAGAAAGTAAAAAGATTTGGTAAATTTGTTACAACATGTACTTAAAATGCAGTCCAAGGCCAATTCATATCAACCCACAAACCATCTACTGCTCTGTTTTCAAGTAAAAACCGAATAAAACAAAAGGTAATAAAGGATTTAAGTGGATTGAATCATGTGATAATTTCGGGACCTCTGCCAATGAACGTTGGTACACCTGTGGAGCTCAAGTTTAAGACTTAATAATACCTTCGGCACCTTTTCTGACCTTCACTTGAGGGAAGTTTGACTTATGGGAGACTGCCTTGAAGCTGCAAGATCCAAATTATGGGGTGGTTCAAGTGTTCCCCCCATTGAGCCATCTGATGGCTGCTGGTTATGTGAATCAAAAAACCTCATGGCCATAGGGCTTCAGTGTTAGACCTCATGTTCAAATGATCCCAGATGACAGGTGAAATTGTGGAATTAATCAGTCATTTTGATTCATTTTTGTAAATGCAGAAGAAAGCAAATTCTGTCCCTATGACAGATTACAATGGAATCCTCCCTCGACATAAGTTTAGTTTCAACACGAGAAACTGAGAAAGAATTATGGGTAAAGGAACAAAGGTGAGCTGACTGGTTGTTAGACCATATATAAGGAACATATAAAGCCAGAGCTAATTTTTTAAATAAAGAATATCTTCCGACGGGGGGCACCCAGGAACGAAAAACACTGAAAAAGTCCCAAGGGGGAGATTACCCAGAGCCGAGGTAAATAGCGCTAAACGATATTGAAATCAGTAGTGTGACATTACACTCAAAGACTGCCCAATAAATGAGCCAGTAAAAGTTTTCCTTTGTTCTGAGTAACTGCAGAGGAAGTTATATTTAAACTCTAGATCTGGCCATCCCAACAGCATTGTAAAGATAATCAAGGAGATTCAATAAAGTTCTTATACGCTTTAAATGGTGCTAATTTTGCCCAAACCTCAGATCTTATTTAAACATTGAAAGCTAACATCTGAGTTGGTTGGCAAATACACAGTTTAAACGATAGAACGTTATTGATAACCGGTAAACCCAGGCAGTGTTTGATTCTTTATAGATCACTTTAAAGGGAATGTCCACCCTTATTATGCACTTGATTACCTCGTTACTAACCAGTAGTTTAGGGATAATTATTTTCCCCAAATCTACCCAGGTTTTTAAAAAATTTTAAAACTCCACAATTTTTCACATCGAAAAGTAATTTTACATGAAAAAAAAAATGGTTTTTTAACATGAAACAACTTTGAAAATTAATTGGGGAAAACTGGAGTTTAAACAATCTAAAATTCTTATGTTCATTGAAACTTTAAAAAGTCCTATTCAATTACTTTGTTACAATAGGTTTCCACCGACCAGATGTCGTGGAAAAAACTTGCCAGTTTTGGTCATCACTACTGTTACCTGACATAGATCAGAAAAACAAAATGTCGTCCTGGGTTATCCAGCCAAAATATCCACATGTACATACCAGCTAATCTTGAAAAACAAGAATTGAAATACAAAAAAGTTTTTTAGGAAATGTTGGAGCCAAGAAAGATACATGAGATCAGAATAAAACATCAAAGACAGAACAAATATAAAAGCAGGTACTCACAAATAAGTTACAATAGGTCATAAAAGGGAATGATAAACAGTGGGCATGTTTAATATATAGAAATATTCCCTTTTTTGATCAGCGCTCTTTATCCTGAAACCCCGGCCTATTATACTTTCTATCTGTCAGGAGACATCTGGCTAATTCCAAAAAGTTTGACATGGTGCGGTTCATATTAGTGAAAAACCCCATGCTAAACCGATAGTACACTAATGCTGGGAAAAATGCCCAATTAGGTATCGTATCCACTTAGAGCTTATGACTAACATCGGACATACTATAAGTGATTACAGGTACATCTCTACAATAGATGAATCATTTTTAAAATGTATAATTATTTGCTACACATAAAACATATTCCACTGGCTTCTGTTAGTTCTAATCTACTCGATATCTAGGCCAGTTGTTGAGATGTTGATAGCCACAAGTTAGATACATCATTTTGGGAAACTCAAATATCTATATTGATTCTGCTAAAGATAGTAGATTTATCACCCAGAGAAACTTACAGAATATAAGGAAATCTAAAGACCTTCCAGCTGAGAGATTCTCTATAGAGAGAAACAAACCAGTGTATTTTCTTTTCTTTTTTTTTTTTTTAATTAAAAAACAAACAAAAAACCCCACTCTATATTCTTAAAAACCACTAACTAATAAAAAGCAGAAGAGTGTCACTTAGGGAGGAGTTGAGTATCTAAGGGTGGTTCAACATTAGTTTCCACGTTTGATCATCAAATGTACGTTCATATACCTTGCTCCCTGTAATTTATTGCAATTTTACAGTCATTGTAGGTTTTGTTGTTTCCACGTACTGTATCAAAAAACAACAACAACAACAATGAAATTTTTCAATATATCCGCCTGTATCCCCTCATCTCTTTGTTTCTTACCATGGTCTTCATTTACATTTTTTCCGAGCATGGCTTGCCACATGTGATCTCTATTGTTCCACAGCTTCATACCATTGGCGGGATCTTCAGTTCAAGCAACAGTGCCTTAGATATTAAGAGTTAGAGTTTTGCGAGTGGATAAGGGATGTGGACTAGCTCAGCTGGATTCCTGGATAGTTGGTTCGATCCTTCGCTCTGGCTGGTGATCTGAAAGGCGTCAGCTACAGTTGTAATTTGGTATTAGAGTTCTTTACTGCCCTGATGGTTGCAATAAGCTGTGGTGCATTTCATATAGCCCCCAGAGTTTTCATGTAGTTCTTATAGTGGGGCTGTGTTAACTCAAGTGTATGTGGGAAACATTAGTGGCATGTGTACCCCAACCATCGATACTCCCAAATAATATGAACATTCCGACGGCCCAATCTTTTAGGGGAAAAACACAAGTCGATATCACATAAAAAAGGCAGTCCGCACCAGGGACGTTCAGAAAGGAATTTTGTTAGTACAGTATGGCCCTTAAGCCTATTTTAGAAAAAAAATGCTTAGCTCTCAAACACAAATTATATCAATGTCCCTTGTAAAGATGCACACCTTATATTTTTAGCTTTTATTTTTGTGCTTGAAATGCACCATCAATTTGAAGAACGAAACCGGCTCTGCAGTCAAAGAGCTTGTAAAAATGTAAGTCCCAAGCAAGAATACAACGAATGTAGTCTTTGTAGAATGTAACCTTTGTTTGGACACCTCGGTTGGTTAAACGTTGATATATGCGCGCCACTAGGTCTGACTTGCGGAAGAGAAAGAAATAATTCAGCGTGGTTATATATTGTTTTATATTCTCCGAAGTTAGTTTATAATAAAGTAAGTCAGGAAAATGCAATTCGGAGGTGGTCTGAAAGAAGTGCTTATAGAGCCACTAACTTAAAATACACCTGACCTGGTATAAAATTGCATTTCATTAACGTTCGGTAAATAAATATGGAAAGTTCCTAATTCAGAGTATGAAGAGACGTGTTTGCATTTCCACATAAACTACTGTTTATTTATTCTCTCGGATTTAAAAGGCTGTGATGAATATAAAATAATTTTCAAAGATGCAGCTTCAAACACGCGTTTGTTTAATATGATGTCTCTATTTTACATCTATGATGCTTTGTCAAAGGAATTGCAAAAGAAATATGGAGGAAACCTGGGCACCACCAACCAAGCACAGGGATTACTTGCTTATATTTATCCCTATGGTCCAGGAAATTCCTGCCCTTGTCTAGAAGAGGATAAAACATTAACAGACTCATGGGTAACACATACACAACAGACGTACATGGCACACATACACATCAGCATACTACATGGCACCACATACACAGCGGACTACCTGCATTGTACACATACACAACAGACTACCATGATACACAGACACAAGCAGACTAATGATACACTACACAGCGACTACCCATGGCACACCATAAACATCAATCAACCACATTGCACACATACACAGCAGACTACATGAATACACATACACGCAGACTACATGATACACATACAACAAGACTACTGATCCACATACACGCAGACACATTCACATACATGCAGACTGATGCAAGATCTACAAAACTACAGCACACATACACAGGCACAACATTTATACACATAAAGCATCAGCTACATGCTACACATTACACACGACTCAGGACACCACTAGACTAATGGCACAATAAACATGACGACATTGAACACACAGCCAAGACTACATATACACTACACAACCGACTACACTGTGGCACACATTACACACAATCTTTATCCATCGACAGACTTACATGGCACACATACACTCACACGGCACTACACATCAGCACAGCAAATACACAACAGACTTACAATGATACACTCACAACCAGACTACATGGCACACATAACCACACGATACTACATGATACCACATACACCAACAGACTACATGCACCAACACACAGACTACCACATAGGATAACATTCATTAAGAACTACACAGCTCCACTGTATCGCATGGCATCCCACTCACATAATTACACAACACCGACTAACTCCATGACACATACACAAGCAGACTAACATGATACCATACACAACAGACTACATTGGAAACACATACACAGCAGACTTCACATGGATACACCTAACAGGCAGACACTCATGACTAACAACAATACATCCTTAAGACCACAGCGACAATGGACATATGCATATACACGAAACAGCAGAACATTTGATACACATACACAACAGACGACATGATACCATCATACCGACACAGAGACATACACCACTACTGCATCACACACGCGACTACTGACCTGATACCTACTCATGCACATACAATCAACACAGTACCATACAGACTACATGGTAACAATACACAACAGACTACTGATGACATTTACCAATCGTGACCCTATTGGACTACACTACACAACAGACTACATGATACAATTACACTAGCAGACTACATGATACTCACTACAAGCAGACTACATCGTACACATACACCAACAGACTACATGGCACACATACACAGCAAGACTACATAGATAACAGACATACACAGCGACTACAGGCACCATAGCCAGACTCAGGTGATACCCTACACATCAGACTACTATAAATACACGCAGACTACTCTGGACATCATACACAGACACTAATCATATGTACCACATACACATTCAGATACCAGCATATCCACATACACAACAGACTACATGTCATACACAGATACACAACACAACCGGACTACATGTATCATGAATGCTACATACACAGACAGACTACAGGATGATACACATACACAGCAACTACATGGTACAATACACATACTACAACAGCTCCCCAAAACTTCCCAAACTACATGAAAACACAGCACTACGATACATACAGCAGACTCATACAAAAGCAGACTCTGACACATAACACAACTACATGAATCACACTACAATGACCGTCAACTGACAGAAGATAACGAGTAGTATAACAGCAGACTCCATGTCCCATTACACCATGTCTACATGCATGCACACATACACAAGCAGACCTACATTGATACACATATAGACACAGCAGACTACCATTGCTGATACACATACACGCAGCGACTACATGGGACTACAGAACCACAAGGACTACCATGATACACATACACAACAGAATACATGATCACACATACACACAGCAGACTACATGAGACAATACACAAGCAGACTACATGAACTCCACAGAAATTCACCCACATACAATCAGCACTCAACTCACGATACAATACACATACACAGCAGACTTACATGATACACTCACGCTACAATACACAACTCAGACTACATATACACAGACACAAGACGACAGGATGACACAGCACACAGACAACTGAACATCGAAGACAGATAAACACAGCAGACGATACACATACACAAGCACAGGACTACCTGATAACAGCCGATCACAGGCGACACAGTGACACAGCATACCATCAGACTAACATGTGCATTACGCACATACATCAAACCGAGCTACATGATACACATAATCAGCTATACATACACATCAGATGACCTAATCCTCGCGTATTACATACAACATACACAATACAACATCAGCTACATGATACACATACACACAGACTACTATTGATACACCATACACAACATACTACCTTGATACAAACACAGTACTACATCAGACCACCATGATACACATACACAAGCAGACACATGATTATCACAACACAGATCTACCGATGGCACACTACCACAGCAGACTACCCATGATACACAACATGAGACTGGCATACACATACACAACAGACACAGTACAATCACAGATATACACATACACAACAGACTACATGGACTACACATACAGCATCTAATGACTACAGAACCATCAAACGATACATACAACAGACTACCCCCCCCAATCATGGTCATGGACACATACACAGCAGACCACTATGATACACAACACCAGCAGACATACAGGATCACATACAATCAGAACTACATGAACACATACAAACCAGGACTACATCACCTGATACACATACAAACCAGACGTACAATACTACCGCGAATACATATCATTCAGACTGACATGATACACATACACCACAGACTACATGATACCCAACACAACAGACTACATGATACACATACCACAGCAAGACTACATGGACAACTACACAGCAGACTACATGTACACATACACAACAGACTACTAATGATACCATACACATCAGACGACGATGTACCACACACATACATATCACAATACACCGACAAATGAACACATACAGCCATGGAAACAATGACTACACATGAGCCAACACATGCATGTGCATGTACCATTACAAGCACATGATACACATAACCATCAGACTACACCTTCACCAACACATGCCAATGATACACTACACATCGAGACTACATGATAAGATACACATACATTAACATGCACAGCACTACATCACATAAAGACATCATGATACACATCAATCAGACTTACCATGAACACATACACCAGCAGACCTACATGGCCACATACACAGCAACACTACATGATCTACACACATCCAGACCCACACACTCATGATACACATACACAGCAGACTACATGGCATCTACACGCACAGACTACATGATACACATACACAAACAGACTACCATGTGATACACTACACACAGACTACCATGATCTAGCACAGATCATGATACACATACACAACAGACTACATCATGATACACATCATCATACCAATACACATACACACAGATACCTATCATGGAACTACATGCATACACATATACAAAAGCCATACATGATACACATACAATCAGACCTAACAACATACGATAATGATGTACCAGACCAGACACACAGACTACATCCCCATGATACACATACACAGCAGACTACATGATACACATTACACAGACAGACACATGTGATACACATACACATACCAGACTACATGCAATCGACCCTCAGGACCCCTACCATTGATTACACATACCACAACAGACTACCATGACATAACATGAACAAATCACACAACTACACAGCCCCATGAACACCAGACTCAGACATGATATCTACATGATCACACATTGACACATCGCAGAACTACATGATTTAGGACACTATACCAACAAAGACTACTGATACACACATACACAACAGAACTACATGATGAACACTACAAGCAGACTACATGATACAATACACAGCAGACTACATTATACATACACAGCAGACTTACATGATACACATACACACAATACATGAACACTACACAGCAGACTACATGATACACACACAGCAGACTACATGAACACATACACACAGACTACATGATACACTACAACATCAGATACCCATGTACAATATCACAGCACATGCCTGTCAAATCCAGACGACTACATGTGATAACATAACAACAGAACACATGATACACACATACACAGACTAGACTACATGATACACATACAACAGACTACATGATACACATACACAGCAGGATACATGATAAAACATACACACAAACAGACTACATGATACACAGTGACACATCAGAATACAGCACAATGATACAACACTACACAGCAGACTACATGATACACATACACAGCAGACTAACATGATACACATAACCACACAACAGACTACATGATACACATACACAACAGACTACATGGCACACATACACAGCAGACTACATGGCACACATACGCAGCAGACTACATGATACACATGACACAAAACACAGCACTACATGGCACCACATTCACAGCAGACTACATGATACACATACACAACAGACTACATGATACACATAAACCATAGAATACATGATACACCATACACACACAGACTACAGATACACATACACAGCAGACTACATGATACACATACACAACAGACTACATTGATACAAATACACAACAGACTACATGCAACATACAACAGACTATGATACAATACACAGCGACTACATGTGATACACATACACAGCAGACTACACATAGATATGACACATACACAACAGACTACATGATACACATACAAACAGCAACTACATGATACACATACACAACAGACTACATGGAACACACACAACAGACTACATGGACCATACACAGCAGACTACATGACACATACCAGCAGACTACACGCATACACATACACAACAGACTACATGGACACATACACAGCAGAATACAATGATACACATACACAGCAGAACTACATGATACAACATACCACACAGACTACATTGATACACATACACAGCAGGACTACATGATACACATACACAACAGACTACATGAATAAACATAAACACTCAGACTAGATCACCATACACATCAGACTACATTGATACACATACAACAGACTAACAGTACAACATACACAGCAGACTACATGATACACATAACAGCAGACAGATACAATCACCATACACAACAGACTACATGTACACATACACATCAGACACATGATACACTACCACGACTACATGATTAACACATCCACAGACAGATACATGTATACACATACAGACCAACAGACTCACATGAATACACATACACAGCAGACTACATGATAGACATACACAGCAGACTACATGATACACATACAACAGACTACATGAAAACATCACAGACACATGACACATACACAGCAGACTAATGACTACACATACACATACAACGACTACAGGACCATACACACAGACTACATGACACATACACAGCAGGACTACACCATGGCACACATACCAGCAGACTACATGATACACATACGACAACAGACCTACAGGCACACATACACAGCAGACTACATGGCCACATATACACAGCAGTACTACATGATACACATACACAGCAGACTTACTGATACACTACACAACAGGACTACATGGAATAAACAAACATGACACAACACACAGACTACTGGAATGCACAACACAACGACTACATGATACACTACACAACAGATACATGATAACACAATACAGCAAGACTACATGATACACATTACACAACAGACTACATGATACACATACACGCAGGACTACATGCTACAACATACACAGCACAGACTACATGACAAATACAACAACAGACTACATGGCCACATACACAAGACTACATGGCACACCTACACAGCAGACTACATGACATACCGGACAACACATACACAACAGACTAATGGCACACATACACAGAGGGACTACATGGCACACATACACAAGCGACTACATGAACACAACACAGCAGACTACATGAGACACATAACAACAGACTACATGACACAACACAGCAGACTACATGACACACATACACAGCAGACTACATGATACACATACACAGCAGACTACATGATACACATACACACAACTACATGATACACATACACACAGACCTACATGATACACTAGACAGCAGACTACATGATACGACCTACACATACAGGACTACATGATAACACATACACAGCAGACACATGATACACAGACACAACAGACTACATGGCACCACACATCACACAACAGACTACTGATACCATAAACACACAGACAATGATACACAGACACAGCAGACGCATGACACATACAAACAGACTACATGCTACACAGACTACAACAGACACATTGCGACACACATACACAGCAGACTACATGATACCAAACACAGACTACATGATACACATACACAGCGCACTAACATGATACACATACAACAGACTACATGATACACATACACACAGGACTACATGAACACTATACACACAGATACATTGATACACATACACATCAGACTACATGATACAATACACAACAGACTACACTGATACACATACACAGCAGACTACATGATACACATAACACAGCAGACTACATGACACATACAGCGAACATGATACACATACACATCAGACACATGAACGAACATATCACAACAGAACAGAACACCTACACAGCAGACTACATGATCACATACAACAACAGACTTGAATGACACATACACACGATACATGGTACACATACACACCAGACTACATGGCACACATACACAGCAGACTACAGTGGCACACATACACAGCAGACTACAGGCACACATACACATCAGGACTTACATGGACACATACACAGACAGACTACATGGTACACATACAACAGACTACAGACACATAACACAGAGACTACATGGAACATACACAGCAGACTACATGATACACATACACACAGACTTACATGATACACATCACAGCAGATACATGACACATCACCACAGAATACATCACACATACACAGCAGACTACATGGACACATACACAGCAACTACATGATACACATACACACAGATCTACATGGCACACAATACACAGCAGACTACATCCACACATACTACAGCAACTACAGCACTGACAGGTACACACTACACACAGATTACACATGGCACACATACACAGCAGACTACATGCACACATACACAGCCAGACATCTACATGAATCCACATACACATACAGGAACTACATGGCTACACATACACAAGCAGACTTACATTGATACACATACAAACAGCAGATTACATGGCACACATTACACAACAGACTGTACATGGCACAAATACACAGCAACACATGGCACACATACACAGCAGACTACATGCAACACATACACACGCAGATACATGGCAAAACATCCACACAGACCTACATGGCACCACATAACCAGCAGACTACATGCATACACATACACAGCAGACTACAGGACACATACACAGCAGACTACATGGCACACTACACAGCAGACTATGATGATACACATACACAGCAGACATACAGGAACACATACACAACAGACTACATGATACACATACACACAGACTACTGAACACATACACACAGACTACATGATAACATACACAACAGACTAACATGCATACACATACACACAGACTACATGATACACAACACAACCGACTACATGATACTACACACAGACTACATGAACATACACAACAGACTATGATCTACCTACACATCAGCTACAGATACACATACACACAGATACAGTAACATACACATCGACAATGATACACATTACACAGCAGACTACATGATAACATACACAGCAACTACTGATACACATACACAAACAGACTACATGATACACATACACAACAGACTACATGATAACATCACACAACAGACTACATGATACACATACACAGCAGACTACATGATACACATACACAACAGACTACATGATACACATACACATCAGACTACATGATACACATTCACACAGACTACATGATACACATACACATCAGAATACATGATGACACATACACAGCAGACTAATATTAATACATACACGAGACGACATGTCACACACAACACTACAGGAACTACAAGCAAGACGACATGTACATACACAGCAGACTACCGACACATACACAAACAGGGACTACCATGATACCATACAAGCACGACTACAGATACCACATACACAACAGACTACAGATACACATACACACAGACTACATGATACACATACACACAGACTACATGAAACATACACCGACACAAACAGAACTACATGATAAACTACAGCAGCAGACTACATGATACCATTACACAAACAGACTACATGATAACAACACAGCAGATACATGATACACATACACAACAGACTACATGATACACTACACAGCCAGACTACATGATACACATACACAACAGAAACATGATACACATACACATCAGACTACATGATACACATACACACAGATACATGACATACACACGACTACATGATACACAGACACAACAGACTACATGATACACATACACAACAGACTCATGATACACCATACACATGACTAGGACTACATGATACACATACACAGCAGACTACATGATACAATACACACAGACTACATGATACACATACACACCGATACAGATACACATACACATCAGATCATAAACATACACAGCAGATTACATGGCACATATACGACACGATACATGCACACACAGATTACTGATACACATACACAGAGACTACATGAACAACATACACAACAACTACATGTACATATACACAGCAGACTACATGATACACATACCACAACAGACTACATGATACACATACACAGCAGACACCATGATACACATACCACTACAGATCTACATGATACACATCACTACAGCAGACTACATGATACACATAACAGCAGAATACATGATACAATACACACACACAACATACATGTACATATACACAGCAGACTACATATACACATACACAAAAGACTACATGATACACTACACAGCAGACTACATGGACAATACACAAACAGACTTACAGAACACCTACACAGCAGATACATGATACACATACACACAAAAGGACTACATGATAACATACCAAGCAGACTACATGATACACATAACACAACAGACTACCTGAGACACATACAAGCAGGACTACTGATCCCAGAACACAACAGACTAAATGGATTACAACATACACACAGACTACGTGATCATCATACACAGCACGACGTTACATGGCACACATACACAGCAGACTACGATGATAATATACACAAAGACTACATGATTAACATCATACACAGCAGGGACTACATGATACACATACACAGCAGACTACATGATACCATACACAACAGACTACATGATAAAAATTATACAGCAGACTACGGGACTACTACATACACAGACAAGTGACTAATGATACACACATACACAAGCAGACTACATGATACACATTTTACACAGCAGACTACGTGATACTATACACAGCAGAAACAACATGTACAGCATACATCAACATGACACATGTACACATACACAACAGACTACATGATACACATACACAGAGGACTACATGATACACATACACAACAGACTACATGATACACATACACATCAGACTACATGATACACATACACAGCAGACTTACATGGCACATTACACAGCAGATTACATGGCACACACAGATGTACATGATACACATACCACAGCAGACTACATGATACACATACACAACAAAACAAAATGATACATATACACAGCAGACTACATGATACACATACACAACAGACTACATGATACACATACACAGCAGTAGCTACATGTTACACATACACCAACAGACTATCTGAACACATTAACACAGCCGCTACATGATACACCATACACATCAGAAACATAACAAAAGACTAATGATACACATACACAGACAGACTACATTGATACACATACACAGCAGACTACATGATACACACTACACAGAACAATACACGATGGGGGGGGGGGGGGAAAAAATTACATATACACAGAGACATACAGATTGACACATACACAACAGACTACATGCATACAGACTACACAGCAGGGACTCATGATTACACATACACACAACTACAGATGAATAACATACACAGCAGACTACATGATACACATTACACAACAGACTACATTGATTAACTACACAACAGACTACATGATAACATACCCAGCAGAACACATGATCACATTAAACAGCAGACTACTGATACACATCACACAACAGACTAATCGACACACATTACACAAACAGACTACATGATTACACATACAAACAGACTACATGATACACATACACAGCGACTCATGATACTCATACACAAAGGACTACATGAACACATACACAACCAGACTACATGATACACATACACAACAGACTACATGATACTCATACACAGCAGATACATGATAAACATACACAACAGACTACATGATACTCATACCACAGCAGATGACGATGGCACACATTCACAGTAGAACATGGACAGACATACAACAGCAGACGACAGGATACCACATACACAAACGGACTAACATGATGCACAATACACAATGGACTACATGAACACATTACAAGCAGACTAAATTGTAAACTACACAGCAGATACATGATACACATTACAAACAGATACATGGCACACATACACAGAAGATTACATGGCATACATAAACAGCAGACACATGATTACACATCAAACATGACTACATGATAACATACAGAGATTACATGGCACACTACACAGAAGATTACATGGCATACATACACAGCAACTACATGATACACATTACACAACCAGACTACATGATACTCAAAATAGAATTACTGACACACATACACAGCAGATTAATGGCACACATACACAGCAGACTACATGTAAACAAAACACAGCAGGACTACATGATACTCATACATAGCAGAACCATGGCACACATTACACAGCAGACTACATGGCACACATACACACCAGACTACTTTACACCACACACCACACACAACACACCACAAAACAGTAGACTAATACACACTACACAGCTACATTTGCTATGCTTTGTTCAAAGATGTGTTGATTGAACTGAAGAGATGGTTCAAAACAACTTTGAATATGAACTTGTACTGCTATTTCAGAGAGTTTATATGATTTTTCAATGTGTGATCACTAAATAAATGTGTAACATAGAAAATTGAGGTTGAATAAAGACATACCGCCAATCGTCCACACCTTATACCTCTACCATAATGTCTGTCTAACAGTTACACAGTAAACATGAATTGTGGAGGTTGATATAAGGACATACGTCCATCTAGTCCACCATTCATACCTAGCCATAATGTCTGTATAAAGTACATAGTAACATAGTATTGGAGGTTTCATAAAGACATACGCCAATCTGTCCAACCTTTATACCCTAACCAGAAATGTCTGTATAATAGTACTAGTAACATAGTATGGAGGTGTATAAAGGACAACGCCAATCTAGTCAACCTTTAACCTCCCATAAGTGTGTGTATAACACAGTACATAGTAACATAGTATTGGAGGTTGTATAAAGACATTACGTCTCCATTGTCCCAACCTTTATACCCTATCCCATAATGTCTGTCTAACAGTTAACTAGTAACATTGTATTGGGAGTGTATTTAAAGACATACATCCATCTAGGTCCACTTTATACCCTACCCATAATGTCTATATTAACGTATACATAGTAACATAGTATTGGAGGTTGTAAAAGACTACGTCCATCTAGGTCCAACCTTTATACCATACCCCATAAGGTCTGTATAACAGTTACATAGATTGGGGTTGCTATAAAGATATACATCCTCTAGTCCAACATTATACCCTACCCGCATATGTCTGTCTAACGTTTTACCTAGTAACATAGATTGGAGGGTTGTATAAAGACATACATCCCCTAATCTGTCCACTATTAACCGTACCCATAATGTACTGTCAACAGTTACACGTAAAACATAGAATGGAGGTGTATAAAGACAACGTCTATCTAGTCCAACCTTTATACCCTACCCCCCATAACTGTCTGTGTAACAGTTATAGTAACATAGTTAAGGAGGTTGATAAAGACATACATCCATCCATTACAACTCTTTATACCACTACCCATAATGCTGTTATAACAGTAACATTAGTACATACGTATTGGAGGTGGATATAAAGACACAATCACATCAGTCCAACCTTTTATACCATCACCATAAGTCTGTCTAACAGTACATAGAAACATAGTAGTTGGAGGTGTATAAGACATACATCCATCTAGTCCAACCTTATACCCTACCATAATGTCTGTCAACAGTTA
The DNA here is from genome assembly GCA_019447015.1 of Hymenochirus boettgeri. Classification (NCBI taxonomy): domain Eukaryota; kingdom Metazoa; phylum Chordata; class Amphibia; order Anura; family Pipidae; genus Hymenochirus; species Hymenochirus boettgeri. Next base: position 281,144,354 of record CM033474.1, read on the forward strand.
CACAGTAACAAGAATTGGAGTGTGTAATAAAGACCTTATGTCCATCTTGTCCAACCTTTATACTTTAACCAGAATGACTCCGGAATAACGTTACTTTTAACATGGTATGGAGGTTATAAAGACATATGTCATCTCGTCCAACCTCTATTACTCACCCAAAATGCTGTCTAACAGTTACATACAGTAGTAAACAAATTATTGGAGGTTTTATAAAGACACCATCCATTCTAGTCCAACCTTTATTACCCTACCATAATGTCTGTCTAATCAGTTACTAGTAACATAGTATTGGAGGTTTGTAAAGACACAACACAATCTAGTCCAAAATTTTATACCCTACCCTAATGTATGATACAGTACATAGTAAAATAGTATTGGAGGTTGTATAAAGACATTACGTCCATTAGTCACCTTTATGACCCTACCCATAAGTCTGTATAACCTGTTACATAGTAACATAGTATTGGAGGGTTGTATAAAGACATACATCCCATCTAGTCCAACCTTAGACCCTACCCATATGTCTGTCTAAAACAGTGACATAGTAACATAGTATTGGAGGTGTAAAAGGACCTATAACATCTAGTCCAACCATGATATCCTCCCCATAATGCATGGTAACAGTTTACATAGTAACTTGTATGTGTGGGGGGTGGAGGGGGAGGGTGGGTAGGAGCGGGGTTTGTTTTTTTGTGTTTTGGGGCTTTGTTGTTGGGTTTTTTTCTTTTTTTGTTGATAAAGACTAATCCATCTAGTCCACCTTTATACCAACCCATAATGTTGTTACATAATAACTCTGTGTAAGGTTATAAATGATCTGCAGGTTGCAAAGGCAAATGGTTACTTTTTCTATTCTTCCTCTTGGATCTTCCTATGCTTTCGACAACAGTCGATCATTTCCTCACTTATGCGCATACTTCCGTTCTTTGGGCATTTAGAGAAGTGGCCTCCTGGTTTCTATCCTATCTCTCTGACAGAACTTACTCTGTATCTTATGCTAGCAATACCTCTTCTCCTCTTGGTGTGGGGGTCCTGCAGGGTTTGTTCATGGACCCTTATTGTTTCCCTCTACACTATTTCCTTGGGAGATGTTATTACCTCTTTTGGCTTAATATCATTTATATGCTCGACTATGCACAAACCTACTTGTCACCCCTACGCTAAATCCTAATGACAATCAAGCATCTCCGACTGCCTCCTTCAAATTAAATCTTTTTAAAACTGAATGATCAATTTTTCCACCTAATATGGTCTGTCCCATCTTCTCCATCTCTGTTGACAATATCCCCACTTCCCCTACAATCTACTCGCTGACTAGGTGGTAATTATGACTGCCTCTCTCTCCTTTTCTAACCACATAACTTGTTGCAAAAACATGCCACTTCTTCCTTCCCAATATAGCCAAAATCTGCAGGTTCCTTTCTCTCCAGCTATGCTATGCATGCTCCATCATCGCGCCTCCTGGCTATTGCAACCGCTACTTCCTGCTTCCCACCTCTCTCCCCTTTAGTCTATACTTAACTCTGCCGACGTAGGTTTTGCTCTCTAATAAACGGATCCCATATCTCCTCTGTAACCGGACAACAACCTTGCTCCCCGTTTAAACAGCGCATTACATACAAAATCCTATCCTAACATTAAATCCCTTCGCTCTGCTGCTCCTACATATTTCCTCCTAGTCTCCCCATATGTTCCTGCCGTACCCTCCGCCATCGCAGAACCAGCTCCTGTACAGACACCCCCACTGGACTGCTTCCTCTCTTATACCTTTCTTCTCTTGTAGGCTCCCATCCTCGGGAATCTCTATTCCCCTCTCTCTAATTAGCAGGTTTAAATAAGCCTTACTCCTGCCTATCTGGTACCAGCACAGTATAGATATCTATATATCTATATATGATAAATCAACCCTTACATCCTACCTATCTGGTAACCAGCACAGTTATATGGTATCTATATATGATAAGTCTACCCTTACATCCACTATCTGGTAACCAGGACATACTATGGTATCTATATATCTATATATGATAAATCTACCCTTATATCCTACCTCTGGTAACCAGCACATTATATGTATTCTATATATCCTATATATGATAAATCTACCCTTACATCTACCTATCTGGTAACCAGCACAGTATATGGTATTATATATCTATATATGATAAATCTACCCTTACATCCTACCTATCTGGTAGCCAGGACAGTATATGGTATCTATATATCTAATGACAAATCTACCTTATATCCTACCTATCTGGTAGCCAGCACAGTATATGGTAATCTATATCTATATATAATAAATCTAGCCGTACATCCTACCTATTGGTAACCAGCACAGTATATGATATATATATATCTATATTGATAATCTACCCTTACACCCTGCCTATCTGGTAACCAGCACAGTATATGCTATCTAAAATATATAACTATGATAAGTCATACCCTTACATCCTCATATTCGGAACCAGCACAGTATATGGTTACATATATATCTATATGATAAATCTATACCTACATCCTACCTATCGGTAACCAGCACAGTGATATGTACTAATATCATATATGATAAATCTACCCTTACATCCTACCTATCTGGTACCAGCACGATATATGGTATCTATATATCTATATATGATAAATCTACCCTTACATCTACCTATTGGTAACCAGCCAGTATGTGGATTATATATCTATATATTATATCTACCCTTACATCCTACCTATCCGGTACCAGCACAGTATATGGTACCTATATATCTAGAATGATAAATCCTACCCTTACATCCTACCTATCTGGTAACCAGCACAGTATATGGTACCTATATATCATATATATGATAAATCTATCCTTACATCCTACCATTGGTAACCAGCACAGTATTGATAGTTTTATTTGCACTGCATACATCTCACTACCAGCACTTATACCCATTCTATTATATCTGTGTGTTACCCACTAACTAGATTGGTAAGCTCTATGGGCAGGGACCTCATTACACTCTTGTGGCAAAGCCCTAGCACTAAGTATATTATTTATGTACTGAACATCTATGTATTTACCCCCTGTATTGGCCCTATAAAACATATACATACATATAACAAGTATTAGCTGTATAAAGACATAGTTTTATATAAGACAATAAGTCCATCTAGTCCAATCTTTATACCCCCACCCATAATGCCTGGCAAAACAGTTACATAACATACGTATTGGAAATTGCATAAAGACACATTCCATCTACTCCAACCTTTACACCCTACCCATAATGCCTGTCGAACAGTTTATCCAAGGATCAAACCAGAACTACAAATATGTAGTGTCACAGCTGTAACCAAGCTGTTATTAGGGGCGGTCCACTGTTTCGGTCGCATTTGTCTCGGCTCATGTGCGTTTAACGTCTGAGGCGAGAGGGAGCATGGATGTGTAGTTACCTGTGATTGGTAAGTGATGTTTCTAACGCACGTATGGGGGGTTGGGGCGCACGGTTTAAATGTTGGGGATAACATGTGGCACTTTAGTCCTGACAGATGGCCCTGCTAGGGTAGAAAACACGTTGTGATCTATGTTCATGAAAATAAAGATTGTTTGCAGATCGATGAGACCCGTTGAGTGCTTTCAGTTTCTATGGTTTTATATTGGCTGTGGAAAGAACCCAGGCATGTTTCCAGTAGTGTGGAGGTGCTATCAGGTTAAATTCTTTATATATATATATATATATATATATATATATATAATATAAGATAGATAGATAGATAGATAGATAGATAGATAATGATACTAGATAGTAGATAGATAGATAGATGTAAGATGATAGATAGATAGATAAGATAGATAGATAGAAGATAGATAGATAGATATAGATAAAGATAGAGAGATGATAGATAGATAGCTAGATAGATAATAGATGATAGATAGATAGATGATATTCGATAGACTTGATAAATAGATAGATAGAGATAGATAGATAGATAGATAGATAGCTATTTAGATAGATAGATAGATAGATAGATAGATAGAAGCTAGATAGATAGATAGATAGATGATATAGATATGATATACGAAACATGGAGGGAAGGAGCACTCCTGAGGTTTATGAAAATCAAAACCATTATTCAGCCGTCTACGCGTCGGTCCAATGGCGGACGTTCTCAAGACGTCTTGAGAATGGGTGCCATGAACGAAACGCGTAGACGGCTTGAATAACATTTTGTTTTTATAAAACCCAGGAGCTGCTCTTCCTCCATGTTCGTATATATCCTAAACTAGGAAGGCACGGGTTCATATGTTTATCCAGTGGAGTGCCGCCGCACACAGCTCTCTCCTCTGTCTCTCTCCTCTATCTCTTACTATATAATATAATAATAAAAACATCCACAGAAAAGATAGACGCAAACTCACAGGTCTTGAAAAAAAATCCATAAGTGTTTATTCCAATCAAATGTTTTCGACCTCCAAGGCGTTCATGAGTCCTGATGATGACGGCCTTGGAGGTCGAAACATGTTGATGGAATAAACACTTATTGGATTTTTTTCAAGACCTGTGAGTGCGTCTATCTTTTCTGTGGATGTTTTGATGCAATTGGGACAGCACCCAGGCGAGTATACCTATAGGATGGAGTGCAATCGAATTGTGAATATATATATATATATATATATATATATATATATATATATAGCGAGAGAGAGAGAGAACAGGTAAACATGGAAGCACTCCTGGGTCTTGAATATAACAGATCAAATTTATTGGATTAGAACGCCAACATCAACGCGTTTCGGCCGCCATCTTGGCCGTCATCAGGATTCTGTATATATATATACAGTGTATATATATATATACACTGTATATACACACATATGTTTTAACACTTTTTATACAATTCTACATTAGCTTATCATAATCATCGTGGTCTGTATAAAAAGGTTCAACGAGATGGACATTTTCCTTTATTCAACCTTGACAACTATGTTACTATGTAATTTCTTTGCTGTGTCAGCCTTTCCTCTTTTAATGGTCCTCTTGCCAAAACTAAAAATGTTGCTTTCCTCAAACATTGAATAATGTTCTTTCACGTTGTGCTGAGAAATGGAAGGTAACATTTTGCTATCCAGCTTTTCCCTCCTTAATTTGTTTTATTCAGGATCTATTATCCCATTGTTATAACATATTGCAATAAATAGTCTATCGGGGTTCACAATAATTAGCACTACCTCTTGCTCCATCTGTGCACACAATGTTCATTCACTGTAACCAATGTAGTGGCTGGGTCACCTTCATTATTTTCCCATGAAAAATCTCCCTGCACAAATACATTGAATTACTTTTCCTTTCCTTGAAATGACATCAAGATTTTGAAACCAAAAATGAAAACAGTTTCTGGCCTACAATATATATGTGGTTCATAAACAAACTTATTTTGACATTTAGAGAACTAGCCTCAGTTGTAGAATTATAGAACCTTAATAAAACTATTTACAAGATAAGATTTCTCCCTAGAAATCTTATCATATACACTGCATGGACAAAAGTATAGGGGCACATATCTTAATAATTGAACTCAGGTGTGTCATTCAGACTGAAGTTTTTTTTTTTTTTAAATTGCGGATACAGCTGCACTTTTCAAATTTTTGACAAACTTTGGTAATATTCGATGATAAAAAGACAAATCTTCAATGTCAAAAATGTCAAAAAGTTGAAACGTCTGTGTTGAAATTAGAGATTGGTTCTGAAATCCGAATATTCCATCCAAAAAGTTCAGATTTCAGGAGCGCATTTTTTTGTTTTTATCGAACGTTTTGAGGTATTTTTGAAAATTCTCGAAAATAGCCTTGAACGTTTGATAATACTCGAAAATAGTTTTGAGGATTATCGAACTTTTGAGGCTATTTTTCAAAGTTCTCGAAAATAGCCATGAACATTTGCTAAAAATCGAAAACGTGCTCCGAAGTCTAAATTTAAGTTCCGTTTTGGATTTTCGGATCTTTGGAATTTTCCCCGAGATCAGAAAACCCGAAAACGGAATGAAATCCGGCAGTTTCGGACATCTCTAATCGAAATGTCAGAAATTCAGCATTATGTCAAGAACCAGCGTAGAAATAGTTGCATATCTATTCTATGTACAGCCAAATAAAGTTCAACTTCTATGGTACAGATGTCCAAATAGCAATAAGAAAAAATCACAATAGGTCAGTAAAACATACACACCTACAAACGATCTCTTACACCTCATCTGATGAAATTTTGTCCCTTCCTAATATTCCATGGTCAATTCTAAATGGTAATTTTTGCAAATTTATAACGACCAGAGCTCCTATTTCTTTTGTCTATATAATGTACTTTTTGTAAAATCAACAATGTAACAATAACACATTCCTTTGTTCTTCATATGAAAAAAAAAAAAAGTTATCTTTGCAGTTTATTTCTTAACCAGCATAGATTTAAGAAACAGAATATTAAAATATCAGTAAAAAATAAAGGTAAGTCTGGGGACTTGAACCTGCAACCTAATGTCTTTCTAAAAGTAGAGCATTGGCATGCTAACTGACCATAGACTGCCATTACATTTAGAAACTTTGGGGGTATTTCAAAATCGCTAGTATAAGTGTAAAACCCACACAACCCAGTGTACAATTAGGCTAACATGCCTTTTACGCATATTTTAGGGGACTGCAACATTTCCAAATGTTTTTGGAAATAGTGCAGCACTCCTGATACAATTCCTCTTAAAACAAACAAGAAAAGATGATCAATGCATATTCCTGGGCCCCATATACTATCATAATATCTGTTCTAGTGCAAACAGTAAAAAAATGGAGGGTTTTAGTTACAATTTTATGCATAAAAGTGAAAAACCTTCCAACCGCGTCAGGGTAACCCCTGTATGGAAGGTCCTAACAAATTACCTTGGGTCATTTATCTTTGCTGACACTCCCTGCATGGTTGCATTTTCATGGGAAGATTGTGACTCTGACCTTGCATTGGATTAGTATTACAGGCTATCACTTCCCCCCGCCTACTGGCTTTTAACAAGGAGGGAAGAGACCTGCCATACAATGCTTAGTATTCAAGGTGTAAAACCTCCAATTAAAGGGACGTGTTGGGGGTGCTACCACCACATGGAAGCTTGGTCAATCTTCCTGCAGAGAACCCTGCTACATTACATAAACAAAAAGGGGGGCTGTGGGAGCAATCCTATGGAGACATTATTATAACATATAGAAGAAGTGCTACTGATCTGACCAAAACATTAGAATAAACAAGAAAAGATCATCAATGCACATTCCTGGGCCCCATATACTATCATAATATAGGCCTCGGATCTCGGGGGGTTTGGTGTCAGACCTGTATCCCATCTCTAGTTATGGAAATATCAGTTTATAATAATTGCACACAACAGTTTAAAACACATAATAAAACATGATACACAATCACAATCCCATGAGTTCTTTCCATTGAGTTACACCCATTCCATGTATAGAATACTATTGAATAGAATACTTGATGAACATGGCAAATATTATGTTAACATTCAGTATCCTTCATATTGTGTATCATGCCTGAGGGAGAAGTCTAGTGCTTTGAAAGCTTGCATTTTCAATCATTTTAGTTAGCCAATAAAAGGTATTATTTTATATCCAAGATGTCTTCACTTTCATCTATGGCTAACACGGTACAATCCTCTACTAGTATGTACAGTAGTTAGTTTTAAATAATAAATTCTTACTTTCAGTGACCAGTAATTCTTTATATACTGTAGTTCTTCCATCACATTTAAACAGGCCAATATTTTTGTTATTCAATGGATATTCAATTCTGTCAATTCTCTGACTTCTGTCTCTTTCTCCTCCTTACAATCTCTCTCTTTAATACACACACATACACACACACCCACACAAACTTTAAAGATTTTTTTATTCTGTTTTTGTGTACAAGCATTTTTAGAAACAAGAGTAATGTTTTCATTATGGTTTCAGACAAAGTATACATTCTAAGTGCTCACAATTTTGAAATCAGACAAAAACATCACTGGAGCATAAATGACTTCTTAATAGTACAGGGTAATTTAAAGGCTCTTAGGGATGACATTATTGCTGTTGCAGACCAATTGTGAAGGCATGTATCATTTATCAAAATGTTTTCCAAAATGCTTGCCTTGGAAGTATCCAGGATAGCAAAGAATCAATGTCTTTCTCGAGTGCTTTTGTAAAATGTTTAAATGACTTGAAATATATTGTCTACTGTTGAAAGGAACACTTGGAGTGTTTCATATCAGAACAGTGGGCAGTTATGTTAGATTTCTATAATCCATCTGAGTTTAGCAATGAAATAATTGAAGCATGATATTATTACAAGAAAAAAAACGACAAGAATGCATTTATATATATAAAATAAGGTTACTGTATCCCAGAATGTTTAATATATGGATATTTAAAGAAAAAACATCACGAGGATGCGATAGACAGACACGTAGTGAAAAAGTTTGGTCTGTATATGTTTCTAAAATGTAAAAAATGTATAATTACTGGTATTAATTAGAGATGGCTGGTTCTCTGTGGTGGATCTTGGAGATCCGCAAATTGGGTCTTGGTATGATCTGCAGGACCCTTTAACCCTCAAAGGGCCCTTGTAAAGGCCACAATATTCCTTCCAAGGACCCGGGAGGGGTCCCAGATTGAGTCACCGGACTTCCTGAACGTCCTGCCATGAGACTTTTGGCCATTCGAGAATCCTTGAATCCTTTTGGCCATTCGAGGATTTCTGAAAATGGCCCGTGGAGACCCGGAAGTAGTGTGCGTGTTCCCCTGGAACAGGATTCATTGCCATTTACAGTTAGTTACCACTGCTATTTAAACCATTATTTTAGGCGGAAAATTCCAAATTTTTGTCCCCATTGACTTTAATGGGGGATTCACAGATTTTCAAATTTTCAGATTTTTTTGAAAATCTGCGAATCCTCAAGCATATATTTTTTTGAAAATCTGCGAATCCTCAATATCAAATATATTTCTGATATTCAGAAATTCAGCCATCTCTAGTATTAATACATTTACTGTAGTTCTGGTTGATACAGGTATTTTTTGCAATTGCCATTTGGAATCAGGAAGGATTTTTTCCCCACTTCATACTTTATTTTTGCCTTCCTTTGGATTAAATGTTAGGTAGGGTTCAGGGGTAGGCGAAAAATGTTTAACTATAAGAGTATAGGCCTTCATTAAGTCTCCAATGAAAAACAAGGATATATGTCTTCAGAAAAATTAATAAGCTGATTTTCATATTCTTTTCGTTAGTTACAGTAAAACACCTAATGTCTTCTTTAGAGTTTTATAAAAGCATTGATATATTAGATAACATATAAAAGCATAGAATACTCATAAATATTATAATTAATGATGTGTTTGATGTTTAGTAATTTACTAAATAAGTACTATATCTAATATAATAATCAACTGAAAGTAGATAATTAGTAAGTAATAATAATAATAATACTCAACTGTAAGTAGAGAGATGAATACTAACAATCATTAGATCAAACTTTTTATTTTAGAATTTACTATAAGACACAATACTTTGTTCATCACTAAGTTGCCTTGGCCAATTCTTAGCACGGTGGCTCAGTGGTTATCCTTGCAGCGCTGATGTGCTGAGTTCGATTCCACCCTTGGACACATCTGCAGGTGTTCGTATGTTCGTATGTTCTTACCGTGCTTTCGTGGGTTTCCTCTGGGCACCCCTGTTTACCCCACAATCATAAAGACATACTGGTTATATGTGTCAAATAAATGTGCTTAGATTGTAAGGTCTTCAGGGCAGGTCCTGATGTGAATGTATACATGTAATTGTAAAGCACCACAGAAGATGCTGGTGCTATATAAATCCATAATAATAATAATAATAATAATAATAATAATAATTAATTCAGGGTACAACAGTATACCCTATTTTGCCACATTACTACTGTTACATTGTTGGTTTATAAATAGAGATGGGCTCAAACCCACTTTAATGGTTCAAATTAACCTGAACGATTCAAACTATCCCAACTTTCTGAATCTTTTAGATAATTATCGAATTTTCGATAATTATCGAACATTTGAATTGATATTTCTCGACTTTAGTCGAATAGAGTGCAGTGTTCGTTAAACCTCGAATTAGGTGAAAGATAACCCTTGAAAATTTACAGGGAGATTCAATAAAAGTTCTTATCGTTTAATATGGTGCTAATTTTGCCCCAACCAATCAGAACTTATGTAACATTTGAAAGCTAACATCTGATTGGTTGGGGCAAAATTAGCATAATTTTAAACGATAAGACATTTTATTGAATAACCCCCTTAATGTGGAAGCACGAAAATAGCCTGATAGTGGGGAAAGTTAATATGTAAAAAAGTTTTGATGATATGTACGTGTTGCTCAGACCATTTCCCAGGTCCCAGAGCCATGTACAGTTAGTTACCATTGCTAATTTTTACAGTATTTAATTTGTGCTTTTTGAAGTATTTGTTACCATTGACTTTAATGGGTCAGTTTTCGAACTATTGAATTTCCAAACTTTTACTGAAGTTCGAGAACTAAACAAACTTTAAGAAGTTCGGGCAGCTCTATTAATATATCAGTCAATACAGCTCTAGGAATTACCCAAATAAAAATAGGCTGAATAAGTAACTCTACAGTACAGAAATATAAAACTCATGTTCCATTTCTAATGTTCTTAATTTAAATTTTCTCTCACATGCTCTACAATTTTTGTGAAATTATTTATTTGCCACTACTGATAAGTTCCAGTTTCAAGACAAAACTAGTTTCTATTTGGAACTGCCTGTTTAAAAAATCTGTGGATCTGACTGAATTTTCTAAATTTTCAAAACTCAAATTTATAAAGAAAAAAAAATTGTTCAAAAATGTAAAATTACAATTCAGCTGGGTTTGACTCAAATTGTCTGAACTTAAATAGGTTCCATGGAACCGCTGTCAAAATGAAACACACCAGTTTCTTTCATGTCTATTTGCCACATTATCAATTACTGTAGATACAGCAAAACTGAATTTATTATATCGGCAAGCAGCGATGGCACCTACTGTAGAAGATACTGTAAGTTTTCTATGTGCCAACTGTACCTCCAGGGGTGAAGAACTGTGTTTTAAGATCCACACCTTGGGTAAAGCTGAAAGTAAGGTAAGTTTTGAAGTCTCCCCTCCCCCTCTTTTAATATGCCGTATTTATTGCTTATCCTTATTTTACTTATTCTGTACTAATTTAATAGTATTTACATAATTTTTCTGTTCTAGCATATCATTTCTAATTATATTTAATTATGTAAGCAGACTGCAGTTCTTGTTAATTTACCCAGGCTCATTTACCCAGACTTGCTGGGAAGATATATAGAGTTAAAGTCGTGCTAGCTGGTTCGCTATCGGAACAGGACATTTACCCACAGCGATATCGGCTGTGTCTTTGTATGTGTTTATTTCTGCACTTTACCATTTATATTAGTGTGTGCATTACTTCAACTTAAGTGTCAATGGAGGGTCTGGTATAAATGGAATATTTATGGGTTTGGGTGGTTTTGAGGAATTTGGTCTGATTAATTTTACATGACATTTAGATTAGAAACATAAAAATGGAGAAACACCTTCTTATAACAGAAGGCATCTTGCAGTCAACAGAAGGCATCTTGCAGTCTCATGCTATATGAATAGCATTGCCCCCAAAACCTAAGAAACATGTTCCTCAGAGTAAGGGGCGGAGATATGCAAAATACTCCTTTATGTCCCTAAGATCTAACAAGATCGAAACACGTCGTGTCTGCAGATCAGGTGATTGGCTCTATATATTAAGCTACATTGAATGTTATTAGCCAGCAGTTCTGGGACATAAAGAAGTATTTTGCATATCTCTGCCCCTTACTCTGGGGAAAATGGGAGTAAGAAATTACTTCTTGTTTCTTAGATTTTGTGGGCAATGCTATTCATATAGCATGAGACTGCAAGATGCCTTCTGTTATAAGAAGGTGTTTCTCCAGTTCTATGCTCAGTGAAGGGCTTTTTGCTCCTTTTGACATTTTTTTTATAAGTTTACATTCCCATTCTAACCTCTCTTTTTGGGATATAAAGTTTGCCATGAGTACTATGACTTGACTGCAGGAATAGGCACCTACAGGGACATCTCTTTTATTGTTATTAATTGTAAATCTATTAGAGTTCATCCTTTGCCTCAGGGTCTGTCCTGTCTCTCCTACATACAGTCCTGAGGGGCACCTAGAACAAAAAATCAGGTATACCACATATGATGATTTGCAGGAGAAAGTTCCATTTATTTCATACCAATGTATTTCAAACTAATGTCCCTGGGGATATTAGATATCAGAGTCTTGATATTAGAAGTCACATTTTGTGACCAGTATAAAATATCTTGCATCATCGTATTTTTATATGGCCTCTCTTTTTCTTAAAATTTAAAGATTCCTAAATAAAGAATTTAGAAGCATTTCCAAAGCAGCTAAAAAATCATTGTTACCATGGTAATCCAGACTTTTTAGAACATATCTTAATTTAGATACATTGATTATATAAAAACAATCTTGAGACAATGCTCCTTAGGCAAGTTCAAAACCGCAAAATATTAAAATGTTATAAGAAACAAATAAAGGCCAAGTCAGCTAAATCAATGAGATGGGAAAGATCTCCATACTGAGATTAATCAGTTAATATAATATTGCTGTTTATTTAAAAGAATAATAATCAGTCTGCCCAAACACAATTTTCTGCCCATCATCCTATTACTAGCGTGACTTTCCGACTTTACTTATTATAGTGTTGTATATTTTAATTATAATTCTTTAAAGTTCTCATTGGCAACCTGTCGTAGGTGTATGAGGCTTTTAATTTCTCTCTCTGCGTTTTACAGTTATGATCTCTAAATGCAACAAACATTACATACTAGTGTGTACTGTAGTTCTGTCCTGAACCGGGATTCGGGTTGAAACTTCTGATTTTGTTGTCAACATTCTGTTGGTTAAAACTACTGATGAAATTTTGACACAAAGCTGTCGATATGTCAAACCAGTTCAAAATTGTATGTGAAATTTTAGTTACATTGAATTTTCATTTTTTCCCCCACACTTACGTGATTTCTAATATTCTAATATAAGGTAAATGAGGTGTATTATACTTATAAACTAAAGTAGCAACATAGTATTGGAAGTTGATTATAGACATGTTTCTAGTATAACGTTTACCCTACCCATAATGTCTGTATAACAGTTACATAGTAACATAGTATTGGAGGTTGTATAAAGACATACGTCCATCTAGTCCAACCTTTATACCCTACCTATAATGCCTGTTAACAAATTACATAGTAAACATAGTATTGGAAAGTTTTTATAAAGACTCATCCATCTATAATACAAAATGTACAGAACCACAAAAAACCGTACATCCATCTAGTCTACTCTAATGCCTGTCTAAAAGTTACATTGTAATATAGTATGGATGTTGACTGAAGGCATACCTCTATCTAGTTCCAACCTTATCCTAACCATAAGTCGTCTCACACAGTTATAGTAACATAGTATTGGAGCTTGAATAACACATACATCCATTTAGTCCAACCATTATTACCCTACCCATAATGTCTGTCTAACTGTTACCTATATTGGAGGTTGTAATTGTCTTATAAACTAATGACCATTTAGTTTAACCCTACCCATATCGTCTGTCTAACAGTTACATAGTAGCATAGTATTGGAGGTGAATAAGACATATGTCCATCTAGTCAACCTTTATACCCTACCCATAATGTCTGTATACAGTTACATAGTAACATAGTATTTGAGGTTGAGTAAAGACATGCGTCCATCTAGTCCAACTTTATACCCTACCCATAATGTCTATAACAGTTACATAGTAACATAGTATGGAGGTTGTATAAAGACATACGTCCATAGTCCAACCTTTATACCCTACCCATAATGTCTATATAACAGTACATAGTACATAGTATTGGAGGTTGTATAAAGACATACGTCCATCTAGTCCATCTTTAAACCCTACCCAATGTCTGTCTAACAGCTACATAGTAACAATATGGAAGGTTGTATAAAGACATACGTCCATCTAGTCCAACCTTTATACCCTACCTATAATGTCTGTATAACAGTTACATAGTAACATAGTATTGGAGGTTGTATAAAGACATACGTCCATCTAGTCCAACTTTATACCCTACCCATTATGTCTGTATAACAGTTACATAGTAACATAGTATTGGAGGTTTTATAAAGACATACGTCCATCTAGTCCAACCCTTATGACCCTACCCATAATGTCTGATCTAACAGTTACAAGTAAATAGTATTGGAGGTTGTATAAAGACATACGTCCACTAGGCCAATCTTAAACCCTACCCATAATGTCGTCTAACAGCTACATAGTAACAATATTGGAGGTTGTATAAAGACATATGTCCATTAGTCCAACCTTTATACCCTACCCATAAGTTTGTATAACAGTTACATAGTAACATGTATTGGAGGTTGAATAAAGACATACATCCATCTAGTCCAACCTTTATACCCTACCCATAATGACTGTATAACAGTTACATAGTAACATAGTATCAGAGCTTGAATAAGACATATGTCCTTTAGGCCTACCTTTATACTACCTATAATGTCTGTCTAACAGTACATTGTAACATAGTATTGGAGGTTGGTAAAGACATACGTCCATCTAGTTCCAATCTTTAAACCCTACCCATAATGTCTGTCTAACAGTTACATAGTAACATAATATTGGAGGTTGTATAAAGACATACGTCCATCTAGTCCAACCTTTAACCCTACCCATAATGTCTGTATAACAGTTACATAGTACATAGTTTGGAGGTTGTATAAAGACATTACATCATCTAGTCCAACCTTTATACCCTACCCATAATGTCTGTTAAACAGTTACATAGTAACATAGTATTGGAGGTTGTATAAAGACATAGTCCATCTAGCCCAACCTTTATACCTACCCATAATGTCTGTATAACAGTTACATAGTAACATAGTATTGGAGCTTGAATAAAGCCATACATTTATCTAATCCAACATTTATACCCTACCCATAATGCCTGTCAAAGAGTTATATAGTAAAATAGTATTGGAGCTTGAATAAAAACATACATTCACATAGTCTAACATTTATACCCTACACATGATGCCTGTTGAACAGTGCATATTAACAAAGTATTTTAGGTTGAATAAATACATACGTCCATCTAGTCCAACCTTTATACCCTACCCATAATGTCTGTATAACAGTTACATAGTAACATAGTATTGGAGGTTGTATAAAGACATTCATCCATCTAGTCCAACCTTTATACCCTACCCATAATGCCTGTCTAACAATTACATAGTAACATAGTATTGGAAGTTTTATAAAGACATACATCCATCTATAATACAAAATGTACAGAACCACAAAAAACCCGTACATCCATCTAGTCTACTCATAATGCCTGTCTAAAAGTTACATAGTAATATAGTAAGGATGTTGCTGAAGGCATACCTCTATCTAGTCCAACCTTTATACTCTAACCATAATGTCTGTCTCACAGTTATATAGTAACATAGTATTGGAGCTTGAATAAACACATACATCCATTTAGTCCAACCATTATACCCTACCCATAATGTCTGTCTAACTGTTACATATATTGGAGGTGTATATAAACTAATGACCATTTAGTTAACCCCTACCCATCATGTTGTCTAACAGTT
The DNA here is from genome assembly GCA_019447015.1 of Hymenochirus boettgeri. Taxonomy (NCBI): domain Eukaryota; kingdom Metazoa; phylum Chordata; class Amphibia; order Anura; family Pipidae; genus Hymenochirus; species Hymenochirus boettgeri. Next base: position 281,160,129 of record CM033474.1, read on the forward strand.
ACATAGTAGCATAGTATTGGAGGTTGAATAAAGACATATGTCCATCTAGTCCAACCTTTATACCCTACCCCATAATGTCTGTATAACAGTTACATAGTAACATAGTATTTGAGGTTGAGTAAAGACATGCGTCCATCTAGTCCAACCTTTATACCCTACCCATAATGTCTATATAACAGTTACATAGAAATAGTATGGAGGTTGTAAAAAGACACATACGTCCCTCTAGTCCAACCTTTATACCTCCCCATAATGTTATATAACAGTACATAGTACATAGTATTGGAGGTTGTATAAAGACATACGTCCATCTAGTCCATCTTTAAACCCTACCCATAATGTCTGCTAACAGCTACTAGTAACAATATTGGAGGTTGTAAAAAGACATAGTCCATCTAGTCAACCTTTATACCCTACCCATAATGTTTGTATAACAGTTACATAGTAACATAGTATGGAGGTTGAATAAAGACATACATCCATCTAGTCCAACCTTTATACCCTACCCATAATGACTGTATAACAGTTACATAGTAACATAGTATCGAGCTTGAATATAAGACATAGGTCCTTCTAGTCCTACCTTTATACCCATACTTATATGTCTGTCTTAACAGTTACATTGAACATAGTATGGAGTTGTGTAAAGACTACGTCCATCTAGTCAATCTTTAAACCCTACCCATAATGTCTGTCTAACAGTTACATAGTAACATAATATTGAGGTTTGTATAAAGACATACGTCCATCTAGTCCAACCTTTTATACCCTACCCATAATGTCTGTTATAAACAGTTACATAGTGAACATAGTATTGGAGGTGTATAAAGACATACATCCATCTTAGTCCAACCTGTATACCCTACCCATAATGTCTGTTTATAACAGTTACATAGTACATAGTATTGGAGGTTGTATAAAGACATAAGTCCATCTAGCCCAACCTTTATACCCTACCATAATGTCTGTATAACAGTTACATAGTAACTAGTATTGGAGCTGAATAAAGCCATTACATTTATCTAATCCAACATTTAACCTACCCATAATGCCTGTCAAAGAGGTATATAGTAACATAGTATTTGAGGTTGAGTAAAGACATGCGTCCATCTAGTCCAACCTTTATACCCTACCCATAATGTCTATATAACAGTTACATAGTAACATAGTATTGGAGGTTGTATAAAGACATACGTCCATCTAGTCCAAACTAACATGTAACTGTTTATACGACATTATGGGAGGGTATAAAGGTTGGACTAGATGGACGTATGTATTTATTTCAACCTAAAATACTTTGTTAATATGTCACTGTTCAACAGCGCTCATGTGTAGGGTATAAATGTTAACTATGTGATGTATGTTTTTTATTCAAGCTCCAATACTATTTTACTATATAACTCTTTGACAGGCATTATGGGTGGTATAAATGTTGGATTAGATAAATTGTATGCTTTATTCAAGCTCCAATACTAGTTACTATGTACTGTTATCAGACATTATGGGTAGGTATAAAGGTTGGGCTAGATGGACTTATGTCTTATACAACCTCCAATACTATGTTTACTATGTAACTGTTATACAGACATTATGGTAGGGTATACAGGTTGGACTAGATGGATGTTGTCTTTATACAACCTCCAATACTATGTTACTATGTACTGTTAATACAGACATTATGGGTAGGGTATAAAGGTTGGATAGTGGACGTATGTCTTTATACAACCTCCAATATTATGTTACTCTGTAACTGTTAGACAGACATTATGGGTAGGGTTTAAAGATTGGACTAGATGGACGTATGTCTTTACCCAACCTCCAATACTATGTTACAATGTAACTGTTAACAGACATATAGGTATGTATAAAGGTAGGACTAGAAGACTATGTCTTTATTCAAGCTCGATACTATGTTACTTGTAACTGTTATACAGTCATTATGGGTAGGGTATAAATGTGGACTAGATGGATGTATGTCTTAATTCAACCTCAATACTATGTTACTATGTAACTGTTATACAAACATTATGGGTAGGGTTATAAAGGTTGGACTAGATGGACATATGTCTTTATACAACCTCCAATATTTTTACTATGTAGCTGTTGACAGACTTATGGGTAGGGTTTAAAGATTGGACTAGATGGACGTATGTCTTTACACACCTCCAATACTATTTTACTATGTAACTGTTATATAGACATTATGGGTAGGGTTAAGGTTGGACTAGATGGACGTATGTCTTTATACAACCTCCAATACTATTTACTATGTAACTGTTTATAGACATTATGGGTAGGGTATAAAGGTTGGACTAGATGGACCATGTCTTTACTCAACCTCAAATACTATGTTCACTATGTAACTGTTTACAGACATTATGGGGTAGGGTTAAGGTTGTACTAGATGGAACATATGTCTTTATTCAACCTCCAATACTATGCACTAATGTAACTGTTAGACAACATGATGGTAGGGGTTAAACTAAATGGTCATTAGTTTATATACAACCTCCAATATATGTAACAGTTAGACAGACATTATGGGTAGGGTATAATGGTTGACTAAATGGATGTATGTGTTTATTCAAGCTCCAATACTATGTTACTATATAACTGTGGAACGACATTATGGTTAGAGTATAAAGGTTGGACTAGATAGAGGTAGCCTTCAGTCAACATCCATACTATATTACTAGTAACTTTTAGACAGGCATTTAGAGTAGACTAGATGGATGTACGGGTTTTTTGTGTTCTGTACATTTTGTATTTAGATGGATGTATGTCTTTATAAAAACTTCCAATACTATGTAACTGTGTAATTGGTTAGACAGGCATATGGGTAGGGTATAAAGGTTGACAGATGGATAATGTCTTATACAACCCTCCAATCTATGATACTCTGTAACTGTTTTACAGACATTATGGGTAGGGTATAAAGTTGGACTAGATGGACGTATGTATTTATTCAACCTAAAATCTTTGTTAATAGTCCACTGTCAACAGGCATCAGTGTAGGGATAAATGTTTAGACTATGTGAATGTATGTTTTATTTCAAGCTCCATACTATTTTACTATATAACTCTTTGACAGGCATTATGGGTAGGGTATAAAGTTGGATTAGATAAATGTATGGCTTATTCAAGCTCCAATACTATGTTACATTAACTGTTATACAGACATTATGGGTAGGGTATAAAGGTTGGGCTAGAGGACTTATGTCTTTATACAACCTCCAATACTATGTTACTATGTAACTGTTTACACATTATGGGTAGGGTTAAAGGTTGAGACTAGATGGATGATGTCTTTTACAACCACCATATATGTTACTATGTAACTGTTATACAGCATTATGGGTAGGGTCTAAAGGTTGGACTAGATGGACGTATGTCTTTATACAACCTCCAATATTATGTTACTATGTAACTGTTAGACAGACATTATGGGTAGGGTTTTAAGATTGACTAGATGGACGTATGTCTTTACAACCACCTCCAATACTATGTTACATGTAACTGTTAGACAGACATTATAGGTAGGTATAAAGGTAGGACTAGAAGGACATATGTCTTTATTCACGCTCATACACATACCCAGCAGGATACATGATACAATACACAGCAGACTCAACATGATACACATACCACAAAACAGCGACTAACATCGATAACACATACCACATCAGGACACATGATACACATAACACAGCAGATTACAAGTGGCACATCAACGCAAGATTACATGGCACACACAGATGACATGATACACATGACACAGCAGAAACATGTACCACATACCACAACAAAGACATGATACATATACAAAGCAGACTACATGATACACTACACAAGGACTACATGATACATACACAGCAGACTACATGATACACATACACAACAAGGACTACATGCTACACTAACAGAAGCAGACTAACATGATACACATTACACAGCAGGAACTACATGATACACATACACAACAACTACATGATACATTATACACAGCAGGACTACATGATACACATACACAGCAGACTACATGGCACACATACACAGCAGACTACATGGCACACATACACAAACAGAATACATGATACACTAACAGCAGACTCATGATACACATAACCAACAGACTACATTGATACACATACACAGCAGAATACATGATACACATACACAACAGACTACATGATACACCATACACGCAGACGAACGTGATACTCATACACAACAGACTACATGATACCACAACAGCAGACTAGTGATACTAATAAAAAGCAGACTACATGGCACACATACACAAGACAGAATTACGTGATACTCATAAAACAATACATGATACACATACACAGCAGATACATGATACACATACACAGCAGACTAACATTTTTTTTGATTACACATAAACAACAGACTACATGATACAACATACCAGCAGACTACGTGATACTCATACACAGCGACTAACATGATACACATACACAACAGACTACATGATACACATACACGCGATACGTGATACTAATACACAGCAGATACATGATACACATACACAACAGACTACATGATACAATACACAAACAGACTACAGTGATTAACAACATAACCGCAGACTACATATACACATACACAAACAGACTACAGCTACACATACACATCAGACTAATGATACACATACACAGCAGATTACATGGCAACAATTACCAGCAGATACATGGCACACCACAGATTAATATAAACATACACAGCAGACACAGTGAAACCAACACAACAAACATACATTATGCATATACACAGCAGGACTACATGATACACATACACAACAGACTACATGTACCCATACACAGCAGATACAGGCAATACACCATTACACAACACGATCTGATACACATTCCAGCGACTAATGATACACATTACAACATCAGAACTACATGATACACATACTGACACAGACACTACATGACACAATACACCAACATGATACACATACCAGCCGCACCCATTGTACACATACACAACAAACTACAGATCACATCTACACAGCAGACTCACATGATACACATTAACAACAGACTCAGATACAACTACACACAACAGACTCATGATTACACATAACAACAGACTACATGTAACCCCAGCGACTACATGATACACTTACACAACAACTAATGTGATATACGCACAACATGTCCACACAAACAGGACTACATGATACCAATACACAGAGACTACATGAACAACCAACAACATGACACCAGCAGACTACATGATACACATTACCAAAACTAGATATACAAGCTACATGTAAAACTTACACCAGCACTACATAACATCACAACAGAACGGATCACATAAGATACCGATACACAACAAGGACCTATACATACCCAGCCATATAACATACACGCAGACACCATGATACTCATACACAACAGGACTACATGATACACATACAACAACAGACTAATGATTACACATAACACAACAGACTACATGAATATACACAGCAGGACTACATGATACACAACATACACAAAACAGACTACATGATACTTCATACACAGACAGATCATGGCCCCACATAACAGTAGACTAAGGCACAATACACAGCAGACTACATTGATACACATACACAACGGACTACATGATGCACATACACAATGGACTAAATGATACACATACACAGCAGACTAATGATACACATAACACAGCAGACTACATGATACACATACACCATCAGATTCAAGTGACACATACCAGACGTTCACAGGCATACATAAACAGCAGCACTACATGGATACACAACACAACAGACTACATGATACACATACACAGCAGATTACATGGCACACATAACACAGAAGTTACAATGGATAATGACAAGCAGATACTGATACACATACAAAAGACCTACATGAACTATACAAGCAGATTCAGCACATGGCACAGCAGTACACACGTTAAATGGCACACATTACACCAGCAGACAATGATACACCAAACACAGCAGACTAAATGATACTCATAATAGCAGATACATGGCACCATACAAAGGACTAAATGGCAAACATACAACCGAAGATTTACACACACACACACAACACACACACACCACACAAGTAGGACTACATTACACAATACACAGCACAGTTGCTTATGCTTTGTTTCAAAGGATTGTTTGATTGAACTGAAGCCGATGGGTTTCAAAACAACTTTGAAATGCAACTTGTTACTGATATTTCAGAGAGTTATATGATTATCAATGTGATCACTAAATAAAATTTTGGTAACATAGAAAATTGAGGTTGTTGAATAAGGACATACGCCAACTAGTCCAACCTTCTATACCCTACCCATAATGTCGTGTCTAAACAGTTACAACGTAAGATAACTTGGAGGGTTGTAATAAAAGAACTTACGTCCATCTAGTCCAACCTCATTACCCATACCAAATGTCTGATAAACAGTTAAATAGTAACATAGTAGTGGAGGTTCTTGTATAAAGGACATCGCCAATCAGTCCAACCTTTATACCCTACCACTAAGTCTGTAAACAGTTACCTAGTAACATAGATTGGAGGTTGTATAAAGACATCGCCAATCAGTCCACCTTTATACCCTCATACCCATAATTGTCGTGATAAAAGTTACATAGTAACAAGTATTGGAGGTGTATAAAGACATAGTACATTACGTCACCACCTTTATACCCTACCCATAAGCTGCTAAACAGTTACATAGTAACTAGTATTGAGGTGTATAAAGAATACATCCTCTAGTCCAACCCTTATACCCTACCATAAGTCTATATAACCAGTTAACATTAAAAATAGTATTGGAGGTCTGTATAAGACATACGTCCATCTAGTCCAACTCTTATACCCTACCATAAGTGTCTGGTATAAAGTTACATAGTATTGGAGGTTGTATAAAGCATATACATCCATCTAGTCCACATTTTATACCCTACCCAATTCGGTCTAACAGTACATAGTAATCAGTATGTGGAGGTTGTATAAAGACTACTCAATCTAGTCCAACCTTTATACCTACCAAAATGATCTGTCGTAACAGTTAACAGTAAAATAGAATGGAGGTTGTATAAAGACATAAGTCTTCTAGTCCAACCTTTATACCCTACCATTAATGTCTGTGTAACAGTTACATAGTAAAATAGTAATGGAGGTTGTATTGTTAAAGGCATACATCCATCCAGTACAACCTTTTACCTACCCATAATGTCTGTATCACAGTTACATAGAAACATAGTATTGGAGGTTTTGTATAAAGAACATCACATCCATCTAGTCCAACCTTTACCCTACCCATAATGTGTCTGTCTAACAGTTACATAGTAACATAGTATGGAGGTTGATAAAGACATACATCCATCTAGTCCAACCTTTATACCCTACCCATAAGTTGTATCTAACAGTACACAGTAACATAGAATTGGAGGTTGTATAAAGAATATGTCATTCTGTCCAACCTTTAACTACCCATAATGCCTGCCCAACAGTTACTTAGTAAACATGTATTGGAAGGGTTTGTATAAAGACATGTCATCTAGTCCAACCCTTATTACCTACCCAAAATGCCTGTATAACAGTTACATGTACAGTAGTAACTATATTGGAGGTTTTATAAAGACACAATCCATCTAGTCAACCTTTATACCTACCATCACTGTGGCTAACAGTTACATAGAACATAGTATTGGAGGTTGTATAAAGAAGACACATCCATCTAGTCCAACTTTAACCCTACCCATAATGTCTGTATAACAGTTACATAGTACACAAGTATTGGAGGTTGTATAAAGAAGTACGGCCATCTAGTCCAACTTTATACCCTAACCCCTAATTGTCTGATATAACAGTTACATAGTAACATAGTATTGGAGGTTGTATAAGGACATACATCCATCTAGTCCAAACCTTTATACCCTACCCATAATGCTGTCTAACAGTGACATAGTAACATAGTATTGGAGGTTGTAAAAGACATACATCCATATAGTCCAACCATGAATCCCCCCATAATGCATGGACAGTTACATAGTAACTTGGTATTGGAGGTTGTATAAAGACATACATCCATCTAGTCCACCTTTATACCAACCTAATGTCTGACAATAATACTCTGTTTGTAAGGTATAAATGTCTCGCAGGTGCAAAGGCACAATGGTTACTTTCTATATCTTATCTCCTTGATCTCTCTTGCTTTCGACACAAGTCGATTCATTCCCTCCTATGCGCATACTTCAGTCTTTTGGGGCATTAGAAGAAGTGGCTCTCTGGTTGATCTATCCTCTACGCTGACAGAACTACTCTGTATCTTATGCTAGAAACCTCTTCTCTCTTGGTGTGGGGGCCTGCAGGGTTTTGTTCATGGACCCTTATGTTCTCCCTCTACACTATTCTTGGGAGATGTATATACCCTCTTTGCTCAATATCATTTATGCAGAACTATGCACAAACCACTGGTCACCCCTACGCTAACTCCTGACATCCAATCAAGCATCTCCGACGGCTCCACTAATCAACATTAAATCTTTTTAGAAATGAACCACCTGTCACATTTTCAGCCAATATGGTCCTGTTCCACTTTTCCATCTCGGTGACAATACCCCACTTCCCCTGTCCAATTTACTCGTGCTAGGGGTGGTAATTATTGAATCTCCTATCCCTTTTCTAACACTTAATATGTTGCAAAAAAACATGCCACTCTCTTCCTTCCCATTATAGCCAAAATCTGAGGTTCCTTCTCTCCAGCTATGCTATGCATGCTACTAGACATCATGGCCTGGACTATTGCCACCTGCTACTTGCTGCTTCCAACCCTCTCTCCCTGTCTGATACTTAACTCTGCCGTACTCGTATTGTTTTGCTCTCTAATAAACCGGATCCATATCTCCTCTGTACCGGACAACAACCCTTGCTCCCGTTTAAACAGCGCATTACATACAAAATCACTTCTCCATAACAGTTAAATCCCTTCGCTCTTGCTCCTCAATATTTCCTCTCTAGTCTCCCCATATGTTCCTGCCGTACCTCCGCTCATCGCAGAACAAGCTCCTGTACAGACCCCCATCGGACGCTTCGCTCTTTAACCTTTCTCTCTTTGTAGCTCCACCTCGGGAATTCTATTCCCTCTCATCTATTAGCAGGTAAAATATAGCCTTACATCCTGCCTATCGGTAACCAGCACAGTATATGATATCTCATATATCTATATATGCATAAATCGACCCTTACATCCTACCTATCTGGTAACCAGCACAGTATATAGTGGTATCTTATATATGTAAGTCTACCCTTACATCTTACCATCTGGTAAACCAGGGACAGTATATGGTATCAATATCTAGATTGACTAATCTACCTTATAGCCAACCTATCATGGTACCTGCACATTATATGGTAGCTATATATCTATATATGATAAATCTACCCTACATACCTACCTATCTGGGTAAACCAGCAAGTATATGTTATCTAATATATATATATGATAAAATCTACCCGTACATCCTACTATTGAGCCGGACAGGTATATGGATCTTATAATCATATATATGCACAATCTCCCCTTATACCTACCTATTGGTAGCCAGCACAGTATATGGAGTATATATATCTATAATAATAATCTAGCCTTGACATCCTACTATCTGGTAACCAGCACAGTATTGCATATCATATATCATATATGTAAATACCTTACACCCTGCCTATCTGGTAACACAGCACAGTATATTGATATACTAAATCATCCTATATATGATAGCTCTACCCTTACTCTATCCTATTGGTAACCAGCACGTATATGGTACTATTATATCATATATATGATAAATTCATTCCTGTAATCTACCTCCATGGAACCAGCACTCAGATAGGTATATATATCGAGTATTATGATTAAATCTACCCTTACATCCTACCTATCTGGGTAACCAGCAGAGTATATGTACTATATTATCTATGAATGATAAATCACCCTTACATGCCCCTACTATCTGGTAACCCAGCACAGTATGTGGTATTATATATCTATATATGATATCACCCACTTACATCCTACTTACGCAGTAACAAGCACAGTATATGGTACCTATATATCTATATAGATAATCTACACCTAATCCTACCTCTCTGGTACCAGCACCAGTATATGGGTACACTAATATCTATATATGATAAATCTATCCGTTAACCTACTATTGGTAAACCAGCAAGATATTGATAGTTTTTTATTTGCAATGCATACATTCCACTCCAGCACTTATTACCACTTCTATATATCTGTGTTACCAACTAAACTCGAATGTAGCTGCTATGGGGAGGGACTCATTACCTTGTGGCAAAGCCTTAGCACTAAAGTTATATCTATTATTGTACTGAACTATCTATGTATTTTACCCTCACTTGTATTGGCCTATATAACATATACATACATCATATACATTAGTTATTAGCTCGATAGACATTAAGTTTTATAAGACATAAGTACAGCTAGTCCAATCTTTATACACCCATCCCATAATGCCCTGGCCAAACAGTTACATAGTAACATAGTATTGGAAATTGCATAAAGAACACATGGTCATCTATCTCCACCTTTACACCTACCCATTAATGCCGTGAACAGTAATCAGGATCAACCAGAAACACAATTATTATGTAGTGTACACAGCTGTAAACCAAGCTGTTATTAGGGGCGGGTCCACTGTTCGGTCGCCATTTGTCTGGGCTCATGTGCGTGTTAAACGTCTGAGCAGAGGGGGGCATGGATGGTAGTGTACTGTATTGGTAAGTGATGGTTTCTCGAAAGTATGGGGGTTGTGCGCCAACGGGTTGTAATGCTTGGGGATAAATGGGCACTTTAGTCCTGACGATGGCCCTTGCCTAGGGTTTAGACACTGTGATCATGTCATTGATATAAGATTGGTTTGAGATTACGATGAAGACCCGTTGAGTGCTTTCAGTTTCTATGGATTTGTATATTGGATGGGGAAGACACCAGGCTTGTTTTCCAGTAGTGTGGCAGTGCATATCGGTTGGAAATTTTAACTATCTATATATATATATATATATTATATATATATATAGATAGATAGATAGATAGATAGATGAGATAAGATCGAATAGATAGATCAGATAGATAGATAGATGACATAGATCGATAGAGAGAAGATGAGATAGATAGAGATGTAGATAGTAGATATTGCAGATAGATAGATAGATAGATAGATATGATAGATATAGATAGGAGATCTAGATGATAGCTAAGATAGATTAGATTAGATTGATTAATGATAAGATCAGATGGATTAGATAGATAGATAGATTTAGATCAGCTAGAAGATAGAGATAGTAGATAGATAGAGCTAGATTAGATAGATCGAATAGAATAGATATTAGATATCCGAACATGGAGGGAAGAGCCTCCTGAGGTTTATGAAAATCAAAACATTCTATTCACAGCACGTCTACGCGTTTCGGTCCAAGGGGACCGTTATCAGAACGTTGAGCCAATGGTTCCGCCATTGAACCGAAACGGTAGACGGCTGAATAAACAATTGTGTTTTTTTATAAACCAGGCGTGCTCCATCCCTCCATGTTCGTATATACCTAAACATAGGAAGCCACCGGGGGTTCATATGTTTATCCAGGAGTGCCGCTCCGCACCACAGCTTTCTCTCTCTCTCTCTCTCCTCTCTATATATATATTATATATAAACATCCACAGAAAGAGTAGACGCCACTCACGCGTCTGAAAAAAATCCAATAAGTTGTTTATTCCATCAAATGGTTTCGACCTCCAAGGCCTATGAGTCTGATGACGGCCTTGGAGTCGAAACATGTTGATGGAATAAACACTTATGTGGATTTTTTCAAAGACGTGAGGAGTTTATTCTTTTCTGTGGATGTTTTGATGCAATTGGGGACAGCACCCAGGCGATGTATACCTATAGGAGGAGTGCAATCGAATTGTGAATAGTATTAGATCTATTATATATATATATAATATATCTAATGCGAGCGAGAGAGAGGAAAAGGTAAACAGGATAGCACTCCTGGGTCGTGAATATAAAGATCAAATTTATGGCTTAGAAGACAACATAACGCGTTCTCGCCGCCCATCTTGGCCGTCATAAGGCTTCTGCTATTATAATATACCAGTGTATATTATATATACACTGATAGATACACACATATGTTTTAACACTTTTTATACAATTCTACATTAGCTTATCATAATCCACGTGGTACTGTATAAAGTTCAACGGAGCGACATTTCTTTATTCAACTTGCAACATATATGTTTCACTATGTATTGTGTGTCAAGCCTTCCTCTTTTACATGGATTCTGCACAAAAATAAAAATGTTGCTTTCCTCAACATTGATAATGTTCTTCAACGTTTTTGTGTGAGAAATGAAGGGGTAACATTTGATATCCAGCTTTTCCTCCTTAATTTGTTTTATCAGGAATCATTATCCATGTTGAACATTATGCATAAATAGTTCTATCGGGGTTCACATAATAGATACCTCTGCCTCCCATCTGTGCCACACCAATGTTCATTCACTGAACCAAGTAGTGGCGGGTCACCCTTCATTATTTTCCATGAAACAAATCATCCTGCACAAAGACATTGAATTACTTTTTCCCTTCCTGCAAATGACATCAAGATTTGAAACAAAAATGAAAACAGTTTTGGCCTAATATTATGTGGTTCATAAACACAAATATTTGACATTTAGAGGAAATAGCCTCAGTTGTAGATATAGAACCTATTAAAAATATTTACAGATAAGATTTCTCCCTAAATCGTTATCATTAACTGGCCTGGCACAAAAGTAGAGGGCAACATATCTTAATATTGGAACTCGGTGTGTCTTCAGACTGAAGGTTTTTTTTTTTTTTAATTCGGGATACAGCTGCATTTTCAAATTTTTGACAAAACTTGTAATTTCGTGATTAAAAAGCACAAATCTTCAATGTCAAAAATGTCCAAAAGTTGAAACGTCTGTGTTGGAAATTAGCAGATTGGTTCTGAAATCCGAATATTCATCCAAAAAGTCATTTCAGGAGCGACATTTTTGTGTGATCGAAACGTTTTGAGTGGTTTTTTGAAAATTCTCGGAAAATAGGCTTGACAGTTGATATACCGAAATAGTTTGAGGATTTATCGAACTTTGAGGAATTTTCCCAAAGTTTCGCAAAATAAGCCATGAAAGTCTTGCTAAAACGAAAACGTGGCTCGAAGTCTAATTTAAGTTCGTTTTGATTTTCAGGATTCTTTGGAATTTTCCCGAGTCAGAAAACCCGAAAGCAATGAAATCCGGCAGTATTCGGACAGCTCTAATCGAAAGTCAGAAATTCAGCATTGATGTTCAAGAACCAGCAGTAGAAACTAGTGCATATCTTTTTAGTGTACAGCACAAAAAAGTTTTCAACGTTCTATGGTACAGATGTCAAACTAGCAATAAGCGAAAAAATCAACATAGGTCGTACAACACTACACCCTTACAAACGATCTTCATTCCTCATTGAGGAAATATTTGTCCCTTCCTAAATTCCATGGTCAATTTAATGTAATTTTGCAAAATTATAACGGACCAGGCCTCCATATTTTTTCTGTCTATTTAATGTACGTTTTGTTCAAATCAACAATGTAACATCACAACATCCTTTGTTCGTTCATATGAAAAAAAAAAAAAAGTATCCTTTGCAGTTTATTTCTGAACCAGCATAGATTTAAGAAACAGAACTATTACATTCAGTAAAAAATACAGGTAAGTTGGGACCTTGAACATGCACACCTAAAGGTTTTCTAAAAGTAGCGCATGGCATGCTAACTGACATAGACGCCATTACATTTCAGCAAACTTTGGGGGTATTTCAAAATCGTAGTAAAGTGTGGAAAAACCCACAAAACCAGTGTTACAATTAGGCTAAACAGTGCCTTTTACGGCATAGTTAGGCGAACTGCAACATTTCCCATGTTTTTGGAAAATAGGGCAGCACTCCTGATACAATTCCTCTTAAAAAACAAGAAAAGATGATTCACTGCATATTCGTGGGCCCCCAATACTATCATAATTGTCTAGTGCAAACAGTAAAAAAAAAAAAATGGAGGGTTCAGTTACACATTTTTATGCAAAAGTGAAAACCTTCCAAACCGCGTCGGGGTAACCCTGTGGAAGGCCAACAAATTACCTTGGGTCATTCTATTGTGACACTCCCTGCATGGTTGCTTTTTCATGGGAGAGATTGGACTTTGATCCTTGCATGGATTAGTTACAGGCTACACTTCCCCCCGCCTACTGGCTTTAACAAGGAGGGAAGAGACCTGCCATACACTGTTAGTATTCAAGGTTTGTAAGAACCTCACTAATAAAGGGACGTGTTGGGGGCTGCTCACCACTGGAAGCTTGGTCAATCTTACTGGCCGCCAGAGAACCTGCTACTTACATAAAAAAAAAGGGGGCTGTGGGAGCAATCCTATGGAGACATTATTTATACAATAGAAGTAAGTGTACTGAATCTGACAAAACATTAGATAAACAAGAAAAGATATCGAATGCACATTCCTGGGCCCATATACTATCATAATATAGGCCTCAGGATCTCGGGGGTTGAGTGGTTCAGACCTGTATCCCATCTCTAGTATGGAAATATCAGGTTTAAATAATTGCCAACATAAACTATTATAAACATCTAAACAGAGTACAAACCAGATCAGGTTCTCTCCATGAGTCCACACCCATCCAGTATAGATATATTGAATAGGAATACTTGATGAACAGCGCAAAATATTAGTTAACATCAGTATCTTCATTAGGTGTAGCATGCTGAGGGAGAAGTCTAGGCTTGAAGCTTTTTGCATTTCAATCATTCTTAGTTGTCCAATAAAAGGTATAGTTTTATCCAAGTGTCTCACTTCATCTTCATGGCTAACACGGTGACACATCCTCTACTCAGTGATGTACAGTAGTAGTTTTAAATAATAATCTTACTTTCAGTGACCATAATTCTTATATTACGTAGGTTCTTCCACTCACATTTAAAAGGCCAATATTTTGTTATTCAATGGATATTACAACTTCTGTCAATTTCTGACTTGTCTCTTTCTCCTCCGTACAATCATCTCTGTAATACTACACACATAACACACACCCACAAAACTTTAAAGATTTTTTGATTCTGTTTGTACAAGATTATGTAGAAACAAAGAGTAAGTTTTATTATGGTTTCAGACAAAGTATACCTATCTAAGTGCTCACATTTGTGAACATCAGAGACAAAAAAACATCACTGAGATCCTAATGGATCTTAATAGTACAGGGATAATTTAGAAGGCTTAGGGATGACATTTATTGGTGTTGCAGCCAATTGTGAAGGCATGAATATTATCAAATGTTTTCCAAACATGCTTGCCTTGGAAGTTCCAGGATAGCAAAGAATCAGTCTTTCTCGAGTGAATCATTTGTACATGTAAATGACTTCGAAAATATATTGTTCTGTTGAAAGGAACACTTGGAGAGTGATTTCATATCGAACAGTGGGCAGTAGTATGTAGATTTCTATAATCCATCTGAGTTTAGCATGAATATTGAAAGATGATATATTACAAGAAAAAAACGACAAGGAATCATTATAATATATAAAATCGGTACTGTATCCCGAGAATGTTTAAATCTATGGATATTAAAGAAAAAACATCACGAGGTAATGCGAATAGACCAGGCACGTAGTGAAAAAAGTTTCTTGGCTGTATGATGTTTTAAATGTACAAAAATGTATGAAGTATGGTATTATTAGAGAGTGGCTGGTTTCTGTGGTGGATTTGGAGTCCGAACAAATTGGGTTTGGTATGTCGGCAGGACCCCTTTAACCCTCACACAGGGCCCTGTAAAGGCCACAATCATTCCTCCAAGGACCCGGGAGGGGTCCCAGGATTGAGTCAACGGGACTCCTGAAGTCCTGCCATGAGACTTTTGGCCATTCGAGAATCTTGAATCCTTTTGGCATTCGAGGATTTTCTGAAAAATGGGCCCGTGGAGGACCGGGGCGAAAGTAGTGTGCCGTGTCCCCTGGAACGGCTTCATTGCCATTCGTTTAAGTTACACTGTATTTAACCTATTTTTAGGCGGAAACATTCCAATTTTTGTACCCCATTGACTTAATGGGGGGGGGATTCACAGATTTCAAATGTAGATTTTTTGAAAATCGGAACTCCTCAAGCATATATTTTTTTGAAAATCGCGAATCTCAATATAAATAGATTTCGTGAATTCAGCAATTCAGCCATTCTCAGATAGTATTAATCATTAGGTAGTTCTGGTGGATACAGGTATTTTTTGCAATGGCCATTGGAATCAGGAAAGGATTTTTTTCCCCCACTTCTACGTTTATTTTTTCCTTCCTTTGGGATTAACTGTTAGGTAGGGTTCAGGGGGTAGGCGAAAAGTTTAACTATAAGAGTATAGGCCTTCATTAAGTCTCCAAATGAAAAACAAGGATTAGTGTCTTCAGAAAAAATTAATAAGCTGATTTTATATTCTTTTTCGTTAGTTACAGTAAAACACCTAATGTCTTCTTTAGAGTTTTATAAAAGCATTGATATATTAGATAACATATAAAAAGCATCGAATCTCATAAATATTATAATTAATGATGTGTTTGATGTTTAGTAATTTACTAATAAGTACTTATATCACTATAATAATCAAGAAAGTAGATAATTAGTAAATAATAAATTAATAAACTGCAACTGTAAGTAGAGAGATTGAATACTAACAACTCTTAGATCAAAATTTTTAGTTTCAGAATTTTACTATAAGACAAATACTTGCTTCCCTCACAAGTTGCCTGGCCAATTTCTAGCACGGTGTGTCGTGGTGTATCCTTGCAGCGCTGATGTGCTGGAGTTCATCTCCACCCTTGGGACCATCGTGCAGGTGTATGTAGTCGATGTTTTACGTGCTTTCGTGGGTTCTCTGGGCACCCTGTTTACCCACAATCATAAAAGACATACTGGTTATAGTCTGTCAACATATAATGTGCTTAGATGTAAGGTTTCAGGGCGAGTGTCTGATGTGAATGTATACATGTAATTGTAAAAGCCACACAAGAAGATGATGGTGTTAGATAAATCCATAATAATAATACAATAATAATTAATAAGAAATTAATTCGGGTTACAACAGGTATACCCTATTTGCCACATTACTACTGGTTACATTGTTGGTTTATAAATAGAGATGGGCTCAAACCCATTTAATGGTTCAAATTAACTGAACGATTCAACTCCCAACTTTCTGAATCTTTAATAATTATGAAATGTTTCGATAATATGCGAACATGTTGAATTGAGATTTCTCGACTTTAGGTCGACTCGCAGTGCAGTGTCGTTACACCTCGAATAGGTGAAAGATAACCTTGAAAATTACAGGGAGCTTCAATAAAGGTTTTATCGTGTATATGGTGTGCTAATTTTGCCCCAACCAATCGAGAACTTATGTACCATTGAAAACGCTAACAGTGATGGTTGGGGCCAAAATAGCATAATTTTTAACGATATTAAGACAATTTGATTGAATAACCCCCTTATTGTGGGGAGCACGGAAAATAGCCTATAGTGGGGGAAGTTATATGTACACGTTGTTTGATGATATGCTAAGTGTTGTTCAGACCATTCCCAGGGTCCAGAGCCATGTACAGTTAGTTACATTGCTATAATTTTACAGTATTTAATTTGCTTTTTAAGTAGTTGTTACCATGAATTAATGGGTCGTTTTCAAACTATTGAAATTCCAAACTTTTACTGAAGTTCGAGAATTAACCAAACTTTAAGAGTATCTGGGAGCTCTATTAATATATCGACAATACTAGACTCAGGATTCCCAAATAAAAATGGGCTTGATAAGTAATCTGACGTACAGGAAAATAACTCCATGTTCCATTCTAATGTTCTAATTTAAATTTTCTCACAGTGCTCTACAATTTTTGATGAAAATTACTTTATTGCCACTAATGATAAGTTCCAGTTTCAAGCCAAACAACTAGCTTTCTATTGGAAAACTGCCGTTTAAAACAAACTTGTGGATCTGACTGAATTTTCTAAATTTTCAAAAATCAAATTTATAAAGAAAAAAAATGTTCAAAAATAGATAAAATTACAATTCAGCTGGGTGGACTCAATTGTCTGAAGTTAGAAGGTTCCTGGAACGCTGTACAAAGAAACACCCCAGTTCTTCATGTATTGCCATCCATTATCAATTCCTGTAGACAGCAAAACTGAATTTACTTATAACTCGGCAAGCAGCGATGCACCTAAGGTAGAAGATACTGTAAGTTATCTCATGTGCCCAACTGTACCTCCCAGGGGAGTGAAGAAGTGTTTGTACGTCCACACCTTGGGTAAAGCTGAAAGTAAGGTCAAGTTTGAAAGTCTCCCCTCCCCCTCTTAATATGCAGTTATTTATGTCTTATCCTTATTTTTACTTATTCTGTACTAATTTAATTGGATTACATGAATTTTTTCGTTTCTAGATATCATTTCTAACTATATTTCAAGTATTAACGCCAGACTGCAGTCTTGTTAATTTACCCAGGCTCATTTACCCAGACTGCTGGAAGATATATAGAGTTAAAGCTGTGTAGCTGGTTCGCTATCGGAACACGGACATTTACCCACAGCGTATCGTGTTTGTGCTTGTATGTGTTATTTCGCAACTTACCATGTTATTAGTGGTGCAGTACTTAATCTAGTGTCAAGTGGAGGGTCGGGTATACAATGGAATATTATGGGTTTTGAGGTGGTGTTTTGAGAATTTGTCTGATTAATTTTACATGAATTGAGTTAGAAAACATAAAATGGATGAAACACCTTTATAAACGAAGGGCATCTTGCAGGCTAACAGAAGGCATTTGCAGTCTCATGTATATGAATAGCATTGCCCCCAAAAACTAAGAAACCATGTCCTCAGCAGTAAAGGGGCGGGAGATATGCAAAAATACTACTTATGTCCTCAGATCAACAAGATCCGAAAACGTGCTGGGTCTGCAGATCATGTGATGGCTCTATCTATAAGCTTACATTGAATTTATTAGCCAGCCGGTTCTGGGACATAAAGAAGTATTTTGCATATCTTGCCCCTATATCTGGGGAAAATGGAAGTTACGAAATTACTTGGTTTTCTTAGATTTTGTGGGATGCTTTCATTATAGCAGAGACGCAAGATGCTTCTGTTATACAAGAAGCGCTTTTCTCTTTTTTTTCAGTTCTCCATCCTGTCTGCTCAGTGGACGGGTTGCTTTGCTCCTCGCACACGCAATTTTTTTTTATAAAGCTTCATTCCATTCCATCTAACCCTCCTTTTTTGGGATATCCCCAAAGTCGTTGCATGAGTGACTTATGCCTTGACTGCAGGAATTAGCACTACAGGGACACTCTCTTTTATTGGTATATTGTAAATCTATTAGAGTTCATCTTTGCCTCAGGGTTGTCACTGTCTTCCTACATACCAGTCCTGAGGGGCACCTAGTAGAACAAAAAATCAGGGTATACAACTGATGTGATTTGGCAGAGGAGAAAAGTCCATTTATTCAGACCAAAGTATTTCAAACTCAATGTCCCTGGGGCATTAGATATCAGAGTCTGATATTAGAAGTCACTATTTGTGACCAGTATAAAAAATCTTGCATCATCGTATTTTATATGGCCTCTCTTTTCTTAAAATTTAAAAGATTCCTAAAAAAGACATTAGAAGCATTTCCAAAGCAGTCGATAAAAATCATTGTACCATGGTAATCCAGACTTTTAGAACATATCTTAATTTAGATACATTGATATATAAAAAAAACCCCCCAATTCTGAGACATCGCATCCTTAGGCGAAGTTCACAAACCGATAAACTATTATAAATTATAAGAAACACAATAAAGGCCAAAGTCGCTAAATCAATGAGAGGGAAGATCTCCATAACTGAGATAATCAGTTATATAAATATTGCTGTTTATTTAAAGAATAATAAATCAGTCTGCCCAAACACAATTTCTGCCCATCATCTATTACTAGCGTGACCTTCCGACTTATGCTATCTATAGTGTTGATTATTTTATTATAATTCTTTTAAAAGTTCTTGGCACCTGTGGCGTAGGTGATGCAGGCTTTAATTTCTCATCTCTGCGTTTTACAGTTATGATCTCAAATGCAAAAACATACAACTAGTGTGTCATGATACTGTCTGTCTGTCCTGAACCGGGATTCGGGTGATGATTGTGTGAGGAAACTTCTGATTGTTTTCAAACATTTTGTTGGTAAAAATATGATGAATTTTGACACAAAGCGTCGAATAGGTAAACCAGTTCAAAATGTATGTGAAATTTTAGTTACATTGAATTTCATTTTTTCCCCCACACTTACGTGATTTCTAATATTCTAATATAAGGTAAATGAGGTAGTGGGTATTATACTTATAAACTAAAGTGAACATAGTATTGGGAAGTTGATTATATGACATGTTTCTAGTAAACGTTTACCATACCATAAGTGTCTGTAGAACAGTTAATAGTAAACATAGTATTGGAGGTTGCTAAAAGACATACGTCCATCTAGGTCCAACCTTTATACCCCTCCCTATAATGTTGTAAAACAGTTACATAGTTAACATAGTATTGGAGGTTGTATAAAGCCATACGTCCATCTAGTCCAACTTATACCCTACCCATTATTGTCTGTTATAACAGTTACATAGTAACATAGTTAAGTTTGGAGGTTTATAAAGACATACGTCCATCTAGTCAACCTTATACCCTACCATCATTGTCTTATATAACAGTTACATAGTAACATAGTATTGGAGGTTGTATAAAAGACATACGTCCATCTAGTCCAACCTTTATACCCTACCCCATAATGTCGTATAACGTACATACGTAACAACATAGTATTGGAGGTTGTATAAAGACATACGTCCATCTAGTCCAATCTTTAAACCCTACCCATAATGTCTGTCTAACAGCTACATAGTAACAATATTGGAGGTTGTATAAAGACATATGTCCATCTAGTCCAACCTTTATACCCTACCCATAATGACTGTATAACAGTTACATAGTAACATAGTATCAGAGCTTGAATAAAGACATATGTCCTTCTAGTCCTACCTTTATACCATACCTATAATGTCTGTCTAACAGTTACATTGTAACATAGTATTGGAGGTTGTGTAAAGACATACGTCCATCTAGTCCAATCTTTAAACCCTACCCATAATGTCTGTCTAACAGTTACATAGTAACATAATATTGGAGGTTGTATAAAGACATACGTCCATCTAGTCCAACCTTTATACCCTACCCATAATGTCTGTATAACAGTTACATAGTAACATAGTATTTGAGGTTGAGTAAAGACATACATCCTCTAGTCAACCTTTAACCCTACCCATAATGTCTGTATAACAGTTACATAGTAACATAGTATTGGAGGTTGTATAAAGACATAGTCCATCTATGCCCACCTTTATAACCCCCCATAATGTCTGTATAACAGTTACATAGTAACATAGTATTGGAGCTTGAATAAAGCCATACATTTATCTAATCCAACATTATACCCTACCCATAATGCTGTCAAAGAGTTATATAGTAAAATAGTATGGACTTGAATAAAAACTACATTCACATAGTCTAACATTTATACCTCACACATGATGCCTGTTGACAGTGATTTAACAAAGTATTTTAGGTTGAATAAATACATACGTCCATCTAGTCCAACCTTTATACCCTACCCATAATGTCTGTATAACAGTTACATAGTAACATAGTATTGGAGGTTGTATAAAGACATTCATCCATCTAGTCCAACCTTTATACCCTACCCATAATGCCTGTCTAACAATTACATAGTAACATAGTATTGGAAGTTTTATAAAGACATACATCCATCTAAATACAAAATGTACAGAACCACAAAAAACCCGTACATCCATCTAGTCTACTCATAATGCCTGTCTAAAAGTTACATAGTAATATAGTATTGGATGTTGACTGAAGGCATACCTCTATCTAGTCCAACCTTTATACTCTAACCATAATGTCTGTCTCACAGTTATATAGTAACATAGTATTGGAGCTTGAATAAACACATACATCCATTTAGTCCAACCATTATACCCTACCCATAATGTCTGTCTAACTGTTACATATATTGGAGGTTGTATATAAACTAATGACCATTTAGTTTAACCCCTACCCATCATGTCTGTCTAACAGTTACATAGTAGCATAGTATTGGAGGTTGAATAAAGACATATGTCCATCTAGTCCAACCTTTATACCCTACCCATAATGTCTGTTAACGTTACATAGTACATAGTAATTTGAGGTTGAGTAAAGACATGCGTCCATCTAGTCCAACCTTTATACCCTACCCATAATGTCTTATAACAGTTACATAGTAACATAGTATTGGAGGTTGTATAAAGACATACGTCCATCTAGTCCAACCTTTATACCCTACCCATAATGTCTATATAACAGTTACATAGTAACATAGTATTGGAGGTTGTATAAAGACATACGTCCATCTAGTCCATCTTTAAACCCACCCATATGTCTGTCTAACAGTACATAGTAACAATATTGGAGGTTGTATAAAGACATATGTCCATCTAGTCCAACCTTTATAACCCTACCCATAATGTTTGTATAACAGTTACATAGTAACATAGTATTGGAGGTTGAATAAAGACATACATCCATCTAGTCCAACCTTTATACCCTACCCATAATGACTGTATAACAGTTACATAGTAACATAGTATCAGAGCTTGAATAAAGACATATGTCCTTCTAGTCCTACCTTTATACCATACCTATATGTCTGTCTAACAGTTACATTGTAACATAGTATTGGAGGTTGTGTAAGACATACGTCCATCTATCCATCTTAAACCCTACCCATAATGTCTGTCTAACAGTTACATAGTAACTAATATTGGAGGTTGTATAAAGACATACTCCATCTAGTCCAACCTTTATATCCCTACCCATAATGTCTGTATAACAGTTACATAGTAACATAGTATTGGAGGTTGTATAAAGACATACATCCATCTAGTCCAACCTGTATACCCTACCCATAATGTCTGTATAACAGTTACATAGTAACATAGTATTGGAGGTTGTATAAAGACATAAGTCCATCTAGCCCAACCTTTATACCCTACCCATAATGTCTGTATAACAGTTACATAGTAACTAGTATTGGAGCTTGAATAAAGCCATACATTTATCTAATCCAACATTTATACCCTACCATAATGCCTGTCAAAGAGTTATATAGTAAAATAGTATTGGAGCTTGAATAAAAACATACATTCACATAGTCTAACATTTATACCCTACACATGATGCCTGTTGAACAGTGACATATTAACAAAGTATTTTAGGTTGAATAAATACAATCTCCATCGTCCAACCTTTATACCCTACCCATAATGTCTGTATAACAGTTACATAGTAACATAGTATTGGAGGTTGTATAAGACATTCATCCATCTAGTCCAACCTTTATACCCTACCCATAATGCCTGTCTAACAATTTACATAGTAACATAGTATGGAAGTTTTATAAGACATACATCCATCTATAATACAAATGTACGACCACAAAAAACCGTACATCCATCTAGTCTACTCATAATGCCTGTCTAAAAGTTACATAGTAATATAGTATTGGATGTTGACTGAAGGCATACCTCTATCTAGTCCAACCTTTATACTCTAACCATAATGTCTGTCTCACAGTTATATAGTAACATAGTATTGGAGCTTGAATAAACACATACATCCATTTAGTCCAACCATTATACCCTACCCATAATGTCTGTCTAACTGTTACATATATTGGAGGTTGTATATAAACTAATGACCATTTAGTTTAACCCCTACCCATCATGTCTGTCTAACAGTTTACATAGTAGCATAGTATTGGAGGTTGAATAAAGACATATGTCCATCTAGTCCAACCTTTATACCCTACCCATAATGTCTGTATAACAGTTACATAGTAACATAGTATTTGAGGTTGAGTAAGAAATGTTTCCATCTAGTCCAACCTTTATACTCTACCTATAATGTCTGTCTAACAGTAAGATATTGTAGTATTAGAGGTTGAATAAAGATATGTGCCCACCTAGTCCAACTTTTATACCCTACCCATAATGCCTGTATAACAGTTATATAGTATTGGAGGTTGCATAAATACTAATGACCATTAAGTCCAACCTTTATACCCTACCCATAATGTTTGTCTAACACTTACATTGTAACATAGTATTGGAGGTTTTATAAAGACATTCGTCCATCTAGTACAACCTTTATACTCTAACCATAATGTCTGTCTCACAGTTATAGAGTAACAGTATTGGAGCTTGAATAAACACATACGTCCATTTAGTCCAACCATTATACCCTACCCATAATGTCTGTCTAATAGTTACATATATTGGAGGTTATATATAAACTAATGGCCATTTAGTTTAACCTTTATACCCTACCCATAATGTCTGTCTAACAGTAACAGTAACATAGTAGCATAGTATTGGAGGTTGAATAAAGACATACATCCATCTAGTCCAACCTTTATAACCTACAAAAAATGCTTGTCTTACAGTTACACAGTAACATAGTACTGGAGGTTGTATAAAGACATATACGTCCATCTAGTCCAATCTTTATATCCTACCCATAAAATCTGTCTAACAGTTACATAGTAGCATAGTATTAGAGGTTGAGTAAAACATGTTTCTATCTAGTCCAACCTTTATACTCTACCTATAAGGTCTGTCTAACAGTAAGATATTGTAGTATTGGAGGTTGAATAAAGATATGCGTCCACCTAGTCCAACTTTTACACTCTACCCATAATGCCCGACAGTTGACCCAAAGAAGGACCAAAAACAGTATGATGGGGAAAATGGTTCTATGTTCGAAAGTTCGAAAACGGACCCATTAAATTCAATGTGAGTTCAAAAAGTTTGAATGAAATACAATTAAAATATCAATAGTAACTTAATGTAAATAGCTGTGGGACCTGGGAAATGGTCTGGGGAACACGTTTGAATATCTAGGACTTTCAAAAACTCGATTTTACTCTCACGCGCGCTATTTTTGAGCTCTCGCGTTCAAACATTCGATAATTATCCCATGAACGACTCGCAGATTCGATAATTGGATATTTATTCGCGTATAGGTATAATAGACATTTTATTCGCAGATTCGATAATTCGATATTTACTCGCGTATTGGTATAATAATCCTAAAAATACCTGATAAACCAGTCTAAGAAAACGTTACAGAAAAACAGCATTTTATATACATTCAATTAACAATATAAAATGTTTTAGAAAAATAACTAAAAAGTTTTAGGGGTACATTGATGAAATTTTTAAAACAAGCTACTGCCTATTTTGCCAATAAAAAAAAGGATGTCCTATTTTTTGACATTTAACACAGTGCTAGGAAACCGTTTAAAATTTAACCACATTTAAGTTAGAAAATCACATTTACAAAGCATTTTGTCTTCATTTGCTTAACATCTGGCAAGATAAATTGAAAGTGCTACTTGTACGTACAAAAACAAAACTTAAAGCAAACTAGAATTAGAACTACCAATTTAACAAATTCATGTATCTTACTATTCACCATATGGGGAATTACATTTCTGCAAGCATGTTTGTGTCTGATACTTTAAAAGGTATTTTCAATATAAAAAGTTTTGCTTTCATTTTTTTTTATTACCGTTACATAACTTTCTGAGCCAAGTGACTTGTTTTTTTAAACCAAGTGCTCAAGTTTAAAATACAGCTGGGATGTCAGTATATTTATTTTAAAAAGTGTATTTAATTAAATATATAAGTTTTTATTTATATTTTTAAAGGCTGCCTTAAACTTCCTAAAACTTAATGTAACAAATCTTCCTGTAATGCTAATACATAGAAGTGAAATTGTCAGAAGCCCCACCCATCCCTGTTCTAAAATCGAATACACCTAAGCTGAAGAAAGGAGTTTGTCTGCACAGAATAGGTGATGGAAGACCAGCTGGAGGAGCTAGGGACAGCAGAATGTCACTGCCCTACAAATATGTAAGTTCTGTAAGTATCTTGAAAAACATTTCCTTTATGAGGAATTTAAGTGAGGTGTTTGATATTATTCTGATGTTCTTAATAATATAACAACAATATTCTAATTATTGCAGTGTTTTCTAATCAGTTTGATGGTATCCCAGACAAGATTTCAATCCAATTTCAAGATGCAGGAGCATTTGTTACTTGCATAAGCATCAAATCTTATGGATGAAGATAAAAAAAATCTGGGATTGCAAATTTCATACCCATACTGAACTCTATCGAGTGTTGGGTGTGGACTGGGTATGGACACTCTCTAGACCAGTTTATTTAATTGTAGTAGCAAGTAGCAAATCGTCTGACTTTAAAAACTGGGGAACTAGAACTAAAACTTTAAAAGAAAAGTATGATGTTATCAGTATAGTAGAAACATGGCTAAATGGTTCACATGACAGCAAGGACTGGACATTTCAAAGGATACTACTTGTTTAGACATGATAAAGTAAATAAGAATCATAAGTGTGTGGGGGGAGTCTCTGTATATTAAACAAGAATTGAAGCCAAATCTAAAAGATTAAATAGATGGAGGGCTAAATAATAAAGTGTAAACAAAATGGGGGAGCTGTGTACAGGAAGCAAGAAGGCAGGTAAATTAATTGTGGGGGTCTGTTTTAGCGAATTCACCTCCATTTGCAGTTGGTGAAGGCTGCAGGTATGAGGCACATTCTGATCATGGGGGATATACATAGATTGGAGTAAGGACACTGCCAGCACTTCAAAGGTATCAAGTTTC
Organism: Hymenochirus boettgeri; assembly: GCA_019447015.1. NCBI lineage: Eukaryota > Metazoa > Chordata > Amphibia > Anura > Pipidae > Hymenochirus > Hymenochirus boettgeri. Next base: position 281,187,079 of record CM033474.1, read on the forward strand.
TAAATTTGCAAGCATTTTCTTTCACAGATCCTACTAGACAGGATGCATTGTTGGATCCAGTAATATCTAATAACCATGAGCCATGAGTTATGGAGGTGAAGTTAATGGAAAGCTTAGGGAATAGTGATCAAAAGGGTTCACAAAACTGGGACTTGGCATTGGGTTAACAAGAACTTTTCACGTTAGGAAATCTCATTTTATGCTTTTAAAAGAATAACTCCTGCTCATAGACTTTGGGGATATATGATCTTGGGCACATAACATAGGGAGTACAAGAAAGCAATTAAACTAGCTAAAATAGAAAATGAAATACGAATAGCTAAACAAAGCAAGACCAACCCCAACTACAAAATATGATGACAGAGAATAATGGGGCTAAGATGTGCTAAACCTATTCCTACCTGTTAAAGAGAATCCTATTCCTTATAGCAGGAAATGTAATAATGTGAAGGGTATAAATGAGGAATATTCACTCTGAATATAACATAGCATATGGTATGGAAACAATTAGGCAAAGTTAATATTAATAAAGCCCCAAGGCCAGATGAAATACATCCTCGAATCTTAAGAGAGCTTAGTCCAGTTTTATCTAGACCACTGTTCTTTATCTTTTCAGATTCACTTTTGTCTGGTGATATGCCTCTGGATTGTAAAAAAAAGTCATTGTAATATTAAAAAAGCAGTCTTTCACAGCCTGGTAACTATAGACCTGTAAGTCTTACATCAGTGTTAGAGAAGATACTGAAAACTTTGTTATGGTAACATACAGGATCATAATCTGGACTTTGTCTCCAGAACTGATCTTATAAGTAATAGCATGGATTTAAGAGAAATAGATCTTGTCAGACTTACTTGCTTGGTTTTTATGAAGAGGTGAGTAAGTATTTCAATTTTGGCATAGCTGTGGATGTAGTATACTTGGATAAATGGCTCTGTAAAATGACCAACAGGTCATTTCAAAGGTCTCATGGACATCCTTTAAGATTAGAAGAAAAGAAGTTTCATCTCTAGGTTAGGAAAGTGTATTTTTTACAGAGAGAATGGTAAAACTGTGGAACAGGATTTCCAGCAGATGTTGTAATGAGAAGTTCACTTTGGGTTGGATAAGTTTTTAAAGCTAAAAAAATGATGTTATTAATATTTATACTGTAGCTCTGGTAGCTCTGGTTGATCCAGTGAAACTTTCCGATTGCCTTTTGGAATGAGGAAGGAAAACCACCCAAGAAAACAGAGAAAACTGCTACAAGTAACAGTAACAATAGAGATATGTCATTTTAAGTAGGCCCCTTAAATCGTCCTGGTGGGCCCCTGGTCTTAGATTTCCTGGTTGGTCCCAACAGTTCAGTAAGACATTGCTGCTTGATTGGGTTAATATGGAGTAGGGTATGGACTAGATGGGCGTACATCTATATACAACCTCCAATACTATGTCATTATGCAACTGTTAGACAGGCATTATGGGTAGGGTATATAGGTTGGACTAGATGGAGGTGTATTTTATATAACCTCCAATACTATGTTACTGTTCAACAGGCATTTTGGGTAGGGAACAAAGGTTGGAATAGATGGACTTATGTCTGTATACAACCTCCAATGCTATGTTACTATGAACTGTTATACAGACATTATGGGTAGGGTATAAAGGTTGGACTAGATGGACGTATGTCTTTATACAACCTCCAATACTGTTACTATGTAACTGTTAGACAGATATTATGGGTAGGGTATAAAAGTTGGACTGGATGGACATATGTCTTTATACAACCTCCAATACTATGTTACTATGTAACTGTCATACAGACATTATGGGTAGGGTATAAAGGTTGGACTAGATGGACATATGTCTTTATACAACCTCCAATACTATGTTACTATGTAACTGTTATACAGACATCATGGGTAGGATATAAAAGTTGGACTAGATCGATGTATGTCTTTATAAAACCTCCAATACTACTTTACTATGTAATTGTTAGACAGGCATTATGAGTATAAAGGTTGGACTAGATGGACATGGGTCTTTATTATTGTTATTATTATTATTATTATTATAGATTTGTATAGCGCCTACATCTTCTGTGGAGCTTTACAGTTGCATTTATATACATAAGGAAAAAATACATGTTACATACAGGGTAGTGCAAGTAATCCAAAGAGCAAATAATTTAAGTGCTGGTGCAGCAGCATTCAGTGTGGTAAGTTATAGCATTACTGTGGTTCAATAGGATGGAGGGCCCTGCCCAAAAGTGCTTACAGTCTAGAGGAGATGAGGATGAAACATAAGGTAAAGCAGATCAGCAGACTTTAAACAAGTTGCCAGTGGATTATAACTGGCGGGTCAACATACTATGTTACTATGTAACTGTTAGACAGACATTATGGGTAGGGTATATAGGTTGGACTAGATGGACGTATGTCCTTATACAACCTCCAATGCTATGTTACTATGTAAATTTTATGCAGACATTATGGGTAGAGTATAAAGGTTGGTTTAGATAGACGTATATCTTTATACAACTTCCAATACTATGTCACTATGTAACTGTTATACAGACATTATGGGGAGGGTATAAAGGATGGACTAGATGGATGTATGTCTTTATACAACCTCCAATACTATGTTACTATGTAACTGTTATACAGACATTATGGGTAGGGTATAAAGGTTGGACTAGATGGATGTATGTCTTTATACAACCTCCAATACTATGTTACTATGTAACTGTTATACAGACATTATGGGTAGGGTATAAAGGTTGGACTAGATGGACGTATGTCTTTATACAACCTCCAATGCTATGTTACTATGTAAATTTTATGCAGACATTATGGGTAGAGTATAAAGGTTGGACTAGATGGACATATGTCTTTATACAACCTCCAATACTATGTTACTATGTAACCGTTAGACAGACATTATGGGTAGGGTATAAAGGTTGTACTAGATGGACGTATGTCTTTATACAACCTCCAATAATATGTTACTATGTAACTGTTATACAGACATTATGGGTAGGATATAAAGGTTGGACTAGATGGATGTATGTCTTTATACAACCTCTAATACTATGTTACTATGTAACTGTTATATAGCATTATGGGTAGGGTATAAAGGTTGGACTAGATGGACGTATGTCTTTATACAACCTCCAATGCTATGTTACTATGTAACTGTTAGACAGACATTATGGGTAGGGTATAAAGGTTGGACTAGATGGATGTATGTCTTTATACAACCTCCAATACTATGTTACTATGTAACTGTTATACAGATATTATGGGTAGGGTATAAAGGTTGGACTAGATGGACATACATCTTTATTTACCTCCATTACTATGTAACTATATAACTGTTTGACAATTATTATGGGTAGAATATAAAGGTTGGACTAGATGTATGCATATCTTTATACAACCTCCAATACTATGTTACTATGTAACTGTTATACAGACATTATGGGGAGGGTATAAAGGATGGACTAGATGGATGTATGTCTTTATACAACCTCCAATACTATGTTACTATGTAACTGTTATACAGACATTAGAGTAGATTATACAAGGTTGGACTAGATGGATTATGTCTTTAACAACCTCCATACTATGTTACTATGTATTTATACAGACCTTATGGGTAGGGTATAAAGGTTGGACTAGATGCGTATGTCTTTATACACCCTCCAATACTATGTTACTATGTACTGTTATACAGACATATGGGTAGGGTATAAAGGTTGCCTAGATGACGATGTCTTTATACAACCTCCAATACTATGTTACTATAGTAACTGTTTATACAGACATTATGGTAGTGTAAAAAGGTTGGACTAGATGGACGTATGTCTTTATACAACCATCCAATACACGTACTATGTAACTGTTAACAGACATTATGGTAGGGTATAAAGGTTGGACTAGATGGACGTATTCTTTATACAACCTCCAATACTATGTTACTATATAACTGTTATACAGACATTATGGTAGGGTTATAAGGTTGGACTAGATGGACGTATGTCTTTATACAACCTCCAATCTATGTTACTATGTACTGTTATACAGACATTATGGTAGGGTATAAAGGTTGACTATATGGATTTTGTCTTTATACACCCCTCCAATACTATGTTACTATGTACTGTTATAATACAACATTATGGGTAGGGTATAAAGGTTGGACTAGATGGACGTATGTCTTTATCAACCTCCAATACTATGTTACTATTAACTGTTATACAGAATTATGGGTAGGGTATAAAGGTTGGACTAGATGGACATACATCTTTATTACACTCCATTACTATGTACTATATAACTGTTTACAAGTATTATGGGTAGAGTATAAAGGTTGGACTAGTTAGGCATATCTTTATACAACCTCCATACTATGTTACTATGTAACTGTTATCAGACCATTATGGGGAGGGTATAAAGGTGGACTAGATGGATTGTATGTCTTATACAACCTCCATACATATTTACTATGTAACTGTTATACAGACATTATGGGTAGGTATATAGGTTGGACTAGATGGATGTGTCTAGTCTTTATACAACCTCCAATACTATGTTACTATGTAACTGTTATAACAGACATTATGGGTAGGGTATAAGGTTGGACTAGATGGACGTATGTCTTTATACAACCTCCAATGCTATGTTACTATGTAATTTTTATGCAGACATTATGGGTAGAGTATAAAGGTTGGACTAGATGGACTAGTGTCTTTATACACCTCCAATACTATGTTACTATGTAACCGTTAACAGACTTATGGGTAGGGTATAAAGGTTGTACTAAATGGAACGTATGTCTTTAATACACCTCCAATACATGTTACTATGAACTGTTATACAGACATTATGGGTAGGATATAAAGTTGGACTAGATGGATGTATGTCTATACAACCTCTAAATACTAGTTACTATGTAACTGTTATATACATTATGGGTAGGTATAAGGTTGGACTAGATGGACGTTGTCTTTATACAACCTCCAATACTTTGTTACTATGTAACTGTTATACAGACTTATGGGTAGGTATAAAGATGGACTAGATGGATGTATGTCTTTATACAACCCCCATACTATGTTACTATGTAACTGTTATAACAGCATTATGGGTGGGTATAAGGTTGGACTAGATGATGTATGTCTTTATACAACCTCCAATCCTATGTTACTATGTAACTGTTATACAGACATTTGGGTAGGGTATAAGGTGGACTAAGGATGTAGTGCCTTATACACCTCCAATACTATGTTACTAGAAACTGTTATATAGCCATTATGGTTAGGGTATAAAGGTTGGACTAGATGGACATATGTCTTTATACAACCTCCAATACTATGTTACTATGTAACTGTTATACAGACATTATGGTAGGTATAAAGGTTGGACTAATGGTATGTCTTTATACACTCCAATACTATGTTACTATATACTGTTATTACAGACATTATGGGTAGGGTATAAAGGTGGACTAATGGACGTATGTCTTTATCAACCCCAAACTATGTTACTATGTACTGTTATACAGACATTATGGGTAGGATAAAGGTTGGACTAATGGATATGTCTTTATACACCTCCATACTATGTTACTATATACTGGTTATACCGACATTATGGGTAGGGTATAAAGGTTGGACTAGATGGACGTATGTCTTTATACAACCCCAATCTATGTTACTATGTAACTGTTATAACACATTGGTGAGGGTATAAAGGTTGGACTAGATGACGTATGTCTTTATACAACCTCAATACTATGTTACTAGTAAATGTTATCAGACATTATGGGTAGGTATAAAGGTGGACTAATGGACGTATGTCTTTATACAACCTCCAATCTATGTTACTATGTAACTGTTGACAGACATTATGGGTAGGTATAAAGGTTGGACTAGATGGATGTATGTCTTATACAACCTCCATACTATGTTCTACATGTAACCTGTTTTACAGACATTATGGTAGGGTATAAAGGTTGGACTAGATGGACGTATGTCTTTATACAACCTCCAATACTATGTTACTATAGTACTGTTATACAGATATTATGGGTAGGGTATAAGGTTGGACTAGATGGACATACTCTTTATTACCTCCATTACTATGTAACTATATAACTGTTATGGACATTTTATGGTAGATATACATGTTGGACTAGATGTATGCATATCTTTATACAACCTCCATTACTAATTTACTATGTATTTGTTAGACAAGCATTATGGGTAGGATACCCTGCTGAGCTAGAATGACCCTACATGGTTTGCCCCGATACACTGCAGCACTAGAATGACCCTGCTTTGTTTGCCCTAATATCCTGCTGCGCTAGAATGACCCTGCATGGTTTGCCCTGATACACTGCAGCGCTAGAATGACCCTGCATGGTTTGCCCTGATACACTGCAGCGCTAGAATGACCCTGCATCAATTCAAGGAAACATTTTGCAAACTCACCTGTGGTTCTGGTTAAAAGCAGCACATTGATGGCTGGTCAAGAAAACTATACAGAGCTTTTCAAGGTCAATGAATAGTTTATTGTCACCCAAAGTAAGTTGTGTGTTGCTACTTGGCTTCATGCCATTAAGATGGACAGTTGCAAGTTAATGTTTAATTAGTCAGACTCACTTGTAATTGTAAACGATCTATGTGGGATTTGATTTTCAGTTCCATAGTAATCACACTAATTTGTGGTCACTTTACTTATTGGTAATTACAGCTATATGCCATTTGTGGGTAGGAATGCAGAATTTAAGGGTGTTTCGTGGATTTACTGACCCACTGAAAAGGAATTAAAAAAATGTCCACTCAAATGTTATACTTACCTTTTTTCAGTTTAATTGAAGAATAGGAGGTAAAGGAGCATCACGAAGAGAGCAAACTTACCCACGATTGTTCTCCTCTGATGTTCCTCTGACAGGTCCCGATGCACCCTTCCAATGTATGTGCATACAGAGCAAGCTGCTATTTCAGGTTCTGTTATGGTCCTTCTTTATTTCCTTGGAATGTTCCTAACAGTCATTTCTACTGATTGGCTGTTGGGTGGGTCAAACATGCTCAGATCTCTACTGAGCAACTAAATAAACCCAGGAACTGAGACCATAACAGACACTATTAGGGCTCCTGCAAAAGTACTTTGAAAATATTTATTTGTGCACTGATTATAAATTGATAGATTTTGGTCACTTATATGAGAAATTACGCCCCCTTTATCTTGCAACCATATTTATTTGTGCTGAACTTCCCATTTAAACACATGATTATGTCATTGATTCCATGAGGCACAATGTAGTGCCTCATGGAATCATGAGAAGATTGGAAGGTCTGGGGATTCCTCCAACTCTCCAGCAAGACGACATTGGTCCATTTGCTTTGCCCCACTACTGATGGTCAAGCACCTTTATTTAAATAAAAAGAAGCAACAGCACATGCACTGACATCCTCAAAAAGAAACAGGGCAGCTGTAGTAGACGCGATGGTGAGCTGGGGGTTTCCTGGACCTTCCAATCTTCATAGCTTGATTGCACTTGCAGCTAAAAGGACAACATTGGATCCATTTCAAGATAATATAAAGGGATTTCATATGAAAGCTCTTTGTGTGTACACCTCAGATACCTTTAAATATGGGCAATGTATTTCCTTGCTATACTATTGTACATTTTTAAAAATAAGATAAAAAAAAGAGAGACCAAGAGATATTGATACTAGTAATAACATAGTAATTGAGGTTGAATAAAGACATCTTTCCATCTAGTCCAACCATTATACTATCCTGATTTCAAACTACAATTGTAAAGTCTTCCTGGATCAACCAGAACTACAGTATACAGTATGTATTAATACCAGTAATTCTCAATATTATATAGTATCCCTGTACCAACCAGAACTACAGTAAATGTATTAATACCAGTAATTCTCAATATTATATAGTATCCCTGTACCAACCAGAAAATTTCAGTATTAACCATGTATAATACCAGTAAAATCACATGTACACCCCAACCAAGAACTACAGTATATGTATTAATACCAGTATTCTCATATTATATAGATCTCCCGTATACAAAAACCAGAACTAACAGTATAAGGTATGCAGTCAATCACAGGTTCTAAATATTATTCAGATATGTATTAATACCAGTAATACTCAATATTATATAGTATCCCTGTACCAAACAGAACTACAGTATATGTATTAATACAAGTAATTCTCAATATTATATAGTATCCCTGTACCAACCAGAACTGCAGTATATGTATTAATACCAGTAATTCTCAATATTACATAGTATCCCCGTACCAAACAGAACTACAGTATATGTATTAATACCAGTAATTCTCAATATTATATAGTATCCCCGTACCAACCAGAACTACAGTATATGTATTAATACCAGTAATTCTCAAAATGATATAGTATCCCTGTACCAAACAGAACTACAGTATATGTATTAATACCAGTAATACTCAATATTATATAGTATCCCTGTACCAAACAGAACTACAATATATATATTAATACAAGTAATTCTCAATACTATATAGTATTCCTGTACCAACCAGAATTACAGTATATGTATTAATACCAGTAATTCTCAATACTATATAGTATCCCAGTACCAACCAGAACTACAGTATATCTATTAGTACCAGTAATTCTCAATATTATATAGTATCCCTATACCAACCTGAACTACAGTATATGTAATAATACCAGTAATTCTCAACATTATATAGTATCCCTGTACCAACCAGAACTACAGTATATGTATTAATACCAGTAATCCTCATTATTATATAGTATCCCTGTATCAACCAGAACTACAGTATATGTATTAATACCAGTAATTATCAATATTATATAGTATCCCTGTACCAACCAGAACTACAGTATATGTATTAATACTAGTAATTCTCAATACTATATAGTATCCCTGTACCAACCAGAACTACAGTATATGTATTAATACCAGTAATTCTCAACATTATATAGTATCCCTGTACCAACCAGAACTACAGTATATGTATTAATACCAGTAATCCTCATTATTATATAGTATCCCTGTACCAACCAGAACTACAGTATATGTATTAATACCAGTAATTCTCAATACTATATAGTATCCCCGTACCAACCAGAACTACAGTATATATATTAATACTAGTAATTCTCAATACTATATAGTATCCCTGTACCAACCAGAACAACAGCATATGTATTAATACCAGTAATTCTCAATACTATATAGTATCCCTATACCAACCTCAACTATAGTATATGTAATAATACCAGTAATTCTCAATATTATATAGTATCCCCGTACCAACCAGAACTACAGTATACAGTATGTATTAATACCAGTAATTCTCAATATTATATAGTATCCCTGTACCAACCTGAACTACAGTATATGTATTAATACCAGTAATTCTCAATATTATATAGTATTCCTGTTCCAACCAGAAATACAGTATATGTATTAATACCAGTAATTCTCAATATTATATAGTATCCCCGTACCAATCAGAACTACAGTATATATATTAATACCAGTAATTCTCAATACTATATAGTATTCCTGTACCAACCAGAATTACAGTATATGTATTAATACCAGTAATTCTCAATATTATATAGTATCCCCGTACCAACCAGAACTACAGTATATGTATTAATATCAGTAATTCTCAATATTATATAGTATCCCCGTACCAAACAGAATTACTGTATATGTATTAATACCAGCAATTCTCAATATTATGTAGTATACCTGTACCAACCAGAACTACAGTATATTTAATAATACCAGTAATTCGCAATATTATATAGTATCCCTGTACCAACCTGAACTACAGTATATTAATAAAACCAGTAATTCTCAATATTATATAGTATCCCCGTACCAACCAGAACTATAGTATACAGTATGTATTAATACCAGTAATTCTCAATATTATATAGTATCCCTGTACCAACCTGAACTACAGTATATGTATTAATACCAGCAATTCTCAATATTATGTAGTATACCTGTACCAACCAGAACTACAGTATATTTAATAATACCAGTAATTCTCAATATTACATAGTATACCCGTACCAAACAGAACTACAGTATATGTATTAATACCAGTAATTCTCAATATTATATACAGTAGTATCCCTGTACCAACCAGAACTATAGTATATGTATTAATACCAGTAATTCTCAATATTATATAGTATCCCTATACCAACCTGAACAACAGTATATGTAATAATACCAGTAATTCTCAATATTATATAGTATCCCCGTACCAACCAGAACTACAGTATATGTATTAATACCAGTAATTCTCAATATTATATAGTATCCCCGTACCAACAAGAACTACAGTATATGTATTAATACCAGTAATTCTCAATATTACATAGTATCCCCGTACCAAACAGAACTACAGTATATGTATTAATACCAGTAATTCTCAATATTATATACAGTAGTATCCCTGTACCAACCAGAACTATAGTATATGTATTAATACCAGTAATACTCAATATTATATAGTATCCCTGTACCAAACAGAACTACAGTATATGTATTAATACAAGTAATTCTCAATATTATATAGTATCCCTGTACCAACCAGAACTGCAGTATATGTATTAATACCAGTAATTCTCAATATTACATAGTATCCCCGTACCAAACAGAACTACAGTATATGTATTAATACCAGTAATTCTCAATATTATATAGTATCCCCGTACCAACCAGAACTACAGTATATGTATTAATACCAGTAATTCTCAAAATGATATAGTATCCCTGTACCAAACAGAACTACAGTATATGTATTAATACCAGTAATACTCAATATTATATAGTATCCCTGTACCAAACAGAACTACAATATATATATTAATACAAGTAATTCTCAATACTATATAGTATTCCTGTACCAACCAGAATTACAGTATATGTATTAATACCAGTAATTCTCAATACTATATAGTATCCCAGTACCAACCAGAACTACAGTATATCTATTAGTACCAGTAATTCTCAATATTATATAGTATCCCTATACCAACCTGAACTACAGTATATGTAATAATACCAGTAATTCTCAACATTATATAGTATCCCTGTACCAAGAGTACTTCCTCAAAGTATCCCTGTACCAACCAGAACTACAGTATATGTATTAATACCAGTAATTCTCAATATTATATAGTATCCCTGTACCAACCAGAACTACAGTATATGTATTAATACCAGTAATTCTCAATATTATATAGTATCCCCATACCAACCAGAACTACAGTGTGTGTATTAATACCAGTAATTCTCAATATTATATAGTATCCCCGTACCAACCGGAACCACAGTATATGTATTAATACCAGTAATTCTCAATATTATATAGTATCCCCGTACCAACCGGAACTACAGTATATGTATTAATACCAGTAATTCTCAATATTATATAGTATCCCCGTACCAAAAAGAACTACAGTATATGTATTAATATGAGTAATTCTCAATATAATATTGTATCCCCGTATCAACCAGAACCACAGTATATGTATTAATACCAGTGATTCTCAATATTATATAGTATCCCCGTACCAACCAGAACCACAGTATATGTATTAATACCAGTGATTCTCAATATTATATAGTATCCCTGTACCAACCAGAACTACAGTATATGTATTAATACCAGTAATTCTCAATATTTTTTAGTTTTAGAAATTTATCCAGGCCATTTTTTAAAGCTATTCAATGAACTTGCCATTACCACATCTGCTGGAAGACAGTTCCACAGTTTCACTGTTCTCACTGTAAAGAAACCCTTCCTAACCTGAAGATGAAACTTCTTTTCTTCCAACCTTAAAGGATGTCCACGAGTCCTCTGATATGACCTATTCATGAACAATGCACCAGAGAGTTCATTGTATGGCCTATTAATATATTTGTATAAAGTGATCATATCCCCATGCAAACGTTTCTTCTCCAATGTTTAAGTTTTAGTCAAGCCCCTCCATTCCCTTTATTATTTAAGTTGTCCTTCTCTCTTCTTTCCAAGATGTCCCTTCTGTATATGGGATTCCAAAACTGCACCGCATATTCCAAATGAGACCTTACCAGTGTCTTGTAAAGAGGGAGAATAATATTGTTTTCCCTTGTATCTATTCCCCTCTTCATACAAGACAATATCTTGCTAGCTCTAGCCATTGCTGTCTGTTATCTACCAGAACCCCCAAATCTTTTCCCATTACAGATGCTCTTAACACAGAGTTATTTATGGTGTAGGTGGCACAGGGATTATTAAACCCCAAATGCATCACCTTACATTTATCAACATTAAATCTCATCTGCCATTCTGCTGCCCATTTTGATACTAGCAAAATTATTTTAAGATCAGAAGAAATTACATTTTTTTTTTATTTTTGTTTTTGTCTGTTATTATCCTGCTACATTATTTAAAATGTGTTACTCTATCTACCCCTGCTTGACGATATGCATCCTTCAAAGATATTGGTATTTCTTATGTTTCGTAAATGGATACTTAAGAAAGGTTCCACGAAAATTGCAACTATTACAGTAGAACAAATCAAAAGCAACATTTCGAAGAAAGGGCAATGTAAAAGCGTCTATTGCCCAATTCTAATCTAACCATGGCTGAATGGCTGTATCAATTTCAATTTTTATTATACAGGAAAGAAGCATCAAGGTTCTCATGACTCTTAAATGCAATTTGCGGTTCCCATAATCTTTCATTGGCTTGCCGAATGCACACAGCTTGATTCACCGTTCAACTATTCAAACATCATAAGAACATTTATTCTTTTAATATAAACTGTAGTTTTCTTTTTAAATAAGTTCGCCAAACTTTTCCACTTGATAGAATGCATAAAGAACCCTTAAGGTGTTAATATTGACAATACAGATACAATTCCGTTCTAGTTTCCTTTCCAAACACATTTCTCCAGACACCGCACTGCTCGTAGGTCATTCTTCTCATTTTCAATATTCTCCTGCTAATTTCATTGTCTTATTACAGCATAATCAGGTGTGTTCACCTCCTACAGTAAAACTACCAAAAGGATTTTGAAGCTTTATGTAATTACCGTGCAAAACTCATAAAATACAGCCTCTGTATTTTTTAATGTTCTTAGGCTACGGCTAGCACAAAAACACCTGCATCCCACAAAAAAGCTAAACCAACTCTTTCAATTACAATAAGTTTACAACTGCAGGCAGTAAGACTGGGATATTTCACAATGTGCATTGATTATTTATGATCACTGCTGAATAAGATGCATTGGCAAATCAACTGTTTTAATCAGAATGATAATAGCTTGGAAATGACAGGAGAGAGACCATCGCAGAGAGCGCTATAGATCTAGAGCGACGAACGATCGGATAGATCCTCCTCTCTATCCTATCGATCTGACCTCTATCTATGTCGCTCGTCGCTCTCTAGCTCTCTCTACCTCCCTCTCTTCCTGTTCCTATCCTCCCTCCAACAGTCCTCTATGGTTTTTCTGTGAACAGCACCTACCCAAAGAAAACTGATTCTGCCAGTCTTCCTCCTGGCTTCAGCACTATCTTTAATTCAGGAATAGTCTACGACTAACCTGGCAAATGAAAACTGTACGTGCTGTAGCTCCTCAACAAAATGATATTGTGAGGTAGGAATAATCAATCCAACCTCCCTGCCCCATCACATTCGTGCATATGGGACCTGATGAATCGGCAGAGGAGCGAGAGATCGGTTAAGTTCCTTCCCTTCGGTTCCGGTTCCGGGAACGTTTTATTGAAGAATGGGAGGTAAGACACAGCTCCTTTACCTCCTGTTCTTCAATAAAACCAAATAGAAAAAATGGGGGCTTACCAGGGGAGATACCCTTTAAGTGGCATTCTCTGCTCTTATTTGTGACGCATAAATGTCATGTCCACCCCGACATGAAAAGTATTTTACCAGTTTAAAGGGGAACTGGTAAAAAATGACTTTAGGTAAATTGATAGGAATTGCTCTGCTGAGAATTTTTGCTATTTATTGTCATTGTTTATTTTGCACTGATGGGAAATGCATTGCACAGAGCTGTACTAAGGTTAGGATCACTTCTCTATCCTCCCCCTACAGTTCTGCACCATGTGGTTTCTATAAAACACACTCTTCCTACCCTCCAACATTCCCCTTTAATAAGGTACACAGATGGGAAATGCATTGCACAGAGCTGTACTAAGGTCAGGTTCACTTCTCTATCCTCCCCCTACAGTTCTGCACCATGTGATTTCTATAAAAACACACTCTTCCTACCCTCCAACATTCCTTTTAATAAGGTACACTGATGGGAAATGCATTGCACAGAGCTGGTGCTAGGTTCAGGTTCACATCTCTATCCTCCCCCTACAGTTCTGCACCATGTGGCTTCTATAAAAACACACTTTTCCTACCCTCCAACATTCCCTTTAATAGGGTACACTGATGGGAAATGCATTGCACAGAGCTGTACTAAGGTCGGTTCACTTCTCTATCCTCCCCCTACAGTTCTGCACCATGTGGTTTCTATAAAACACACTCTCTCCTACCCTCCAACTTCCCTTTAATAAGGTACACAGATGAGAAATGCATTGCACAAGCGTCTAAGGTCAGGTTCACTCTCTATCCTCCCCCTACAGTTCTGCACCATGTGGTTTCATAAAACACACTCTTCCTACCTCCAACATTCCCTTTAATAAGGTACACACTGATGAGAAATGCATTGCACAGAGCTGTTCTAGGTTCGGGTTCACTCTCTATCCTCCCCCTACAGTTCTGCACCATGTGGTTCTATAAAAACAACACTTTTCCTACCCTCCAACATTCCCCTTTAATAGGGTACCTGATGGAATGCATTGCACAGAGCTGTACTAAGGTCAGGTTCACTTCTCTATCCTCCCCCTACAGTTCTGCACCATGTGGTTTCTATAAAACACACTCTTCCTACCCTCCAACATTCCCTTTAATAAGGTACACAGATGAGAAATGCATTGCACAGAGCTGTACTAAGGTCAGGATCACTTCTCTATCCTCCCCCTACAGTTCTGCACCATGTGGTTTCTATAAAACACACTCTTCTACCCCCCAACATTCCCCTTTAATAAGTTACACTGATGGAAATGCATTGCACAGAGCTTGTACTAGGTCAGGTTCACTTCTCTATCCTCCCCCTACTTCTTGCACCATGTGTTTCTCTAAAAAACACTCTTCCTACCCTCCAACATTCCCTTTAATAAGGTACACTGATGAGAAATGCATTGCACAGAGCTGTCTAAGTCAGGTTACTTCTCTATCCTCCCCCTACAGTTCTGCACCATGTGGTTTCTATAAAAACACACTCTTCCTACCCTCCAACATTCCCCTTTAATAAGGTACACAGATGAGAAATGCATTGCACAGAGCTGTACTAAGGTCAGGTTCACTTCTCTATCCTCCCCCTACAGTTCTGTACCATGTGGTTTCTATAAAACACACTCTTCCTACCCTCCAACATTCCCCTTTAATAAGGTACACTGATGAGAAATGCATTGCACAGAGCTGTACTAAGGTCAGGTTCACTTCTCTATCCTCCCCCTACAGTTCTGCACCATGTGGTTTCTATAAAACACACTCTTCCTACCCTCCAACATTCCCTTTAATAAGGTACACTGATGAGAAATGCATTGCACAGAGCTGGTGCTAAGTTCAGGTTCACTTCTCTATCCTCCCCCTACAGTTCTGCACCATGTGGTTTCTATAAAAAGTAGGGCTGTTTAAATTGGAGAAGCGGGGGCGGTTGCGGGTTGCGTTGGGGACATGATAACCTTATACAAATATTATTAATGGCCCCTACAGTGAAATCTCTGGGCATGTTCACTAATAGGTCCATATTAAGAGGACTCGTGGACATCCCTTTAGTTGGAAAAGAAAGAAGTTTCATCTTCACGGTTAGGAGGACGGTTTCTTTACAGTGAGAAACGGTGCTTGAACTGGGAAACTGATCTTCCAGCAGGGTGTAAATGGCAAGTTCATTGAATAACTTTAAAAAAGGCATGGATAAGTTTCTAAAACTAAAAACTATTGAGGAAATTACTGGTATTAAGCATATATAGATCTGGTTGATCCAGGGATACTTTCCGATTGCAGTTTTGGATAGTCAGGAAGGAATTTTTCCCCCCTTTTTTAGCTGGGGTTTTTTGCCTTCTCTGGATGCCAACTGTGTTAGGTAGGTTAAAAAAAAAAAAAAAAAAAAAAAGGGACTCAAAAAACAAAAAAAAAAAAAATATAGGTTTGGCTTGATGGTAAGAAAATGTCTTTATAACCTTATTTACTATGTTTACTATGTTACTATTGTGCTGCTCGAGATAAACTTGATTACATATAAAATTGAAAAGTCAGATAATTATGTAAGTAAGTGCTTGTATTGCTGGGTACATGTGGGATTCAATAGTATGGCATAATAACCAATATGTAAGTAAGGGCTTTGTATTGTGTGGTTACATGGGGATTCCATAGTACTGGCAGAATAAACCAATGTCTGTCTCTTTCACCAAAGAACAAAATCTAACAAAGGCTGCTTCTTGTTACACCCCCCACCCCGCCCCCCCCAAAAAAATAACATTACCACTCCAGTAAACCAAATAAGGAGAAATAAACCCCTGACCCCATATTCACTGTATCTATGCACGAGGGTTTATATACACAATATGGAATCCCTGATAAGACTTTGAAAGCTGCCTGTTACCCTACGTTTATTTTACCGTTCCGTGTGAGTTTCTGAAAATAAAGCAGCTTTCAAAGTCTATAAGGGTTTCCCATATTCCATTTTTTTTTTAGCAAGATAAGCCCCAAATGTAGCTGGATTCTTGCTTATTCAGTGTGGTGCACCAGGTAAGGAACCAGGTTTCGAAAATACACAGTCTCAAGGTCACAAGTTCAATACCCCAGACTTTCCTTTTTTCCCCCCGATTATTATCATGCATAAAGATTAAGCTTCTAAATGGACATAAAAATTTCAGCTTAAACCGGGTGGCGCACCTTGGTAAGACGCCAGTTTTAGGAAACACGCAGTTCAGAGGCACACGTTTCAAATCCCTAGACTTACCTTTATTTTTTGTTTCCCCCACTATATAGTGAAAGATTCTACATGTTGAATATATTATAGATCATATATATATAATCTATATTACTATCTATGTTAGCTAGATGGTAAGAACTCGCTTTTGCAAGACAGAGTAAATGTACAAGTTGAGGTCCATTCACGAGACATAATTTCTTTTTTATTTTTTTGCTGAAATGTTAGTGTTCCTGTTTTTACATCCATGCTATCTATGAAGACACTGCAAAGTGATCTTTTTTTATGTAACGTAAATTATTGGATCATTGTTTAGGATAGGAGCACTGGAATGTGTTTAAAAAAAAATCTAAAAAGCCTGTTCTGCCCTGTCCGGGAGCAGAGGGAGGCAATAGCTGTGCTGTTGCTGTAATGTATGGCTGTCCGCTTTAGGAAGCAAGATTGCAACTTCCTTGTTTTGATTTATGTTGAGCATTACAGAGCATGTGTCTGTACGCATCTAGGTGGATTGTAGGAGAAGACCTAGTACTCAAAGGTTATTTTGATTAAATCATCCAATAGCCACAGCAAAGGGACGAGGGAGGACACAGTTGTTGGTATTGTTTGTGAATGTGTCTGTATATTGGGACAATAGTAATTGTGTGCATGTGCACTGTGGCCAAAACCCATAAACTTCCAGTACGATTTGCTCCTCTGCTTATAGGGAATGTAAACAGGATTGGCTAGAGACATACAGAACCACAGTGGTCATTGACCACGCAGTGTGATACTAGAAATGTTGTGAAATACAACACTAATCCTATTGCCTCGAAATGAAATTTCCCAGCACCCACTCAAAAATTAAGGTAAGACACAAATTACTGCGTTGTATTATCAAGGTGCTCTGTTTTTGATTCACCTTTGGTTTTTTGAGGACTTAGTCTTTAGTAGTGATTTGCCCAGTTCGCGGATCCGAACTCCGCGGCGGATTTACCTGCAGCGAAACGCCGGATGGATACGCGATTTTCCGGTTTTTTTTACGCCTTCCGAACTTTTCGGAACGCTGTTTCGCAAATTTTCGAAATTACGAGGATTTCTCGTATTTGCGCAAATACCTGAAAACCGTATTTCGAAAATTTTCGAATTTTCGAAAAAATGAATGTGAAAATAGTATAGTGATAGTATTTGAGTTGAATAAAGACATACGTCCATCCAGTACCAAACCCATCTAGCAATTATCCTTCTTCCTGGCCTAACTGATTGATCCAGAGAGAAGGCAAAAAAAAAAAACACCCACCAAAATTTATGAAGGGAGGAAAAAATTCCCCATTCTGGACTCCAAGTGGCAATCGGGAAATTCCATGGATCAACTCTACTTTATGATATCAATACCAGTAACTTGCAACATTCCTTGTTTGCAGAAACTCATCCAGCTTTTTTTTGGAAACGACCAAGACCTGCCATTACAACGTCCACTGGAAGACAGTTCCACTAGCCTTACCGTTCTCACAGTGACAAACCCTTTCCGACGTGAAGCTAAAACTTTTTCTTCAAGTCTTAAGGATGTCCTGTTGTCCTTTGACATGTTTCCTTGGTGAAAACAATGCCCCCAGATAGTTTATTGTATATTGTATGGACCGTTAATGTATTATACACAGTAAGTAATCATATCCCACGCAAGCGCCTTTTACTCCAGTGTACATAATGTAACTTTCCAGTCTCTCTTCATATTCAGCTCCACCAATCCCTCCTATAATTTAGTTGCCCCTTCTCTGAACCCTTTCCATTTCAAAGATTGTCCTTTTTTGTGCACGGATTCAAATGCAAGATTATTCAAAATGAGAGGCCTGTTACAATGCTTTGTAAAGAGGGAGAATTACATTTGCCTCCTTGAATCCATACCCGCTTTTATTACAAGACCAATACCATGCTGGCTCTGGCTGTTGCCGCCTGGCACTGCTTGTTACCTTTAAGTTTGTTATCCACCAAAATCAAGATCCTTTCCAACAGGGATTCACTTAACACAGAAGCCATTTATCAGTATAAGTAGCAAAACGTATTTTAAGCCAAAATGCAGCACCTTACATTTATCAACAATTGAATTTCATCTGCCATTAGCAGCCCAAGTTGAAATCTATCTTAGAGTCCCCTTTGCAACGATTGGCACATCCCTCGAAGTTTTTAATGGTCGACAAAAGGTTTGTGTTCGCAGCAAAAACCACAGAAACTGCTGACATACCCCTTCCAAGTCATTAATAAATAGATTTAAATAGAAGCGGCCCCAACCAGGCAACCCTGTGGCACCCCTAGCACTTTAGTCCATAATGATGAAGCACCATAACAACTACTCTTGCATCCTATTCTTAACCAATTTTATATCCATGTACAAATGTGACCCCCAGACCCAACAGACCTTAGCGTATCATTCGTCGCATGGGGGGACTGTATCTCAAAAACGCCTTTGAAAAATCCAAGTAAAACTACCTCTACTGCTATACCAGAGTCTCTAAATTTTAGCTTTACTTCCTCATAAGCCAAGCAAAGTTAGTTTGACAAGATCTATTCCTCCTAAATCCATGCTGGTTACTACTTATAATGTCAGTCCTGAAAATTACTCTAGAAATGATCCCGTATTAAACTTTCAGGATTCTTCCCCACCACTGAAGTTAAACTTGCAGCCGGTAATTACCCGGCTGTGAAACGACGAACCCTTTTTGAATATTGGAATAACATCAAGCCTTTTTCCCAATCCAGAGGCCACACCACCGGACATGAGGGGAATCAGCAAAAATAAGAAAAATGGCCTAGATAAAACTGAAACTTAGCTCCCTAAGTACCTAGGATGTATTTTTATCCGGGTCCAGGGATTTATAATATTAACCTATTTAGTTCTTTAGTACCATCCTCGGTTAACCAAAGGGAACTTGATAATCCTTGTATACCTTTAGTTGCCTATATACTCTAGATCTCTGTACTGATCTTCTATAGTGTATCAGAGGCGAAAAACATTATTCAAGACATTTGCTTTATAGCATCCTCCGTAACTAACTTATCCCCATTAATTAATGGATGCACATTCTCAGTCTAATCTTCTACTATTAATCTACCTTAAAAAAATGTTAGGCTTAGTGATGCTTTCTTCAGCTATCCTAACTTCATTATTAATTTGGCTAGTTTGATTGCTGTTCTTACACTCCTGTTACAGTTTTTTATACTCCCTAAAGGCCCTTGTACGTTCCCTCTGCCCTTAAAGGTTTTTTCATGCCTTTTTCTTCATACCATTTGCCTCTTTACATCAGGAATTAAGCACAGGGCCGGATTATTTTTTTTTACATTATTCCCAAGGGTATAAATTAGTGTGAACTGGCTTAAAATCCCCTTGAACACCGTCCACGTTCTGTTCAGTCCCTTACTGATAATACATTATCCCGTTGACATCTGAAGAGCTTTTTAACCTGGGAAACAATGTGCTTTTCCTGAAATTAAAGGTCTTGTAACCCCAGCGCACTTTTCCTTGCGATAACAAAGGTCCAAATGCCACTATTTTATGGTTCACTATCCCTAAGCCTCCAGTTACCTTAAATCTTAATCGCGCTCCACAGGGTAGAATTACAGAATTCCAAAACAGAGCTCCTTTTTCCTAGTAGGAACCCACCTGTGAGAGAAAATTATCCTGCCCGCAAATCAGGAACTCATCGCCTTTCTGTGATGGCAGTGCACCACACCAATCAATGTAAGGGTAATGAAGTCCCCATAATGAGCACACTCCCCAAACTGACCCTTGCCAACTGAATATGAAGTTGACATCACTCCTTCTGCTAGCATTTGGGGCGTATAGGCAGACACCAACAATGAAATTACCCCCTTTCATGTTGCCTATTCCACCCATATTGCCTACACTTATCATCCATATCACCAGTTCCAGTTACTTTCTGTTAAATTTGGCTTCAATTCTTTTTAAACATATACACATTACTCCTCCCCCCTTTACTTTTTGTTTGTCCTGCCTAAAACAAGGCATATCCTTCATATTTACAGCCCAGTCGTGGAGAATGTTCTTCAACAACGTTTCTGCATATACCTATTACATCTACTTTCATTTAATGCCATCATTTCCCAATTCAACCATTTTGTAGCCAGGCTTCTAGCATTTGCAAACATACATTTTAAGATTATTGATCTGTAAATTTATTAGTACCATTTGATACCATTCCTCCTATCCCCTATGCTAGCCCCAACCCCCCTTTACACCCACCACTGGCCTATCTACACCCTGATTTCCTCCTGGGACATCATATCCAAGTGAGAATGCCTAAACCCTCCCCCCCCAAACCTAGTTTAAAATTCCCCCAACCCTCTAGCCATCTTATCCCCTAAAACAGCTGCACCACACATCAGTGAGGTGCAAACCCCATCCCTCCTAAAGAGCCTGATAAGCGACAGCAAAGGTATGCCCAGTCTCAATAAACCCAACCCTTCTCCTTACACCCACTCTCTTGAAAGCATTAATTGCTCCCTAATCTCCGCTGTCTCCCTGGTTAGCAGTGGCTGTGGCTGACTGGTAGTTTTCTGAAAACACTACCCTGGAGGTCCTTTGCTTTTTCTGGCCCTAGTTCTCGGAAATCATGTTTAAGGACCTCACCTCACCGCTAAACTTGTCATTGGCACCGATGTGAACCAAGGACCGCAGGGGTCACCACCGGCCCCACCCAATAATTCTGTCTACCCAATCCACCCACATGCCGAACCCTAGCACCGGCAGGCAACACACCGTTCGGCATTGTAGGTCTTGGCGGCAGATCTACCCTATTACCTTCCTTATAATGGCGTCCCCTACCACTACACTGCCTTGAATCCTGACCCTTCGTTCCTCCTCCCTTGTCTCAGACACGATGGCAAGTACCCTTGGGTTGGAGTTGATCAAGGACTAGCCCCCTCCATACATGCTAAATTCGAGGTGTCCTCCTCCACTTCATACCTGAGGCGGCAATCTTGTTGGGATGGGACAATCGGGGAAGAAGCCCCCCTACTCTTCCGTCCCCACTTCCCCTAGGATTAACCCAACAAACTACCTCCTTTCCTCATATTTTCGATAATGACGAGGATTTCACGTATTTTCTAAAAGGCCCATGAAATACGTATTTTTGGAAAATTTTCGAAATTACGAGATGTCGACGACACGCTAGTTCGCTGGCACGTGTGATCTGACTAGTTACTCGATATTACGCTGCCACCACTTTAAGTAGCCTTAAAGACGCCCCAACCGCAAAAACAACTCTTGACTCTCTCTGACTATGCACAACCCGTGTTTCCTGGCAGCTAAATGGTTACAAATACACCATTCACTCCAGCAATAACTGGTTAATTAGCAATCAGTCCTTCACAAAGCAGTCACAGTTAATTAGCATTTACACTGACACTCCATTCAAAACACATTTAACTTATCAGAGGAACTGAGTTATTTAGAGCATCAAAGACAAAACTTATTAAATTTAGATTTAATATTCCAAAAGGGGAAAGTGCACTAGAATACAAAAATAAAATTAAAATGGTGTTATAATAAAATGACATACAATAGGTACAACAGTTATATAAAATAAAAAGGATAAAATATAACAGGACCCCTACTCACTAGAAGAAGTCCATGTGTCCGGGGGCAGGCAGAGAAACATTGGGTCCATACACACGTTTTTAGCATGTCCCCAAGTATGAACCAACATTTTTGGGCTACCAGGCTTTTAAAAACTATGATGAAACACCCCCTCCTCTGGTTATTGAATGAGGTGGGAGTGGTGTCTAGCAAGGTCCAGATTTACGACTAGCACCAAAAGCAAACTCATTCCCCTCAGTTAGATAGATTCCATTTAAAATGTAATATGTACATTGTATTGAGATATCTAACAACATATTCCTTTCCAGATTAATTATCAATTCCTCCAATACCCAAATAGGACCTGATGTATAATCCTATTTCCCCCAGATTAGTAATAAGTCGCTCTTGGCAAGGGAATAAGGGCTCCATGTTGGTATCATATTTTTTAAAAAAAAAAAAAAAAAAAAAAAAATGGGGGGGGGGGGGCCTTCTGTTCATTCCTAAAATAGAATATTGGTTTCTATCTACAATTCAATAAAGAAATCCATTTATTTACAGTAGGGACTGTCCTTAAGAGACCCTCTTAGTCCCCACCAGACACCTGCTTAGAGAATTACAGATGCACGGTTCGGGCTCACATTGTCTAGAAAAAGGAAGGACCTGGTTCCAGCTTCACTAATCGTAATATAAACAAATAGGACTGTTCCAGGGGGTGGAATGGAAGGTATGTTTATTCGCCCTAATGGAACTAATACCAATAGTTAACCCATTCTTGCAAGTCAATACACATTTCCTGGACAACGTGAATTAACGTATTTTAGAAAATGCATATGAAACTACTTATTTTCAAAATTTTTCGAAATTACAAGGATTTAACGTAATTTTTCGAAGAAAGCGGGGGGGTGGGGGGGGAGGGGAATGGGGAAATATGTATTTCGAAAATTTCGAAAAATGTAGGGGAAAATTTTTCGTTATTTTCGAGGATTTTTTTCATTTTTAAGGATGGGTTTAATAGGTCCATTCGCCAGATTTTCGAATTTTCGAAAATGGAGGATCCTCGAAGCGGGACCGGATTTTGCGAAGTTTGGACCATTCTTAGTTTTAGTTGTCCTGTAATTAAAACCTACATTTGTATATCTAGAGAAGTGCAAAGTTGGTTAAGAAAGCTTAAACAACACCCCCAATAGCATTTTACATCTGTTCAAAATACTTGAATAATTATGATTTATTTTGAGTTTTGGAGAAAGTTTTGTTTGTATTCGTATTTTTCATAGGGGATTAAAGGGAGAACAATAGTGTGTTATAAAGTTTTTTCAAAATAAGTTAAAATGAAAAGTACGTGAGGGCAGGTAGGTTTTCTATTCTTCCCATATCATTTCTGGCAGCATAAGAAAAGTGCTTCTGCCAGGCTTCTTGAGTGCTTCAGCACGATATTGAATACCAGAAAGGCCAGGCGATAACATGGCAGATGAAAATTATGCCCCATTGTACTTTTCATTTAAAATTTAATTTTTACTGTATTGTTGTCCTTAAGCATCCTGTGGAAGTGCTAAAACAGTCACTTTCTGTTTTTATCTGCTCTTGCTCTGCATAAAAACTCATTAAACTAGCAGTTTCATGTAGGGATCTATTGTAGTCTTGTCATGGTAAAGTAACACTTTTGTGAAGCAATGATTATATGGAAATAAAGGGAAGGGAACTGAATTTGGGATAGAGATGAGGGACTGGATACTTACATAAACCCCATGATTATAGGGTAAATTTACCCTATATTTTTGTTGTTAAGACTGTTGTTTAAGATTGGCCAAAACTATATAACTTATAACTAATTAGCCAGTGTCGATTATTTATTTGTATGAAAACTTCAGGAAGATGTTCATATTTAGAAGTGATTAATGCCAAAGTTGGTAACTTAAACCGACTTTTCCTTTACCAAATGTTGGTAATGTTTACAAGTACTACAATTCTTCGTAATTAACTTTACATGTGTCCCTAAGCAAACACTTTAACCTCTAGGAATTGGTTTTCCAAACATTTGCAAGAAAACATGAATTGCAATATGATGATTCCTTTGTATCAGCTGAAGGTGATTAAGACAGGATATAAGGCTAACCTGTCGTCAATTACAGAACAATGTAAAATCAGTTCTGTTGTATTAATGCTAGCATCAATCTGTAACATTGTAAGGGTGATTTGTGTGATTGTTTTTACTGTTAAAAAAAAAAAACTTAACAGTCTAGTAATAATCACTAGTTTGTGATTTTTATTAAAATCTAACTAATCATGAGGCTGCCTCTCAACTGTAATCATTATCCTCTATGACCATTGATGTAAACTCTTTATATCCACAGTATTTAAATCTATATGGGTTTGTGCAACTGACCACTGGCCTGCCATGAGGGTGTTAAACTGGGTGAAGGGAGAATGAGGAGCGGCACCAAAAAACACAGAAAAGTAGTGGCTATATTTTCGTAAAATATAGTAGAAAAGTATTTGTTTACATGGGATTTATTTGAATTTATTTAAAGGGAATGTGCATCCCCCAACACGAAAATTTTGCCCCCATGGGCCCACGTGTAGTCTTAAAAGTCCCTTTCTTTCTCTTCGCTCATTATGGTTGTCCTGGCAGGGTCTGGATTAAAAGTCCAGGAAGGAACGGACGAGTAGGACCCCACCTTTGTTAATCCATTTCTGCCTATTACTGCTCAGTCTGAGAGGATTCACATGGACAGGGAGAGCTCTCACCCAACTCCCTCTAGTCCATTCGGCGGCTGGCTGCATCGGTCTTCTAAAAAAAAAAAAAAAATGGTAAGGGGAATCCCACAACCATAAAAACATTATGTTTAAAAACACCGAAAATCAGCCCTAAATGGTACTTACCCGCCTTGTTCCTAGGCTTCCTCTGTGCTCTTGCTGCAAAAAAACAGCGACGGGCCACCAGAGGCATCTGTCAACAACACATGGCAGTGCTCGTCCAGCTACTTCTACTGTTCGTTGCCAAGAAGCAGCAAGAAAAGGCAGTGAACGAAGGAAGGAGGAAACAAAAGGCTGGTAGGCATTAAGGAGCTGATTTAAGGTGCTTTTAAACCTAGCGTTTAGGGTTCGGGGGGAGGATTCCGTACCTTCAAGTTAAACTAGATGGAGGGAGCACAACACCAAGTTGTGTTTTCACAAATTTATTAAGTGAACAAGAAGAGAAATATTTCAAGAGCTTCTGCCCCTTATCGGGTATGACCAGTACCAAAACAAAACAATTATACCCTCATAATCCCACCTAATTGGGAATGTGATTGATGGACCAGGGTCCAAAGTGGGGCTAACCCTGGTGTCAGTAAGTGCTAAATAACAACAATTAAAGCATTTATACTGGGATATACTGTATAATGCTACCTTTTTAAAGGATCACTATAATCTAAAAAATTAAATTTTTAAAAATGGAAAGTACCTGGGGCAGGGAGGTAGAATTAAATTATTAATACCTCACATATTGTTCCTTGAGGAGCACGAGCACGTAGAGTTATTATGCTGGGTAGTCTGAAGTAGTCCTTTATAAGATAGTGCTGAAGCAGGGAAGAATACTGTCAGAATCTGGATCTTTCCTTTCAGCATAAACAGAAAACAAATGATTTTAACACAGGGGTTGAAAAAAAAGAATGTAAACCCTTGATAAACTGTTTTCAGTGAGGACACTAACTATTTTGAGTTTATTTTTGCCTTTTAAGCAGCAGTTTTTTAGCACACCAGCAGCGATATTATTTAATGTAAACTTAACTGAGTTTTTTTTCTCCACCTTCAATTGAGTAAACGTTATGATTAGATATTTAAGGTATAATAGAATACATAGTATTCTAAGAGTAGAGGTGGTATTGCGTTTTGACAACTGTTACAATAAATAAATAGGTAGTTGTATCATCACATACCTTTTCCTGTACACTTTTAATAAAACAAAGAAACCATAACAAAACTTGCTGCCTGGCTGTGTTTTAGAGTTCTTAATGTTGAGGGGTGGGGGGGGGGAGGAGAAAAAAAAGGAGGGGGGTGTGTTTAGACTGTATAATCCGTATATGGGGGAGGGGGTCCATCTGTCCCAGATTTACCAACTTCAGGGGGCATCCTTGTTCTTGTCGATTGTTATTTGTATGGGAGGATTTTGTTGATCTGCAATTTCCACTGTGCCAACGTAGGCGGGTCAGGGATTGTATCACAAGTATGTGCAATCAGTTTTTTAGCAGGTAAGCGTTTCACTTATATACGTTTAGGTAGTGTTGTATGTGCAGGATGCATGCCTGGGTTCTATTCCCCAAATTAATGAAGGAGAGAGGGAAACTATTCCTTTAAACATTAAGATGGGGTACAGGAGTTTAAAGGACTACTTGCTTAACCTTCCCGTTCTTCAATTCATTTTACGGGAGCCAGGAACATGAAGCTTTAGAACTTTCACCAATGCTCAACTCCCGTTTCCGATGTTTTCAGTTTTCATAAACTATAGCGCACATTAACGTGGCATGTTCAATTCGTTAGTCTAATTTCTAGCCTGGAAATGGGGTCTACTTGGGGTATTATATTTACCTGTACAGAATTGGCTTCTGAGTGTTAAACTCCTATTGTTTGAACTTTTGCTATGTTAACCTATTTAGTACAAGTCAATGGTAGGTATTGGGAACATTTTGGTGACCATTTCTCTATTTTGGTGGGTTATTAGACTTTTTTTAAAATATGACACATAGAATTGCCATTACGGACGGTCCAGCCGTTACAATGGACAACTATAGCACACCTTTATAAGTACCTGCCACAAGTGTTTTTGTGACGAACACGCACAGCACTTAAAAAGAGAGTACTCAACCTATAAAATCTACCTGTATGATTAAAGTGTTTAAATCACCAGCTATAACTCATAAATTAGGTATGAGCACACCAGAATTCAATACCATTTTTCTTCTTTTCAGGCAATAAGAGCTTTTTTATGCTGAGATCAATGTCAATTACAAACTGTCCAGAAGAGGAACTGCAAACGCAGTTACCTTAAAAGGGAAGAGGATCTAATACAAGCCAGATGAATTTGTTTTAGCCCTAAGTAAGAATTTTTATTCTCTAACACAAACATCGGGGACCTTATCTCTCATTTTATTTCTGTTGTTTATCAAGCTTTTGTGATCTTATAGCAATATTTATAAACCCTTTATTGTACATTACTATGCGGAAATCACAGACAATCATACTCATGGTTTTGTTAAAGAGAACTAAAACTCAGGTTTTGACCCCTTAATGTAACACATTTATGAAAAAAAATTTCCAGTGCATTTACTCCATGTGAATTCTGGAAACTTAAGAAAGCGTTAATGGTTGCAGCCGTTAAAAATCACTCCGTAAGCTTCTGAGCATTGATGCACCTGTAAGCCTACACATCCCACCAATCCTATATTCGCGGTCTCGTTCACATTTATAATGGAAGATGTGTCTCCACACAATCCATGTAAGTCCTGATAAGTTTGAAACGCAGCTGTGCCCTGAACTTTTTTGATAGCAGCATGAATGCCAGGAATCGTTAAAATGCTCAGCTGCTCGTTGCACTCTGTTCTATCTCTAGCAAAAGATAAAAAAGGGAGTTCAATAAAGTTCTTTTGCTTTAAGTGATGTTCGTAAATCAAAGTTAAGTTAGTTGGAAGCTGCAAGCTCTGCAAAAACACCTGTTGCATTTTAGTTTCCCCATTGCCCCCCAGAGCCTACCTTTCATGCTTGAAGTTGACTGACATCTTGTTTCTGCTAGCTGACTGTTTATCTCCGCCACATCTGCAGATTCACTCTGCATTCCTCATGATTCCTAATCCTACAAAAGGCTAATGCACTGTTGGTTCCTGCAGGCGCATGATGTGTCAATGTGAAGGGATTGTTGTGACGTCAGTGGAGTGCATGGATGGGTGCGCACTATGGCCGTCATTACTCCATGTGTCGGGCGGCGAGTTGACGCCACGATGCATCCATTCATGTGCGCCGACCGCGTGACGTCATGACATGTGCACACAAAACAACACAGAACAGCTTTGAGCTTAATAAGCCAGACAATCTCAGAGGGGCATCAACCAAGTAGTCTATGCAGAATAAGATGTCAGCAACTATGCAAGCTGCAAAGGGAGGATCTCGGAGGCGGCATAGGGGAAAAATAGAAAACAGGTTTTTAAAGCTGCAGCTCTTTCCACTCTAAAAACTTAACTTGCCATTTTACAGCATAACTTATCCTTTAAAATGGATGACTATTATTCTCCCCAACACAATCCAATCTTATTTAACTTGAAGTTAACAATCTGTTGGTTGGGGCACAAAGTTGCACCATTTTTAAAGAAAAAACTTTTATGAACTCCCTGAAAGTTTTCTAAAATTTACCAGTTCCATTGTTGCTCTGGTGCCGTTAGTGGACCTAATGTTATTTTTAAAAAATTGTTACATGGTTCAAATGCACCCAGAACTTTTATTATGAAACTTGAATTTACTTCTTTCTGGCCCTAGGAAATCATCTAGAAAACGATGACAATAAAAAAAATAAAGGGAGTGAGATAGGAACAATGATATTTTTTTTCCATAGTGACAAACAGTGTAGAAATGTTAGGAGAGGAGGGCATAATCTGCTTTATGGCTGTACATGATTTTCCAGCTTTTCTAGGGGCAGGGCAGGGCCAGGCCTTGTGTAAGTGTCCTTGTTAGGTTCTGCATGGTGTAGGTGTGGCAGCGTCTACACATTACCATTCAAATGCACAACTAGAGCTGAATTATAGGCTATTACCCCAAGTAACAACGTTAATTTAAAAAAAAAAAATTATCATAACAACCATCCAAAGATAGAGGTGATGAGACCAAAGCATTGTTGATTATTGTGACTGTGTTCGATCTATGAGGACCTGAGAGTTCTCCCTTTAACCCTTATAATGACTTTCCTCCTCTTAGGTATTCACAAATAGGGGACAGTTGAGTAAGATTAAATTGGCAAAAACTACTGATATGGGGTTTTTTTGCCATGTGTCAAAGGGCAAATACTCTGGAGTACGGCAATTAGTATTTTAAATTAATGATTACCATGAGATAATGTATCATTCAGTAGAAATCCTTAAACAAGTCAAATTCACGCTTTTCAAATTCATCATACTTGATCGTATTATTGGTCCTTGGACTAATTACTTTAATTAACAAAATACTATTATGCATATTGGGTTGTTGTCATTTAAATTCTCTTATTCTGCTGTAATAACTCCCAAGGAGAACATAAACATAAAAACCATCAGTAGCCATTCACGGACAAAGTTGATCATAACCAAAAATACTTAATAACTACTTTAAAAGAAATAGTAACAATATTGCTGGATTTGAAGCTGAATATACAATAAACAAAAAAAATAAATGAAATAACCTTTTATAAAAACTAGAAAGTGAGGTTGATTGATGGAGCACCCTAATTGGTTGCCTTGTTCTTTTGTTGCTTTGTGTTAGCCATGTGTGCTATTTATGATGGCGGGGGATCAGAATATTTGGATTTTTTTTATCTTTGGTTTTTGTATTTGTATAGTTGTAGTATAAAATAAGACTACAATGCTGAAGTGATGTACCGCATAGTATCCTTAAGAAGTTCTGACAGAGCAATTAGTGCTTAGAGGACTAAAAAAACAAATACTTCAAAAGTTTTTTAGTTTATTTAGTAATCGTTTTTTCATGACATCAAAATAATAAATAGATTGAAGAGTCCTGGTGGACCTAAAACAACACAAAGTCTGCCCAAAGTGATTTTCATTGCTGCCTATCAGCACAACAGGTCTCGGATCATCGATCGTTATCAAGTGTCACTTGGCGTCACTTGGTATCACCTAAGGTGCTGGGGTTGCCATGTCACAGTAAGAAACTTATGTCCTGGTCTAAAACGGGCCCCAGGATTTTATTCCCGATACTCTACATATCCTCCCCAACAAATCTTAAAGGTCCTACTTCGTGGGTGTTTCTTTTTCCTTTCACAGGTTTACTTAGCGTGCATACCAAATCGGAGGCAACTCGTTAAGCCATTATAATTCATGGACCGTGATGGCACCACCATACCATAGCCAAGTGCCAAAGCCAAAGACAGCCAGAAAAGGGTGGATGGAAACAAGTGGGCTCTTACTTTAGGAAGGCGGGGTGCCAGCGGTTTGAGAGGTCATGCTTTGAAGGCAACAAATCTCTAGGGGATGGGGACATTGTCTTATTCAATTATTGAGGAAGCATAGCGATGATGAAAATTGGCGCGGGTGTAATCGTTTCTGGAGAACAGATACTGACCAGAGCATCCATCCTACACGACACACATCCTATCCATAACAGACAATCCACTACACAGCACTGCCCCATTGTTTCTCAGTGTGAAAAAAAAAACACTAGTGCTGCTTAGATAAAACAGATGTTAGAAATCAATTTTATTTGATTGCAAGTGCCAAGGGGACAAGGAGCATTTAATAGTTAGGATGTTCACTGGCGAAGTACAGTCGTCTGCTAGATAATTGAATTGTATACGTTAGGTACACGATTTACAATAGATTCAATCAAGTAAAATACAGATGTTATGGTAATAGGAACTTTCTTACAATGTAACAGTTTCTAGGTTATAGTTTTAGGTTCTAATGTATTGCAAATGGTTTCTAATGGGGATTTGCAGCAACAAACTTTTCGTGTTGCAAACATGGTATCTAAGGCTTTCAGTCTTAGCAGTTCTGATACTACCTCTGGAAAACAGTGATTAGACAAACCATCTGGCCGACATCGGTAGGAATCATAGCAGCTTCCTTATTGTCAGGGCAACCTTCTCCGCTGGAAGCTTTACTAAAGTCTGTGGCGTTCCTAGGGAGTCTTCCTCCTCCTGCCGTCTCCATTGTGTATATCCATCCTAATACACGACTGCCGGAGCCATAGAGACCCAGGCGAGATTGATACTGCCCATAGAAGTTAACACAAAAACATAACTCCCAGTTATCAGAGGGTGAAGATAAGGGCAATACGATCTTGAAAAAGATATAAAAGAAGAACTGATTCATTCGCCCCAGCTAATAAGGGGGAGAGCAAGTGTATTACTCTTGAACTCGGGACATTTATAGAAATGAGAATTGATGAATGTCACTTCAGGACACAAGACCTATGAAAAAATTGACCAGGGCCCACAGGACTTGTATGCGGGAAAAACTTAAGGCA
This sequence comes from Hymenochirus boettgeri, assembly GCA_019447015.1. Lineage (NCBI taxonomy): Eukaryota > Metazoa > Chordata > Amphibia > Anura > Pipidae > Hymenochirus > Hymenochirus boettgeri. The sequence goes on from CM033474.1 coordinate 281,218,955, forward strand.
AAGCTTGAATGTGCTGATGAAAGATGTGGAATGGATTAGGACAACGTTTAACATGTGACAAACCCCAAGGTCCCCCCCCACACATCTACACACCCCCTAAGATCCACAAATCTTTGGACGATCGTTATTGATCAGCTGTGGGTCTTTTTTTTTTTTTTTTTTGGGCTGGTTGCCCAGTATAGTCTATTGATTATATTATCGTCAAGACGTGTTGAACAGAACACTGAAAACAGATGGCCTTCTACAATCAGAGATAGTGGAACAATTGTTGAGGTTTCTGGCAAGGTGTGGAATGCCAGGAGACTCTCGTTGTTAATGAACATGTGACTGTGGGTAGTCTGTACCACCGTTATCCCCTAGACTGAGGGGCTTATGCGCATGTAGAGAAGCTATGACTTGGAGTGGACGTCGTTACCCCCCACCCTCCCATAGAATTCCTGATGACTTTCTATAACCTTGATTCTTTTGTTTTGAAATTTCCAATTGAGGCCAATTCCTTTAGACAGACTTGCTGGACAGCGCTGGAGTCCCCATTGTTGTTAACTTGTACATGGAAAGAATTGCGTGGTAGAACTATTGTCCAAAGTACTGAATCTAGCATTTCACTGGACGGATTTCGCTATATCGACGACATGTTCTTCCTTTGGCAGGGGACTATTAAACATCCCGCTTTGAGGACGGCTCTGTGAAAAGCGGGTACGGAAACGTGGTAAGGTACCATGATGTGTTTTAATAACCTTGATTAGTCACGCTGTGGAAGTTCCAGTGAGTGCTAATCCTTGTCCTATGTGAAGAATACAAAGAGTATGACCGAGGAAGACACCCAGCATAAAGCTGTACATTTTTAATAGAAGTGACCATGTGTTAACAGTTAGGCGAAAGGCCGTTGATTTTGATTAGAGGTTTATCAATTTGTCCAACACCACATAAGTTTGATGAGTCGGTTTGATATCGATTTATACAAATTTCACGCGGACTGGTAAAATTACGTGATTTTTTCAAACGGCTACCAGTGAATGTTAGGACCTCCTTTTGATCGTTCTTGTGAAACCAGTGAGTACCTTTGATCCAGTTAATCACGCATATGCAGCATTAAAAATGTTTCTCAACATGGTCAAGACAGAAGTATCTGAATTCAATAAACACAACACCACACACTGTTCTATCAAAACTTGTCTGAGGGATGAGACGTGAGGCGATTCGTTCCCTGAGACGGGGACAATTGAAGTGGATTATACGCCCGACTGACAAAGGGGAATCGGTTGTGTTGTTTGAATATAGAAGACTATAGATGGGAATATGGTCACACTTGGGAGATACTAAGACGATATGAGTGTGGATCGGACCCACACCCTTGATAGTTAAAAGATTGTTGCATAATCTAATGCAGAAGAAGCCATATGCCTGCAGGTTGGATTCGAGCAATTGTCAGAAAATTTCTAGTGCTTCCCTTTGTCCCATTGAAATTACTCTATGACCTTAAATACCTACAATCCCTGGCCGCACCTCCGGAAATCCATTAGCTCCAGTAACTTCGTAGGGCCAGTACTTGAACAGATAAGCACATCTTGGGACTTCTAACCCCAACTAGCTGTTAAGAGCACTAGACTATCTAAGGGATAAGCAGCCCACCATGAGGAGACTTCTTCAAAACATTGAATTTCTCCCATGGGAATTAAGAGATGTCACACTGCGAATGTGCAGCAAGCCTCTATTACTGTACCCTCATATAGAGGGGAGGATACAATCTGTAGACCAAGCGCTTATTGACATGACCATAAATATCCTCCCATCGAGATTTACCTGGCTCTCACACAATCTGGTAATAAAACAGGCATCATTTTAAATGCGAGTCCACTGTATAAAGGATTCAAGGTAAGGTGATGGGGTACCAATGGCCGAGCACCCACATCGTTGCCACCCAATCTATCATGAAGGCTTTTTTGAGGAGGAGGTTACCCCAAAACTGAGGGAGGAAACATTGTTAGTCTATACAAGATTTATAGAGGATTTGTTTTGTTTATGATCTGGGATGGGAATGAAGGGTGAATCCATCAATTGATCAAAGAGATTAATGAGTTGGATACCACGATAAAAATGCCTGTGGAAACCAGTTGACACCACCAGGATTTGGGGTAGGGGATTGATTGGGTCCACATTTATTTCGTAAGCCCCTGATCGCCCTCTGAAGAGTGTTTTCCGTTATACCCAATATCTTCAAGGTAATACAAAATAATCTGATCCTACATTGGGCTGAACATCAACTTAAGGAGATGACGGACGATTTATACAGGGGATACAAACCCAGTATTCGGAAGGAACATTAGTAAAGCACTCATCCACAGCTAATAAGTTCATCACGTACTAATGAGGGGACTGGTTGTTTTTCCAATGTGGACCACTCATCTATCAATCAGGATATCAAAGTAGCTATGGGAACTTATAAAGAGGGTGCATACTACATTACCATTTGAAACCAGTAGGATTCGATTGGCCCTATAGGAGGGGGTGTAATTAGGAGCTATTGGTCAGGAACGAGGGTCGTTTTGGGAAACCGAAAGTTAGGGTGTTAAAGTCAATGAAACAAATTGGTGACTTATTTCACGTATAGGCCTTCAAGAAGGGCAGGGCATAACCCTCTCGCACAAGTGCATGATCATATTCCTGACAATGGGTTTAAATCTAGAACGTTGAAAAAAAGACTACTGAAACTTGAATTATGCTGGATTTTACAAACTGCAGAAACATGGCTTCTAAAGGACTAAATAACATCGGTGACAATGAACGAGTTATCTTGCTTAAGCATATCAAACATACAAACTAAAACAAACACACATACCAACACAAGGCCCCGGCCGGTAACATTAATATGTAGATGTATATCTCATGGGATGTTGTTAGGCTGTGCCCTGGGCTAAATGTCCTTACTAGGCATTTTTAGTACAATTTTAGTACAGTCTGTGTTATTAAAGCATTTGTCTTCCTCATGTAGCTAGTTTATGTTATTTTGTTTCCTTTTACCCTCTGTGCGAGTTGGCTGGTAGAAAGAAACTATGTGGTATCTCCTCACTGCTAATATGTTTCAACTTTTATAGGAATGAATGAGAGTGGGAACAATCCAAACACAAAAAACAAACTAAAAGGCAGGCCAATCAACACTCCCAAAACCCGTAAAAAACCGTACTGGCTGGCTTTCAAAAATAAAACAAACAAAACAACATAAGCTCACCAATACTACATCCAAACACCCGACCCCACCCCCGTCAAACACACCCTACCAACCCCCACCACCCCCCTCGGTCCCCCCCCCCCTTTTTTTTTTTAGGTATGTAATATAGCTGTGGGACCTGGAAATGGTCCTGGGGAACACGTTGAATTTAGGACTTTCACATAAAACTCGATTTTACCTCACTGCGGCGTATTTTGAGCTCTGCGGCAAAAACATTGATAATATCCCATGACGACCTCGCAGATTGATAATTGGATATTTATTGCGATAGGTCTAAATAGACATTTTATCGCAGATGTCGATAATTCGAATGATTCTTTTACTGCGTATTGGTTAAATAATCCTAAAATACCTGATAAACCAAGTCTAGAAAAGTTACAGAAAAAACAGCCAGTTGTTATAACATTCATTACACATATTAAAATGTTTAGAAAAATAACTAAAAGTTTAGGGGGAATTGAATGAAATTTTAAAACAGCTTATGCCATTTTGCCAATAAAAAAAGGATGTCTATGATTTTGACATTCTAACCACACCGTGTAGGAACGTTATTAAAAAAAAAATTAACATTCAAAACATTTAAGTTGAAAATCACATTTACAAAGCATTGTGGTTCATGTTTTGCTTAAAAACATCTGGGACAGATAATTGAACGTGCACTTACTTGTACGTACAAAACACAAACTTAAGCAACTAGGAAATTAGAAACACCCAATTTTAACAAATATGTATCCTTACTATCACATATGGGGAATTAAATTTTCTGAAAAGCTGTTTGTGTCTGATACTTTAAAAGGTATGTTTCTATAAGAAACAGTTTTGCTTTCCATTTTTTTTATCTACCGGCTACATACATTTTCTGAGACCACAGTGACGTCGTTTTTTAAACAAGTGCTCAAGTTTAAATACAGCCTGGGATGTCAGATATACATTTATTTTAAAAAGTTATTTAATAATAAATAATAAGTTTTATGTTATATTTTTAAAGGCTGCCTTAACTTCCTAAAAATTAATGTAACAATCCGTAATGCATAAACATAGAAGGAAACTGTCAGAAGCCCCCCCACTCCCTGTCTAAATCGAATTACACCAAGTGAAGAAAGGAGTTTGTCGTGACACAGAAAGTGATGGAAGACAGCTGGAGGAGCTAGGGAGACAGGAAATGTACTGCCCATACAAATATGTAAAGTCCTGTAAGTATCTTGAAAAACATTTCCGTTTATGAGGGAATTTAGTGAGGTGTGTGCTTATTTCTGTTCTTAATAATATAAACCAAACAATATTATATATTGCAGTGTTTTTCTAATCAGGTGATGGTATCCCAGACAAGATTTTCAATCACAATTCAAGGATGAGGAGCATTTGTTATTGCATAAGCATCAACTCTTATGGTGAAGATAAAAAAAAATCTGGGATTGCAAATTTCACCCCATACTGAACCTATCGAGGCTTTGGGGGTGGGGTGTGGAGCTGGTATATGGCAGTCTCTAGACCAGTTTTATTTAATGTAGTAGCAAGTACAAATGTCTGACTTAAAAATGGGGAACTAGAACAAAAAACTTTAACAAGAAAGTAAATGATGTATCAGTATAGTAGAAACATGGCTAAAGGGTTCACATGACAGCAAGGAATGGACATTTCAAAGGATACTAGGTTTGACATGAGTAAAGTAAATAAGAATCATAATGTGTTGTGGGGGGAAGTCTCTGTATATAAACAAGAAGTGAAGCCAATCATAAAAGATAAATAAGGAGGCTACATAAATAAAGTGTAACAAATGGGAGCTGTCAGGAAGCAAGAAGGCAGGTAATTAATTGTGGGGGTCAGGTTGTAGCGAATTCACTCCATTTGCGTTGGTGAAGGCTGCAGTATGAGGCCCACATTCTGATCATGGGGGGATATACATAGCTGGAGTAAGGAACACTGCACACGCACTTAAAACGGTATCAAGTTTCTAAATGTTGGCAAGATTTTCCTTTCACAGAATCATCTAGACAGGATGCATTGTTGGATCCTAGTAATATCTAATAACCATGAGCCATGAGGTATGGAGGTGGAAGTTAATGGAAACGTAGGGAATAGTGATCAAAAGGGTTACACAAAACGGGAGTTGGCATTGGGAGTTAACAGGAACGTTTCTCAAGTAGGAAATCTCATCTTATTGCTTTTGAAAAGAATAACTCTCGACTCAATAGACTTTGGGGATATATGATCATGTGAGGCAATAACATAGGGAGCCAAGAAAGCATATTAACAAGCTAAATAGACAAATAAAAACGAATAGCTAAAACCAAAAGCCAAACCAAGCACAACCCCAACAACCAATATGATGACAGAGAAATATGGGCTAAGATGTGCTAAACCTATTCTACCTGTGTTAAGAGAATCTATTCCCTTATAGCAGGGAAATGTCAATAATGTGGAAGGGTATAAATGAGGATATTCATCGAATATAAACATAGCATATGGTATGGAACAATTAGGCAAAAGTTAATATAACTACAAGCCCCAAGGCAAGATGGACAACTACATCGTTCCGAATCTTAAGGGAGCTTAGTCCAGTTTTATCTAGACCACTGTTCTTATTCTTTCAGATCACTTTTGTCTGGTGATATGCCTCCTGATTGTAAAAAAAAGTCATTGTAATATTAAAAAAGCAGTCTTTCACAGCCTGGTAACTATAGACCTGTAAGTCTATTAATCAGTGTTAGAGAAGATACTGAAAAACTTTGTTATGGTAAATACAGGAATCATAATCTGGACTTTGTCTCCAGAACTGACTTAAGTAATAGCATGATTTAGAGAAATAGATCTGTCAGACTTACGCTTGGTTTTTATGAAAGAGGTGAGTAAGTATTCAATTTTGGATAGCTGTGGATGTAGTATACTTGGATAATGGCTCTGTTAAAAGTGACCAACAGGTCATTCAAAGGTCTCAGGGACATCCTTGAAGATTAGAAGAAAAAGAAGTTTCATCTCTAGGTTAGGAAAGTGTATTTTTTACAGAGAGAATGGTAAAACTGTGAGAACAGGACTTTCCAGCAGATGGTTGTAATGAGAAGTTCACTTTGGGTGGATAAGTTTATAAGCTAAAAAAATGATGTTATTATATTATACTGTAGCTCTGGTAGCTCGGGTGATCCAGTGAAACTTTCGATTGCTTTTGAATAGAGGAAGGAAACCACCCAAGAAAAAACGAGAAAACTGCTACAAGTAACAGTAACAATAGAGATATGTCATTTTAATAGGCCCTCTTAAATCGTCTGGTGGGCCCCTGGTCTTGATTTCCTGTGTTGGTCCCAACAGTTCAGAAGACATTGCTGATTGATTGGGTTAATATGGAGTAGGGTATGGACTAGATGGCGTTACACTATAATACAACCTCCAATACTATGTCATTATTGCAACTGTTAGACAGGCATTATGGGTAGGGTATATAGGTTGGACTAGATGGAGGTGTATTTTATATAACACTCCAATACTATGGTTACTGTTCAACAGGCATTTGGGTAGGGACAAAGGTTGGAATAGATGGACTTATGTCTGATACAACCTCCAATGCTATGTTACTATGAAACTGTTATACAGACATATATGGGTAGGGATAAAGGTTGGACTAGATGGACGTATGTCGGTTATAAACCTCCAATATGTTACTATGTAACTGTTAGACAGATATTATGGGTATAGGGTATAAAAGTGGACTGGATGGACATTATGTCTTTATACAACCTCCAATACTATGTACTATGTAACTGTCATACAGACATATGGGTAGGGTATAAAGGTTGGACTAGATGATGACATATGTCTTTATACAACCTCCAATACTATTTTGTTACCTATGTAACTGTTATACAGACACATGGGTAGGATATAAAAGTTGGACTAGATCGATGTATGTCTTTATAAAACTCCAATACTACTTTACTATGTAATGTTAGACAGGCATATGAGTATAAAGGTTGGACTAGATGGACATGGGTCTTTATATTTTATTATATTATTATTATTATGATTGTATAGCGGCCTACATTCTCTGTGGAGCTTTACAGTTGCATTTATAACATAAGGAAAAAAATACATGTGTTACATACAGGGAGTGCAAGTAATCCAAGAGCAAAAATTTTAAGTGCTGGTGCAGCAGCATTCAGTGTGGTAAGTTTATAGCATTACTGTGGTTCAATAGGATGGAGGGGCCGCCTGCACAAAAGTGCTACAGTCTAGAGGAGATGAGGATGAAACATAAGGTAAAGCAGATCAGCAGACTTTAAACAAGTTGCCAGTGGATATAAACTGGCGGCGTCAACATACTATGTTACCTATGTAACTGTAGGACCAGAATTATGGGTGGGTATATAGTTGGACTAGATGGACGTATGTCCTTATACACCTCAATGCTATGTTACTATGTAAATTTATGCAGACTTATGGGTTAGGTATAAAAGGTTGGTGTAGATAGACGTATATCTTTATACAATTCCAATACCTATGTCACTAGTAACTGTTATACAGAATTATGGGGAGGGTATAAAGATGGACTAGATGGATGATGTCTTTATACAACTCCAATACTATGTACTATGTAACTGTTATACAGACATTATGGGTAGGTTATAGGGTTGGACTAGATGGATGTATGTCTTTATACAACCTCCAATACTATGTTAATATGTAACTGTTATACAGACATTATGGGGTAGGGTATAAAGGTTGGACTAGATGGACGTATGTCTTTATAACCTCCAATGCTATTGTACTATGTAAATTTATGCAGACATTATGGGTAGTTATGAGGGTGAGTATAAAGGTTGGACATAGATGGACATTGTCTTTATACAACCTCCAATACTATGTTCCATGTAACCGTTGACAGACATATGGGTAGGGTATAAAGGTTGTACTAGATGGACGTATTGGTCTTGATACAACCTCCAATAATATGTTATATGTAACTGTATATACAGACATTTGGGTAGGATATAAAGGTGGACTAGAGGATGTATGTCCTTATACAACCTCTAATATATGTTACTATGTAACTGTTATATAGCATTATGGTGGGTATAAGGTTGGACTAGATGGACGTATGTCTTTATACAACCTCCAATACTATGTTACTATGTAACTGTTATACAGACATTATGGGTAGGGGTATAAAGGATGGATAGATGGATGTATGTCTTTATTACAAACCCAATAATATGTTACTATGTAAATGTTATATAGCATTATGGTAGGGTATAAAGGTTGGACTAGATGGACGTATGTCTTGATAACCTCCAATACTATGTTACATGTAATGTTATATAGACATTATGGGTAGGGTATAAAGGATGGACTGAGGATGATGTCTTATACAACCTCCAATACTATGTTATATGGTAAACCTGTTACTATAGCATTATGGGTAGGGGTAGGGTATAAGGTTGATACTAGATGGACATATGTCTTTATACAACCTACAATTCTATGTTACTCTGTAAATATCTTGATACAGACATTATGAGTAGGGTCATAAAGGTTGGACTAGATGGATATATGTCTTTATACAACCTCCAATACTTGTTACTATGAACTGTTATACAGACATTAGGGGTAGGGTATAAAGGTTGGACTGAGGGACGTATGTCTTTATACAACCTCAATACTATGTTACTATGTAACTGTTTATACAGACATTATGGGTAGGGTATATAAAGGTTGGATAGATGGACGTAGGTCTTTATACAACCTCCAATTACTAGTTTACTATATAAACTGTTATACAGAACATTATGGGTAGGGTATAAAGGTTGGACTAGATGGACGTAATGTCTTATAGAAACCTCCAATTACTAGTTACTATGTAACTGTTATACCAGACATTATGGGTAGGGTATAAAGGTTGGACTAGATGGAACGTATGTTATATACAACCTCCAATATAGTACTATATAAACTGTTTATACAGACATTATGGGTAGGGTTAAAGGTTGGACTAGATGGACGTATGTCTTTATACAACCTCCAATGCTATGTTACTATGTAATGTTAGACAGACATTATGGAGTAGGGTATAAAGGTGGACTAGATGGAGTATGTCTTATAAACCTCCAATACTATGTTACTATGTAACTGTTATACAGACATTATGGGTAGGGTATAAAGGTTGGACTAGATGGGACGTATGTCTTTAACACCTCCATACTATGTTACTATATAACTGTTATACAGATATTATGGGTTAGGGTATAAAGTGGGACTAGATGGAACATAACATCTTTATTTACTCCATTACTATGTAACTATATAACTGTTTGACAATATATGGTGTATGAGTAGAATATAAAGGTGGAATAGATGTATGCATATCTTTATACAACCTCCAATACTATGTTACTATGTAACTGTTATACAGACATTATGGGAGAGGGTATAAAGATGGACTAGATGATGTTCTTTATACAACCTCCAATACTATGTTACTATGTAACTGTTATACAGGACATTAGGGTAGGGTATATGGGTTGGAACTAGATGGATGTATGTCTTTATACAACCTCCAATACTATGTTATATGTAACTGTTATACGACATTAGGGGTAGGGTAATAAAGGTTGGACTAGATGGACGTTAGTCTTTATACAACCTCCACATGCTAGTTACTATGTAAATTTTTATGCAGACTTATGGGTAGAGTATAAAGGTGTGGGACTAGATGGACATATGTCTTTTATACAACTCCAATACTATGTACTATGTAACCGTTAGACAGACATATGGTAGGGTATAAAGGTGTACTAGATGGACGTAGCTCTTATACAACCTCCAATAATAGTTACTATGTAACTGTTATACAGACATATGGTAGGTTAGGATAAAAGTTGGACTAGATGGATGGTATGTCTTATTACAAACCTCTAATACTCTGGTATATGTAACTGTTATAAGACATTATGGTAGGGTATAAAAGGTTGGACTAGATGGACGTATGTCTTATACAACCTCCAATACTATGTTACTATGTAACTGTTTATACAGACATTATGGGTAGGTATAAAGGATGGACTAGATGGATGTATGTCTTATACAACCCCCAATACTATGTTACTATGTAACTGTTTATAGCATTATGGGTAGGGTATAAAGTTGGACTAGTGGATGTATGTCTTATACAACCTCCCAAATACTATGTTACTATGAACTGTTATACAGGACATTATGGGTAAGGTATAAAGGATGGACTAGATGGAGTATGTCTTTATACAACTCAATACTATTTCTATGTAACTGTTATATAGCATTATGGGTAGGGTATAAAGGTTGTACTAGATGGACATATGTCTTTATACAACCTCCAATACTATGTTACTATGTAACTGTTATACAGACATTATGAGTAGGGTATAAAGGTTGGACTAGATGGATATATGTCTTTATACAAACCAATACTATGTTACTATGAACTGTATACAGACTTAAGGTAGGGTATAAGGTTGGAACTAGATGGGACGTATGTCTTTATACAACCTCCAAGACTAGTTATAAGTAACTGTTATACAGACATTATGGGTAGGGTAATAAAGGGTGGACTAGATGGACGTATGTCTTTATACAACCGCCAATACTAGTTTACTATATAATGTTATACAGACAATTATGGGTAGGGATAGGAAAGGTTGGACTAGATGGACGTAGTCTTTATACAACCTCCAAACTATGTTACTATGTAATGATTATCAGACATTAGGCGGTAGGGTATAAAGGTGGACTAGATGGACGTATTGTCTTATACAACCTCCAATACTAGTTACTAATAACTGTTATACAGACATTATGGGTAGGGTATAAAGGTTGGCTAAGATGGACGTATGTCTTTATACAACCTCCAATGCTATGTTACTATATGTAATGTGTTAGACAGACACTAGGGTAGGGTAATAAAGGTTGGATAGATGGTGTATGTCTTTATCAACCTCCATACTAGTGTACTAGTGTAACTGTTATACAGACATTATGGGTAGGGTATAAAGGTTGGACTAGATGGACGTATGTCTTTATACAACCTCCAATACTATTTACTATATAAACTGTATACAGGATATATGGGTAGGGTATAAAGGTTGGACTAGATGGACATACATCTTTTACCTCCATTACTATGTAACATATAACTGTGTGACCAATATATGAGGGTAGAATATAAGGTTGGACTAGTGATGCCATATCTTTATACAACCTCCATTACTAATTTACTATGTATTTGTTAGACAAGCTTATGGGTAGGATACCCTGCTGAGCTAGAATGACCCTACATGGTGTGCACCCGAGTACACTGCAAGCACTAGAATGACCCTGCTTTGTTTGCCCTAATATCCTGCGCGCTAGAATGACCCTGCGATGGTTTGCCCTGATACACTGCAGCGCTAGAATGACCCTGCATGGTTTGCCCTGATACAGTGCAGCCGCTAGAATGACCCTGCATCAATTCAAGGAAAACATTTTGCAAAAACTACTGTGGTTCTGGTTAAAAAGCAGACATTGAGGGTGTCAAGAAAACTATACAGAGCTTTTCAAGGTCAATGAATAGTTTATGTCACCCAAAGTAAGTGTGTGTGTGCTACTTGGCTTCATGCCATTAAGATGGACAGTTGCAAGTTAATTGTAATTAGTCGACTCCACTTGTAATTGTAAACGATCTATGTGGGATTGATTTCAGTTCCCATAGTAATCACACTAATTTGTGGTACACTTTATTATTGGTAATTACGGTCTATATCCATTTGTGGGTAGGAATGCAGATTTAAGGGTGTTTACGGGATTTATGACCCCACTGAAAAGGAATTAAAAAAAAGTCCACTCAAATGTATCAACTCTCCTTTTTTAGTTTTAATTGAAGAATAGGAGGGTAAAGGAGCATCACGAAGAGAGCAAACTTACCCACGATTGTTCCTCTGATGTTCCTCTGACAGGTCCGATGCACCCTTCCAATGTATGTGCATACAGAGCAAGCTGATTTTCAGGTTCTGTTATGGTCCTTCTTTATTTCCTTGGAATGTTCCTAACAGTCATTTTATGATTGGTGTTGGGTGGGTCAAACATGCTCAGATCTCTACTGAGCAACTAATAAACCCAGGAACTGCGACCATAAACGACACTATTAGGGCTCCTGCAAAGTACTTTGAAAATATTTATTTGTTGCACTGATTATAAATGATAGATTTTTGGTCACTTATATGAGAAATTACGCCCCCTTATCTTGCCAACATATTTATTTGTGCTGAACTTCCCATTTAAACACATGATTATGTCATTGATTCCATGAGGCACAATTAGTGCCTCATGGAATCTGAGAAGATGTGGAAGTCTGGGGTTCCTTCCAACTCTCCAGCAAGACGACATTGGCATTTGCGTTGCCCCACTACTGATGGTCAGCACCTTTATTTAAATAAAAAGGAAGCAACAGCACATGCATGACATCCTCAAAAGAAACAGGGCAGCTTAGTAGACGCGATGGTGAGCTTGGGGGTTTCTGGACACTTCCAATCTTCAATAGCTTGATTGCACTTGCAGCTAAAAGGACAAACATTGGATCCATTTCAAGATATATTAAGGGAATTTCATTGGAAAGATCTTGTGTGACACCTCAGATACCTTAAATATGGCAATGTATTTCCTGCTATACTATTGTACATTTTTAAAAATAGATAAAAAAAAGAGAGACCAAGAGATATGATACTAGTAATAACATAGTAATTGAGGTTGAATAACGTACATCTTCCATCTAGTCCAACCATTATACTATCCTGATTCCAACTACATTGTAAAGTCTTCTGGATCAACCAGAACTACATATACAGTATGTGTATTAATCCAGTAATTATCAATATGATTATATAGTATCCTGTACCAACCAGAATACAGTAAATGTATTAAACCCAGTAATTCTCAATATTATATAGTATCCCTGTACCAACCAGAACTACAGTATATGTTTAATACCAGTAATTCTCAATATTATATAGTATCCCCTGTACCAACCAGAACTACAGTATATGTATTAATACAGTAATTCTCAATATATATAGTATCCCTGTACCAACCAGAACTACTGTATATGTAAATACCAGTAATTATCAATATTATATAGTATCCCTGTACCAACCAGAACTACAGTATATGTTTAATACCAGTAATTCTCAATATTATTAGTATTACCGTACCAACAGAAACTACAGTATATTATTAATACCAGTAATCTCAATATTATATAGTATCCCTGTACACAACAGAACTACAGGATATGATTAATAACAGTAATTCTCGAATATATATAGTATCCCTGTACCAACCAGAACTACAGATATTATTAATACCTTAACAGTAATTTAATTTATTATAGTATCCCCCATACCAACCAGAACTACAGTGTGTGAGTATTATACCAGTAATTCTCAATATATATAGTATCTCCCGTACCAACCAGGAACTACAGTATATGTATTAATACCAGTAATTCTCAATATATATAGTATCCCGTACCAACCAGAACTACAGTATATGTATTACTCCAGTAATTCTCAATATATATAGTATACTGTACCACCAGAATACAGTATATGTATTAATACCAGTAATTTCAATATTATCTAGTATCCACCGTACCAACCAGAACTACAGTTATGTGTATTAATACCAAGTAATTCTCAATATTATATAGTATCCCCATACCAACCAGAACTACAAGTGTGTGTCTTAATACCAGTAATTCTCAATATTATAAGTATCCCGTACCAACGGAACCACAGTATATGTATTAATACAGTAATTCTCAATATTATATAGTATCCCCGTACCAACCGGAACGTACAGTATATGTATTAATACCAGTAATTCTCAATATTAGATAGTATCCCGTACCAAAAAGAACTACAGATATGTATTAAGATGAGTAATTCTCAATAATATTGTATCCCGTATCAAACCAGAAACCACGTATATTGTATAATACCAGTGATTCTCAATATATATAGGATCCCGTACCAACCAGAACCACAGTGATATGTATTAATACAGTGATTCTCAATATATATAGTATCCCTGTACCAACAGAACAGTATATGTATTAATACAGTAATTCAATATTTTTGTTTTAGAAATTATCCAGGCCATTTTTTAAAGCTATTCAATGAACTTGCCATTCCACATGCTGGAAGACAGTTCCACAGTGTTCACGTTCTCACGTAAAGGAAACCTTCTAACCTGAAGATGAAACTCTTTTCTTCCAACCTTAAAGGATGTCACGAGTCCTCTGATATGACCTATTCATGAAACAATGCACCAGAGAGTTCATTGTATGGCCATAATATATTGTATAAAGTGATCAATCCCCATGCAAACGTTTCTTCTCCAATGTTTAAGTTTTAGTCAAGCCCCTCCATTCCCTTTATTATTTAAGTTGTCCTTCTCTCTTCTTCCAAGATGTCCCTTCTGTATATGGGATTCCAAAACTGCACCGCAATTCCAAATGAGACCTTACAGTGTCTTGTAAAGAGGGAGAATAATATTGTTTTCCCTTGTATCTATTCCCCTCTTCATACAGACAATATCTTGCTAGCTCTAGCCATTGCTGTCTGTTATATACCAGAACCCCCAAATCTTTTCCCATTACAGATGCTCTTAAACAGAGTTATTTATGGTGTAGGGTGGCACAGGGATTATTAAACCCAAAGCATCACCTTACATTTATCACATTAAATCTCATCTGCCATTCTGCTGCCCATTTTGATATAGCAAATTATTTAAGATCAGAAGAAATACATTTTTTTTTATTTTTGTTTTTGTCTGTTTATCCTGCTACATTATTAAAATGTTGTTACTCTATATACCCCTGCTTGACGATATGGCATCCTTAAAGAATTGGTATTTCTTATGTTTCGAAATGGATACTTAAGAAAGGTTCCACGAAAATTGCAACTATTACAGTAGTAGAACAAATCAAAGCAACATTCGAAGAAAGGGCAATGTAAAAGCGTTTATGCCCAATTCTAATTAACCATGGCTGAATGGCTGTATCAATTAATTTTTATTATACAGGAAAAGAAGCATCAAGGTTCTCATGACTCTTAATGCAATTGCGGTTCCATAATCTGTCATTGGCTTGCGAATGCACACAGCTTGATTCAACGTTCAACTATTCAAACATCATAAGAACATTATTCTTTTAATATAAACTGTAGTTTTCTTTTTAAATAAGTTCGCCAAACTTTTCCACTTGATAGAAGTGATAAAAGAACCCTTAAGGTGTTATATTGACAATACAGATACAATTCCGTCAGTTTCCTTTCCAAACACATTTCTCCAGACACCGCACTGCTCGTAGGTCATCTATCATTTTCAATATTCTCCTGCTAATTTCATTGTGATTATTAAGAATAATCAGGGTTGTCACCTCCTACAGTAAAAACTACCAAAAGGTTTTGAAGCTTTATGTAATTACAGTGCAAAACTCATAAAATACAGCCTCTGTATTTTTAATGTTTTAGGCTACGGCTAGCACCAAAAACACCTGCATCCACAAAAAAAAAAAGCTATAAACCAACTCTTTCAATTACAATAAGTTTACAACGCAGGCAGTAGACTGGGATATTTCACAATGTGCATTGATTATTTATGATCACTGCCTGAATAAGATTGCATTGCAATCAACTGTTTAATCAGAATGATAATAGCTTGGAAATGACAGGAGAGAGGAGAGAGAGAGAGAGAAGAGAGAGAGAGAGAGAGAAGAGAGAGAGAGAGAGAGGGAGGAGAGAAGAGAGAAGAGAGAGAGAGAGACGAGGAGAGGAAGAGAGAGAGAGAGAGAGAGAGAGAGGAGGAGAGAGTGAGAAGAAGAAGAGAGGGAGGAGAGGGGAGGAGAGAGGGAGAGAGAGAGGACGAGAGAGACGGAGAGAGAGGAGAGGAGAGATACTAATATTAGTACTGGTAATTCCTACCTCCCAATATTGTTTGTGAAAAGACACCTACCCAAAGAAAACTGATTCTGCCAGTCTTCCTCCTGGCTTCAGCCACATCTTTAATTCAGGAATAGTCTACGACTAACCTGGCAAATGAAAACTGTACGTTGCGTGGATCCTCAAAAAAATGATATTGATGAGGTAGGAATAATCAATCCAACCTCCCTGCCCCATCACATTCGTGGCATATGGGAACCTGATGAATCGGCAGAGGAGCGAGGATCGGTAAGTTCCTTCCCTTCGGTTCGGTTCCGGGAACGTTTTATGAAGATGGGAGGTAAGACACAGCTCCTTTAACCTCCTGTTCTTCATAAAACCAAATAGAAAAAATGGGGGCTTACCAGGGGAGATTACCCTCTTAAGTGGCATTCTTCGCTTTCTTTGTGGACGGATAAATGTCTGTCCACCCCGACATGAAAAGTATTTTACAGTTTAAAGGGGAACTGGTAAAAAAATGACTTAGGTAAATTGATAGGAATTGCTCTGCTGAGAATTTGCTATTTATTGTCATTGTTTATTTTGCACTGATGGAAATGCATTGCAACAGGGCTGTACTAAGGTTAGGATCACTTCTATATCCTCCCCCTACAGTTATGCACCATGTGGTTTCTATAAACACACTCTTCCTACCCTCCAACATTCCCCTTTAATAAGGTACACAGATGGGAAATGCATTGCACAGAGCGGTTATAGGTCAGGTTCATTCTATCCTCCCCTACAGTTCTGCACCATGTGATTTCTATAAAAAAACACACTCTTCCTACCCTCCAACATTCCTTTTAATAAGGTACACTGATGGGAAATGCATTGCACAGAGCTGGTGCTAGGTTCAGGTTCACAATCTCTATCCTCCCCCTACAGTTCTGCACCATGTGGCTTCTATAAAAAACACACTTTTCCACCCTCCCAACATTCCCTTTAATAGGGTACACTGGGGAAATGCATTGAACAGAGCGTACTAAGTCAGGTTCACTTCTCTATCCTCCTACAGTTCTGCCCCATGTGGTTTCTAAAAAAAAAACACCTCTTCCTACCTCCCAACTTCCCTTTAATAAGGTAACAGATGAGAAATGCATGCACAGAGCTGTACTAAGGTCAGGATCATTCTCTAATCCTCCCCCTACAGTTCTGCACCATGTGGTTTCATTAAAACACACTGTTCCTACCTCCAACATCCTTTAATAAGGTACACTGATGAGAAATGCATTGCACAGAGCTGGTGCTAGGTTCAGGTTCACATCTATACCTCCCCCTACAGTTCTGCACCATGTGGCTTATAAAAACACACTTTTCCTACCCTCCAACATTCCTAATAGGGTACACTGATGGGAAATGCATTGTACAGAGCTGTACTAAGGTCAGGTTCACTTCTCTATCTCCCCCTACGTTCTGCACCATGTGGTTTCTATAAAAAACACACGCTTCCTACCTCCAACATCCCCTTTAATAAGTAACACAGATTGAGAAATGCATTGCACAGAGCTGTACTAAGGTCAGGATCACTTCTCTATCCTCCCCCTACAGTTCTGCACCATGTGGTTTCTATAAAACACACACTCTTCCTACCCTCCAACATTCCCCTTTAATAAGGTACACTGATGGGAAATGCATTGCACGAGCTGTACTAAGGTCAGGTTCACTTCTCTATCCTCCCCCTACAGTTCTGCACCATGTGGTTTCTATAAAAACCACTCTTCCTACCCCCAACATTCCTTTAATAAAGGTACCATGATGAGAAATGCATTGCACAGAGCTGTGCTAGATCAGGTTACTTCTCTCTATCCCCCCTACAGTTCTGCACCATGGGTTTCTATAAAAACACACTCTTCCTAACCTCCAACATTCCCTTTAATAAGGTACACAGATGAAAATGCATTGCACAGAGCTGTACTAGGTCAGGTTCACTTCTCTATCCTCCCCTACAGTTCTGCACCATGGTGGTTTCTATAAAAACACACTCTTCCTACCCTCAAACATCCTTAATAATAAGGTACATGATGAGAAATGCATTGCACAGAGCTGTGCTAAGATCAGGTTCACTTCTCTATCCTCCCCTACAGTTCTGCACCATGTGGTTCTATAAAAAACACACTCTTCCTACCCTCCAAACATTCCTTTAATAAGGTACACTGATGAGAAATGCATTGCACAGAGCTGGTGCTAGGTTCAGGTTCACATCTCTATCCTCCCCCTACAGTTCTGCACCATGTGGTTTCTATAAAAACACACTCTTCCTACCCTCCAACATTCCTTTTAATAAGGTACACTGATGAGAAATGCATTGCACAGAGCTGGTGCTAGGTTCAGGTTCACATCATCTATCCTCACCCTACAGGTCTGCACCCCTGTGGGCGTCTATAAAAACACACTTTTCTACCCTCCAACATCCCTTTAATAGGGTACACTGATGGGAAATGCATTGCACAGAGCGTACTAAGGTCAGGTTCACTTCTCTATCTCCCCCTACAGTTCGCACCATGTGGTTTCTATAAAACACACTCTTCCTACCTCCAACATTCCCCTTTAATAAGGGACACAGATGAGAAAGCATTGCACAGAGCTGTACTAGGTCAGGTTCACTTCTCTATCCTCCCCTACAGTTCTGCACCATGTGGGTTCTATAAAACAACACTCTTCCTACCCTCCAACATTCCCTTTAATAAGGTACACTGATGAGAAATGCATTGCACAGAGCTGGTGCTAGGTTCAGGTTCACATCTCTATCCTTCCCCTACAGTTCTGCACCATGTGGCTTCTATAAAAACACACTTTTCCTACCCTCCAACATTCCCTTTAATAGGGTACACTGATGGGAAATGCATTGCACAGAGCTGTACTAAGGTCAGGTCATTCTCTATCCTCCCTACAGTTCTGCACCATTTGGTTTCTATAAAAAACACACTCTTCCTACCTCCAAACATTCCTTAAAAGGTACACAGATAGAAATGCATGCACAGAGCTGTACTAAGGTCAGGATCACTTCTCTATCCTCCCCTACAGTTCTGCACCATGTGGTTTCTATAAAACACACTCTTCCTACCCTCCAACATTCCCCTTTAATAAGGTACACTGATGGGAAATGCGTTGCACAGAGCTGTACTAAGGTCAGGTTCACTCTTATCCTCCCCTACATTCTGCACCATGTGGTTTCAATTAAAACACCCTCTTCCTACCCTCCAACATTCCTTTAATAAAGGTACACTGATGAGAAATGCATTGCACAGAGCTGTGCTAGACGGGTTACTTCTCTATCCCCCCCTACAGTTCTGCACCTGTGGTTTCTATAAAAAACCACAATCTTCCTACCCTCCAACATTCCCTTTAATGGTACACAGATGAGAAATGCATTGCACAGAGCTGTACTAAGGTCAGGTTCACTTCTCACCTCCCCCTACAGTTCTGAACCATGTGGTTTCTATAAAACACACTCTTCCTACCCCAACATTCCCTTTAATAAAGGTACACTGATGAGAAAGCATTGCACAGAGCTGTGCTAAGATCAGGTTCACTTCTCTATCCTCCCCCTACAGTTGCACCATGTGGTTTTATAAAAACACACTCTTCTACCCTCCAACATTCCCCTTTAATAAGTAACTGATGAGAAATGCATTGCACAGAGCTGGTGCTAGGTTCAGGTTTCACTTCTCTACCTCCCCCTACAGTTCTGCACCATGGGCTTTATAAAAACACACTTTTCTACCTCCAACCTTCCCTTTAATAGGGTACACTGATGGAAATGCATTGCACAGAGTGTACTAAGGTCAGGTTACTTCACTATCTCCCCCTACAGTTCTGCACCATGTGGTGTCTATAAAAACACACTCTTCCTACCCTCCAACATTCCCTTTAATAAGGTACACAGATGAGAAATGCATGCACAGAGCTGTAACTAAGGTCAGGTTTCACTCTCTATCCTCCCCCTACATTTCTTGCACCATGTGGTTTCTATAAACACACTCTTCCTACCCTCCAACATTCCCTTTAATAAGGTACACTGATGAGAAATGCATTGCACAGAGCTGTGCTAAGATCAGGTTCACTTCTCATCCTCCCCCTACAGTTCTACACCATGTGGTTTCTATAAAAAACACTCTTCCTACCCTCCAACATTCCCCTTTATAAGGTACACAGATGAGAAATGCATTGCACAGAGCTGTACTAAGGTCAGGTTCACTTCTCTATCACTCCCCTACAGTTCTGTACCTGTGGTTTCTATAAAACACACTCTTCCTACCCTCCAACATTCCCTTTAATAAGGTACACTGATGAGAAATGCATTGCACAGAGCTGTACTAAGGTCAGGTTCATTCTCTATCCTCCCCCTACAGTTCTGCACCATGTGGTTTCTATAAAACACAATCTTCTACCCTCCAACATCTTAATAAGGTACACTGATGAGAAATGCATTGCACAGGAGTGGTGCTAAGTTCAGGTTCATTCTCTATCCTCCCCCTACAGTTCTGCACCATGTGGTTTCTATAAAAAACACTCTTCCTACCCTCCAACATTCCCTTTAATAAGGTACAATGATGAGAAATGTATTGCACAGAGCTGGTGCTAGTTCAGCTTCACTTCTCTATCCTCCCCCTACAGTTCTGCACCATGTGGTTTCTATAAAAAAAACACTCTTCCTACCCTCCAACATTCCCCTTAATAAGGTACATGATGGGAAATGCATTGCACAGAGCTGTGCTAAGATCAGTTTCACTTCACTATCCTCCCCCACAGTTGCACCATGTGGTTTCTATAAAAAACACTCTTCCTACCCTCATTCAACATTCCCTTTAAGAAGCTACACTTCACTAAATTGCTGCAGCTGACAGGGAGAGATAGAGACCTTCACACTACAGGCCATATTTTATAAAGGTGTGGTATAAAGGTATAAAGGTGTGGTAATATCGCTCTTAGCGATCGTTTATGATCACTATCTTAAATCTTGTAATGTACGGTAGCAACGTAATCTACGACTGCCCGTAGAATATTCATAACGGTAGTTTATTACTCATGTTATGGTATACTACTGCCACAGTCGTAAAGTAAACAAAAACCCAGATATAGCAAGTTTTTAAATATGGCCCCCAACACTTAAACAACACATTGCAGTGAAACATACAAAGACACAGGACTGTAGTGTGAATAGTGCAGGTTTATTGCAAAACATGAATTCTACATGTTTCTGACCACTTGTCCTTCCTCAAGTACTTGAGTGGGTCTGAAACATGTAGCACACATGTTTGCAATCAACTTGAAATATTCCAGCACAGACCTGTGTCTTTGTGTGTTTCACCTGCAATTTATGTTTATATATAGGATTTGGTGGAGTGAAAGCCGTAGGTGAGAAAGACATTATTTCAGATCCGGACAAACTAGATACCCAGACCTATATACATCACACTACAACACGTACTAGGAAAGTGAATCTATATACAGACCTATAACATCAACTACACAACTTCTAGGAAATCTATATACGACCTATATACATCACACTACAACACCGCTACTAGGAAATCATCCAGACCTATATCCATCAATATACAACACGCTATAGGAAATCTATATAAGACCTATATCCATCACTACATCACCTACTAGGAAATCTATATACAGACCTATATACATTCACACTACAACACCGCTACTAGGAAATCTATATACAGACCTATATACACACACTACAACACAGCTACTAGGAAATCTATATACAGACCTATATCCATCACACTACAATCACTGCTACTAGGAAATTATATAACAGACCTATATACATCCACTACAACACTGCCTACTAGGAAATATAAATACAGACCTATATACATCACACTACAACACTGACTAGGAAATCTATATACAACTCACCCATCACACTACAACACTGCTACTATAAGACAGGAAATCTATATTAAAGACCTATATACATCACACTACAACACCGCTATAGGAAATCTATATACAGACCTATATCCATCCACACTACAACACCGCCTAGGAAATCTATATACAGACCTATATCTATCACACTACAACACCGCTACTAGGAAATCTATACACAGACTATATCCATCACACTAAACACCGCTACTAGGAAATCTATATACAGACCTATATCATCACACTACAACACCGCTACTAGGAAATCTATTACAGACCTATATCTCATCACACTACAACACCGCTACTAGGAAATCTTACACAGACCTATATCATCCACTACAACACACTGCTACTAGGAAATCTAATACAGACCTATATTATCACACTACAACACGCTACTAGGAAACTATACAGAACTATATACATCACACTACAACACCGCTACTAGGAAATCTATGTACAGACCTATATCCATCACACTACACACTGCTACTAGGAAATCATATACAGACCTATATCCATCACACTACAACACCGCTACTAGGAAATTATATACAGACCTATATCACACTACAACACTGCTAATAGGAAATCTATACACAGACCTATATCCATCACACTACAACACCGCTACTAGGAAATCTATATACAGACCTATATCTATCACACTACAACACCGCTACTAGGAAATCTATATACAGACCTATATCCATCACACTAAACAACACTGCTACTAGGAAATCTATATACAGACCTATATCCATCACACTACAAACCGCTACTAGGAAACCTAATACCGACCTATATACATCACACTACAACACCGCTACTAGGAAATCTATATACAGACTATATACATCAACACAAAACACTGCTACTAGGAAATCTATATACAGACCTATATCCATACACTACAACACTGCTACTAGGAAATCTATATACAGACCTATATCCATCACACTACAACACTGCTACTAGGAAATCTAATACAGACCTATATACATACACTACAACACTGCTACTAGGAAATCTATACACAGACCTATATACATCACACTACAACACTGCTACTAGGAAATCTATATACAGACATATAACATCACACTACAACACCGCTACTAGGAAACCATATACAGACTATATACATCACACTACAACACTGCTACTAGGAAATCATATACAGACCTATATACCATCACACTACAAAACACCGTACTGGAAATCTATATACAGACCTATATAATCACACTACAACACTGCTACTAGGAAATCTATATACAGACCTATATCCATCACACTAAAACACGCTACTAGGAAAATAATATACAGACCTATAACATCACACTACAACACCGTACTAGGAAATCCATATACAGACCTATATCCATCACACTACAACACTGCTACTAGGAATCTATATACAGACCTATAAATCACACTACAACACTGCACTAGGAAATCTATATACAGACCTATATACATCACACTACAACACTGCTACTAGGAAATCTATATACAGACCTATATTCATCACATACAACACCGTACTAGGAAATCTATATACAGACCTATATACATCACACTACAACACCGCTACTAGGAATCTATATACAGACCTATATCCACACACTACAACCAGCTACTAGGAAATCTATAACAGACCTATATCCATACACACTACAAAACACGCTACTAGGAATCATATCAGACCTATAATCTATACACACAAAACACCGCTACTAGGAAATCTATATACAGACCTATATCCATCACACTACAACACCTACTAGGAAATCTATATACAGACCTATATCCATCACACTACAACACCGCTACTAGGGAACCTATATACAGACCATATACATCACACTACAACACCGCTACTAGGAAAACTATATATAGACCTATATACATCACATACAAACACTGCTACGAGGAAATCTAATTACAGACCTATATCCATCACACTACAAACACTGCTACTAGGAAATCTATATACAGACCTATATCCATCACACTACAACACTGCTACTAGGAAATCTATATACAGACTATATACCATCACACACAACAACCTGCTACTAGGAAATCTATACAGACCTATATACATCACACTACAAAACACTGCTACTAGGAAATCTATAACAGACCATTACATCACACTACAACACCGCTACTAGGAAATCTATATACAGACCTATATACATCACATACAACACTGCTACTAGGAAATCATATACAGACCTACTATACATCACACTACAACACCGCTACTAGGAAATCTATATACAGACCTATATACATCACACTACAACACTGCTACTAGGAAATCTATATACAGACCTAATATCATCACACTACAAACACCGCTACTAGGAAATATATATACAGACCTATATACATCACACTACAACACCGCTACTAGGATCTATATACAGACCTATATCCATCAACACTACAACACTGCTACTAGGAAATCTATATACAGACCTATATACATCACACTACAAACACTGCTACTAGGAAATCTATATACAGACCTATATACATCACACTACAACACTGCTACTAGGAAAATCTATATACAGAACTATTTACATCACACTACAACACCGCTACTAGGAAATCTATATAAGACCTATATATCACACTACAACACCGCTACTAGGAAATATATATACAGACCTATATCCATCACTACAACACCGCTACTAGGAAATCTATATACAGACCTATCATCACACTACAACACTGCTACTAGGAAATCTATATACAGACCTATATACATCACACTACAACACGCTACTAGGAAATCTATATACAGACCTATATACATCACACTACAACAGCTACTAGGAAATCTAATACAGACCTATATACCTCACACACTACAACACTGCTACTAGGAAATCATATCCAGACCTATTACATCACACTACAACACCGCTACTAGGAATCTCATATACAGACCTATACATCACACTACAACACGCTCAAGAAATTATATACAGCACTATATACATCACACTACAACACGCTACAGGAAATCTATATACAGACCTATATATATCACACTAACACCGCTACTAGGAATCATTACAGACCTAATCCATCACACTACAACACCGCTACTAGGAAATCTATATACGACCTATATCATCACACTACACACCGCTACTAGGATCTATATACAGACCTATATCATCACACTAAAACATGCTACTAGGAAATCTATATACAGACTATATACATCACCACTACAACACTGCTACTAGGAATCTATATCAGACCTATATACATCACAACTACAACACCGCTACTAGGAAATCTATATACAGCCTATATACATCACACTACAACAGCTACTAGGAAATCTATATACAGACCTATATACAATCACACTAACAACACGCTACTAGGAAATCTATATACAGACCTCTATCCATCACACTACAACACTGCTACTAGGAAATCTATATCAGACCTATATACATCACACTACAACCCGCTACTAGGAAATCTATATCAGACCTATATCCATCACAATACAACACTGCTACTAGGAAATCTATATCCAGACCTATATACATCACACTACAACACGCTACTAGGAAAATCTATATCAGACCTATATACATCACACTACAACACCTAATAGGAAATCTTATCAGACCTATATACATCACACTACAACACGCTACTAGGAATCTATATACAGACCTATATACCATCACACTACAACACTGCTACTAGGAACTATATACAGACCTATATCCATCACACTACAACACTGCTACTAGGAAATCTATATACAGACCTATATAAATCACACTACAACACATGCTACTAGGAAAATCTATATACAGACCTATATACATCACACTACAACAACTGCTACTAGGGAAATCTCTACACAGACCTATATACATCACACTCAACACCTACTAGGAAATCTATTAACAGACCTATATACATCACACTACAAACACCGCTACTAGGAAATCTATACAAGACCTATATCCATCACACTACCAACACGCTACTAGGAAATCTATATCAGACACTATATCCATCACACTACAACACTGCTACTAGGAAATCTATATACAGACCTATATACATCACACTACAACACTGCTACTAGGAAATCCTATACAGACCTATATACATCACACTACAACACTGCTAAGGAAATCTAATACAGACCTTATATCATACACTAAACACGCTACTAGGAAATCTATATACAGACCTATATACATCACACTACAACACCGCTACTAGGAAATCTATATACAGACCTTATACATCACACTACAACACCGCTACTAGGAAATCTATATACAGACCTATATACATCACACTACAACACTACTAAGGAAATCATATACAGACCTATATCCATCACTACAACACTGCTACTAGGAAATCTATACAGACCTATATCCATCACACTACAACACCACTACTAGGAAATCTATATACAGACCTATATACATCACACTACAACACCACTACTAGGAAATCTATATACAGACCTATATCCATCACACTACAACACTGCTACTAGGAAGGAAATCTATAACAGACCTATATACATCCACTACAACACTG
Organism: Hymenochirus boettgeri; assembly: GCA_019447015.1. Lineage (NCBI taxonomy): Eukaryota > Metazoa > Chordata > Amphibia > Anura > Pipidae > Hymenochirus > Hymenochirus boettgeri. Next base: position 281,245,670 of record CM033474.1, read on the forward strand.
CTACTAGGAAATCTATAACAGACCTATACCATCACACTACAACACCGCTACTAGGAAATCTATATACAGACCTATATCCATCACACTACAACACTGCTACTAGGAAATCATATACAGACCTTATCCATCACACTACAACACCGCTACTAGGAAATCTATATACAGACCTATATACATCACAACTCAACACTGCACTAGGAAATCTATATACAGACCTATATCCATCACACTACAAACACTGCTACTAGGAAATCTATATACAGACACTATATACATCACACTACAACATGCTACTAGGAAATCTATACACAGACCTATATCATCACAACTACACCACTGCTACTAGGAAATCTATATACAGAACCTATATTACATCACACTACAACACTGCTACTAGGAAATCTAATACAGACCTATATCCATCACACTACAACACTGCTACTAGGAAATCTATATACAGACTATATACATCACACTACAACACCGCTACTAGGAAATCTATACAGACCTATATCATCACACTACAACACTGCTACTAGGAAATCTATACACAGACCTATACCATCACACTACAACACTGCTACTAGGAAATCTATATACAGACCTAATTAAACACACTACAACACTGTACTAGCGAAATCTATAACAGACCTATCATCACACTACAACCACTGCTATAGGAAATCTATATACAGACCTATAATACATCACACTACAACACTGCTACTAGGAAATCTATATACGACCTATCCATCCACACTACAACACTGTACTAGGAAATCTATATACAGACCTATATACATACACACTACAACACCGCTATAGGAAATCTATATCCAGACCTATATCCATCACACTACAACACTGCTACTAGGAAATCTATATACAGACCTATATCATACCACTACACACTGCTACTAGGAAATCTATATACAGACCTATATACATCACACTACACAACACCGCTATAGGAAATCTATACAGACCTATATACATCCACATACAACAATGCTACTAGGAAATCTAATTACAGACCTATATCCATCACACACAACAGCTACTAGGAAATCTATATACAGACCTATATCATCACACTACAACACTGCTACTAGGAAATCTATATACAGACCTATATACATCAAATACAACACTGCTACTAGGAAATCTATATACAGACCTATATCATCACACTACCACACTGCTACTAGGAAATCTATATACAGACCTATATCCATCACACTACAACACTGCTACTAGGAAATCTATATACAGACCTATATCCATCACACTACAACACTGCTACTAGGAAATCTATATCCAGACCTATATCCATCACACTACAACACTGCTACTAGGAAATCTATACAGACCTATATACATCACACTACAAACACGCTACTAGGAATCTATATACAGACCTATATACATCACACTACAACACTGCTACTAGGAAATCTATATACAGACCTATATCCATCACCCTACAACACTGCTACTAGGAAATCTATTACAGACATATATACATCACACATACAACACTGCTACTAGGAATTATATACAGACCTATATCATACACTACAAAACACGCTACTAGGAAATCTATATACAGACCTATATACATCACACTACAACACCGCTACTAGGAAATCTATATACAGACCTATTACATCACACACAAACCGCTACTAGGAAATCTAAATACAGACTATATATCACACTACAAACCTGCTACTAGGAAATCTTATACAGACCTATATCATCACACTACAACACTGCTACTAGGAAAACTATACAGACCTATATCCATCAACTACAACACGCTACTAGGAAATCTATATACAGACCTAATACCTCACACTACAACAACTACTAGGAAATCTATATACAGACCTATATCCATCACACTACAACACTGCTACTAGGAAATCTATATACAGACTATATACATCACACTACAACACTGCTACTAGGAAATCTATAACAGACCTATATCCATCACACTACAACACCCACTAGGAAATCTATATACAGACCTATATCATCACACTACAACACTGCTACTAGGAAATCTATATACAGACCTATATCCATCACACTACAACACCGCTACTAGGAAATCTATATACAGACCTATATCATCACCTACACACTGCTACTAGGAAATCTATATACAGACCTATACACATCACACTACAACACTGCTACTAGGAATTTTATACAGACCATATAATCACACTACAACACTGCTACTAGGAAATCTATACACAGACCTATATCCATCACACTACAACATGCTACTAGGAAATCTATATACAGACCTAATACTCACACAAAACACTGCTACTAGAAATCTATATACAGACCTAATCCATCCACATACAACACTGCTACTAGGAAATCTATATACAGACCTATATACATCACACTACAACACCGCTACTAGGAAATCTATATACAGACCTATATCCATCACACTACAACACTGCTACTAGGAAATCTATACACACCTAATAATCACACTCACACATGCTACTAGGAAATCTATATACAGACCTATATCCATCACACACTACAACACTGCTACTAGGAAATCTATAACAGACCTATATCCATCACACTACAACACTGCTACTAGGAAATCTATATACAGACCTATATACATCACACTACAAACCCGCTACTAGGAAATCTATATACAGACCTTATACATCACACTACAACACCGCACTAGGAAATCTATATACAGACCTATATCCATCACACTACAACACTGCTACTAGGAAATCTATATACAGACTTATATCACACTACCACCGTATGGAACTTATACCGACTATATCCATCACACTACACTGCTACTAGGAAATCTATATACAGACCTATATCATCACACTACAACACTGCTACTAGGAAATCTATAACAGACCTATACCATCACACTACAACACTGCTACTAGGAAATCTATACAGACCTATATCCATCACACTACAAACACTGCTACTAGGAAATCTATATACAAGACCTATATCCATCACACTACAACACTGCTACTAGGAAACTATATACAGACCTATATTACATCACACTACAACACTGCTACTAGGAAATCTATATACGACCTATATCCATCACACTACAACACTGCTACTAGGAAATCTATATACAGACCTATATACATCACACTACAACACCGCTACTAGGAAATCTATATCAGACCTATATCCATCCCACTACACACTGCTACTAGGAAATCTATATACAGACCTATATACATCACCACTAACACACTGCTACTAGGAAATCTATATACGACCTATATCATCACACTACAACACCGCTACTAGGAAATCTATAACAGACCTATAACATCACACTACAACACTGCTACTAGGAAATCTATATACAGACCTATATCCATCACACACAACACTGCTACTAGGAAATCTATATACAGACCTATACCATCACACTACAACACTGCTACTAGGAAATCTATATACAGACCTATATACATCACACTACAACAATGCTACTAGGAAATCTATATACAGACCTATACATCACACTACACACTGCATAGGAAATCTATATACAGACCTATATCCATCAACACTACAACCACTGCTACTAGGAAATCTATATACAGGACCTATAATCCATCACACTACAACACTGCTACTAGGAAATCTATATACAGACCTATATCCATCACACACAACACTGCTACTAGGAAATCTATATACCAGACCTATACATCACACTACAACACTCGCTATAGGAAATCTATATACAGACCATATACATCACACTACCACACTGCTACTAGGAAATCTATATACAGACCTATATCCATCACACTACAACACTGCTACTAGGAAATCTATATACAGACCTATCCATCACACTACATCACGCTACTAGGAAATCTATATACAGACCTATATACATCACACTACAACACTGCTACTAGGAAATCTATATACAGACTTATATACATCACACTACAACACTGCTACTAGGAAATCTATACAAGACCTATATCCATCACAATACAATCAATGCTACTTGGAAATCTATATACAGACCTATATACATCACACTACAACACTGCTACTAGGAATCTATATCCAGACCTATATACTCACACTACAAAACACCGCTACTAGGAATCTATATACAGACCTATACCATCACACTACAACACTGCTACTAGGAAATCTATAACAGACCATATACATCACACTACAACACTGCTACTAGGAAATCATATCAGACCTATATCCATCACACTACAACACTGCTATTAGGAAATCATATACAGACCTATATCATCACACTACAACACTGCTACTAGGAAATCTATATCAGACCTATATACATCACACTACAACACCGTACTAGGAAGTCTATATACAGACCTATATACATCACACTACAAACACTGCTACTAGGAAATCTAATACACAGACCTATAACATCCACACTACAAACACTTCTAAAGGAAATCTTATAAAGACCTATATCCATCACACTACAACACCGCTACTAGGAAATCTATAACAGACCTATATACATCACACTACAAACACTGCTACTAGGAAATCTATATACAGACCTATCCATCACACTACAACACTGCTACTAGGAAATCTATATACAGACCTATATACATTCACACTCAACACTGCTACTAGGAAATCTATATACAGACCTATATACAATCACATACAACATGCTACTAGGAATCTATATACAGACCTATATACATCACACTACAACACTGCTACTAGGAAATCTATATACAGACTATATACATCACCTACAACACCGCTAATAGGAAATCTATATACAGACCTATATACATCACACTACAACACTGCTACTAGGAAATCTATAACAGACCTATATCCATCACACTACAACACTGCCTATAGGAAATCTAATACAGACCCTATATACATCACACTACAACACCGCTACTAGGAAATCTAATATACAGACCTATATCAATCACCACACCAACATGCTCTAGGAAATCTATATACAGACCTATATCCATCACACTTACAACACCAACACTGCTACTAGGAAATCTATATACAGACCTATATACATCACACAACAACATTGCTACTAGGAAATCTATATACAGACCTATATACATCACACTACAACACTGCTACTAGGAAATCTATACACAGACCTATATCCATCACACTACAACACTACTACTAGGAAATCTATACACAGACCTATATACATCACACTACAACAC
>CM033474.1:281251005-281342548 GCA_019447015.1 Hymenochirus boettgeri
GGGACTAGGAAATCTATATACAGACCTATAATCACATCACACTACAACACTGCTACTAGGAAATCTATATACAGAACCTATATACATCACACTACAACACGCTACTAGGAAATCTATATACAGACCTATATCCATCACACTACAACACTGCTACTAGGAAATCTATATACAGACCTATATCCATCACACTACAACACTGCTACTAGGAAATCTATTACAGACTATATCATCACACTACAACATGCTACTAGGAAATCTATAACAGACCTATATCCATCACACTACAACACTGCTACTAGGAAATCTATATACAGACTATATACATCACACTACAACACGCTACTAGGAATCTATATACAGACCTTACATCCACCACTACAACACCTGCTACTAGGAAATCTATATACAGACCTATATCCATCACACTACAACACTGCTACTAGGAAATCTATATACAGACCTATATCCATCACACTACAACACTGCTACTAGAAATCTATATACAGACCTATATCCATCACACTACAACACTGCTACTAGGAAATCTATATACAGACCTATATCCATCACACAACAACACTGCTACTAGGAAATCTATATACAGACCTATATCCATCACACTACAACACTGCTACTAGGAAACCTATATACAGACCTATATCCATCACACTACAACACTGCTACTAGGAAATCTATATACAGACCTATATCCATCACACTACAACACTGCTACTAGGAAATCTATATACAGACCTATATACATCACACTACAAACACTGCTACTAGGAAATCTATATACAGACCTATATCCATCACACTACAACACTGCTACTAGAATCTATATACAGACCTATATACATCACACTACAACACTGCTACTAGGAAATCTATATACAGACCTATATCCATCACACACAACACTGCTACTAGGAAATCTATATACAGACCTATCATCACACTACAACACTGCTACTAGGAAATCTATATACAGACCTATATACATCACACTACAACACCGCTACTAGGAAATCTATAACAGACCTATATACATCACACTACAACACTGCTACTAGGAAATCTATATACAGACCTTATCCATCACACTACAACACTGCTACTAGGAAATCTATATACAGACCTATCCATCACACTACAACACTGCTACTAGGAAATCTATATACAGACCTATATCATCACACTACAACACTGCTAAGGAAATCTATTACAGACCTATATCATCACACTACACACACTGCTACTAGGAAATCTATATACAGACCTATATCACATCACACTACAACACTGCTACTAGGAAATCTATATACAGACCTTATCAATCACACTACAACACTGCTACTAGGAAATCATATACAGACCTATATCATCACACTACAACACTGCTATAGGAAATCTATATAACAGACCTATATCCTCACACTACAACACCGCTACTAGGAAATCTATATACAGACCTATACATCCACACTACAACACTGCTATAGGAAATCTATATACAGACCTATATCCATCACACTACAACACTGCTACTAGGAAATCTAATACAGACATCCTATCCATCACAATACAACACTGCTACTAGGAAATCTATATACAGACCTAATACATCACACTACAACACTGCTACTAGGAAATCTATATACAGACCTATATACATCACACTACAACACTGCTACTAGGAAATCTATATACAGACCTATATCATCACACTACACACTGCTACTAGGAAATCTATATACAGACCTATATCATCACACTACAACACTGCTACTAGAAATCTATACAGACCTATATCACTCACACTACAACACCGCTACTAGGAAATCTATATACAGACCTATACCATCACACTACAACACTGCTACTAGGAAATCTATATACAGACATATACACACACTAAACACTGCTACTAGGAAATCTATATACAGACCTATATCCATCACACTACAACACTGCTACTAGGAAATCTATATACAGACCTATATCCATCACACTACAACACTGCTACTAGGAAATCTATATCAGACCTATTACATCACACTACAAACCGCTACTAGGAATCTATATACAGACCTAATACATCACACTACAACACTGCTACTAGGAAATCTAATACAGACCTATATACCATCACAACTACAACACTGCTACTAGGAAATCTATAACAGACCTATATCCATCACACTAACAACCTGCTACTAGGAAATCTATATACAGACCTATATACATCACACTACAAATGCTACTAGGAAATCTATATACAGACCTATATCCATCACACTACAACACTGCTACTAGGAAATCTATATACAGACCTATATACATCACACTACAACATGCTACTAGGAAATACTAATACAGACCTATATCCATCACACTACAACACCGCTACTAGGAAATCTATATACAGACCTATATACATCACACTACAACACTGCTACTAGGAAATCTATATACAGACCTATAACATCACACTACAACACCGCTACTAGGAAATCTATATACAGACCTATATCCATCACACTACAACACTGCTACTAGGAAATCTATACAAAGACCTATATCCATCACACTACAACACTGCTACTAGGAAATCTATATACAGACCTATATCCATCACACTACAACACCGCTACTAGGAAATCTATACAGACCTATATCCATCACACTACAACACTGCTACTAGGAAATCTATATACAGACCTATATATCAATCACACTACAACACTGCTACTAGGAAATCTATATACAGACCTATTATCATCACACTAACAACACACTGCTACTAGGAAACTATATACGACCTATATCCATCACACTACAACACTGCTACTAGGAAATCTATATACAGACCTATATCCATCACACTACAACACTGCTAAGGAAATCTATATACAGACTATATCCATCACACTACAACACACTGCTACTAGGAAATCTATATACAGACCTATATACATCACACTACAACAACCTGCTACTAAAGGAAATCTATATACAGACCTATATCCATCACACTACAACACCGCTACTAGGAATCTATATACAGACACTATATACATCACACTACCAACTGCTACTAGGAAATCTATATAAGACCTATATACATCCACATACAACCACGCTACTAGGAAATCTATATAACAGACCTATATCCATCACACTACAACACTGCTACTAGGAAATCTATATACAGACCTATATCCATCACACTACAACACCCCGCTACTAGGAAATCTATATACAGACCATATCCATCACACTACAACACTGCTACTAGGAAATCTATATACAGACCTATATCCATCACACACAAAAACACGCTACTAGGAAACGGTTTACAATAAGCTGCACCACCAATGTGAATATTGCGATGTAAATAGATTCCTAATCATAGGGGTAGAGGTGGGAGTGAAAATCACACAGGGCTGAAGTAATCAAAGGTAAAAGTACTGGCAGGCAAGTGAAGACATGTCCAGCTTACAGATTTGGAGGAACAAAGAACCTAAATGAGATCATAGAGGTAAAGAACCGGCCCCTGAGTGGAACCTTCATGTGTGAGAAGATGTGAGGCAAAGTTATCCTAACTTAAACTTTGATTTTTGGGTTTAGTTTCCTGTAACTTTCTGGTCAGTCATTTCTTTATATCTTGGCGGCTGGGGAAGTAGGTAGGAGAGCGGGGTTATGGCTCGTTGTAAAGGTAGGAAAACTGGCTCTTCATTTAACTACTTGTGAGGAGAACACTTCCCTTTTATCACCATACACTGCTCCCCCATATAAACCCCCAAACTCCCAACCACAATATTTCTGCATGTATTGGAATGTACAAAAGCAGTATGTTAATTATTATTATTCATCCTTCTCTTTGTCCATTGTAAAAAAAAAGGATACTCCTGCAGTGTATGGAGTCCAAGGTGGAATAGAATCAGGACTTCAGTCCGAGTTCGGCAATCTGTGTAACAACTGAGCTACCAATGGATTAAATCTATAGCCAGTATTATAGTGGTCAGTGAGTGAAATCCCATGGTACTTTATGTGGCCAGCATCTATGAACAATTAGACCAAGTTTCATGAGACAGACCATTGCGTCTGGAACACAAAAGACGGTGGTTAAATATATGAGGAGAGCTCAAAAGCACAAATCAAATATAATGCCATGATAGGTAGTATGGTTGAACAAATCATAAACAAACGTATATGGATATAAACAAAAATATATAGAAATATCAGGTGATACATTCCAGCTATGTAACTCTACCAGTTCGAAGGTTTGAGGATGATTAATTGTAAAACAGAAATGGATGCCCTTTAACGTAGTTCTTTTCACGGTTGAGTATTAATTAAAAGCCAATTAGTCTATATTGAATGTTTATTCATTTTAGAGTATTTAATTTACTTAGCTATGCCACTGATGAGGTTTGCTGTGAGACTGCTATTTTAGGTATTATAAAATCTTATTTCTTTCCATGTTGCTCCTTTCATTTACGGTTTAAGTATCTGCAGTATTTGTTCATTCATTGGTGGTGATCATTCAAAACCTGCTCAGATATTGAGTAAGAGGCAAGGCTGATAGTAGCTATTAGCTGTTTGCATTTTTACAGTAGCCAAATTGTGAAGAAACCAGTATCATGCTCAGGAAATCATCAAAAATGGCAGCAGATTAAGGTTAGGGGATCAACCACCCCCCACAAAAAAAAACAAACAAACATTGTTTTGACAATAAACATTTCCTTGTAACCCTATTCTAAAGGGTTAACTTTGGACTAGTTCAAGAACCTTTATGAAAAGTCCTCTCTTCAATTCAAACAGCTAGGATTATGTCTCTATTTTTGGGATCTTAAGTTCATAGGCTTGAAAAGTTACACTTCACTGCCCTGTCTTTTTGAGTCTGTGATAGCCCCATAATTAGCTGTGTGCAAGCCTCCCCCTCCCAAAAAATCCATATTTTCTGAAGATGCTGTGTAGTTACGGAAAAATTTCTTGTCCTCTTCCCAGATAATTCTCTATCCCTGTGGTGGCATGCTCCAACCTGAGACTTGGGGTAAGAGCCATTAGTGCTAATAATGCCACAAAGTGCTAGCTACAACCATGTATACTGCTATGACTTGTGCTAGAGGAGCTAGAAGCTGACTCGTGTGGCGTCATTTTAAATGTTATGAGTGAGCTCTTTTTAATAAAGGCCACTATAGGAGATATTATATATAATCACATGGGCTCAAAACAACTTGTACAATAACATAAGCCCTGTTAGCATCTAATAAGGGTGATTACCACCTGCTTACTTATATGTCGTAGACCCAGGTGTGCAAACCCTGGGCCCATCACTTCACACAAAAGTGTCTTTATCCGGAGGATATGTAAAATCTCATGTATCAAAAACATATATGGGTGAGTGTCTTACCATGAGTCTCTGTGGCCAGGGTGCGAGAGCCCCAAGCGCGAGGCAGCAATCCTTCAAAATCGTCACAATATTGGAACTGCCACAAACGGGAGAAGCACAAAAGACAATCACCGTGATGTTCACAAATCAGGTGGCCTATGATTAAGGACGGTGTGTCCGCACGCGTAACGGCCATCCAGACACAAAGGTTTTTTTTTTTTTAAATGTAAAATCACAGGGTTGTTCTTTTGTTGCTCCCGGTTTGTGCAGATTCCAATATTGTTGACACTTATAATTTTGGAAGACCACAATTCCAGTCAAGTAAGTATTTAGTTACAAGAGAAGTGTCTAGGTAAGTACCCTAGGTGTAATAAAGCACTATTTGGTCATGTGTCTAAGGTAACATTAATCACATTTCCCTGCGTATTTAGCGTGATAAATACCCTATCACTGACATACCCTATTACACAACCTTATCGGGGCTTAAAACATTTGTTCCCATAAAATATAGTTCTTGACTTACAGTAACGAAATTTAAAATCATACAAACTATCATAAAAAAAAAGCTTTGTTTTTGCAAGGGGGATTAAAAAAGGGGAAATGCTATATAATTACTTTGTTAAGAAGGAAGCTGATTTATTGTAAATGCTTTTGAGTTGTAAATTTCCATGAATAAGGCCCTGGTGGGATTCTATGAATACTCGATTAAAATACAAGAAAGATGAAGTCATTTTATTCAATGTACTGACGGTTACAGTACTATTTGTTCAATTTTCAACCATTAACTCCTCTTTTCCTAAGACACACAAGTGAGACAGGATGATCTAATAAGAACCTTTGTGAATACTACACACCCTAGGATTGCATATAGCTGGGACATACAAAAATTCTTTACCTATGGTAATGGTTTGGTATGTGTGAATGCATGATGGGAAAATTCACTCTTCCCCGGGGCCGTCTCATAGGCTACTTAGCGTGCTTTGCTCTCAACAGATAGTCTGGGTAATGAAATAGGGCCATCGAGTTTAAGGAGAAAACTAAACCCAAATTTGACACTGCCGAATATGAAAATGTCCCGCTAAAAGCGCATCATCAACACCAAGCATCAAGAATGCTTCTCCTAACTTTCCAAATAGAAAATTGCGGTACTGTAATCACAAAATAATCCCTGCGCTTCCTTGTCCTTAGTGATGTGTTTCCTTTTCTTTATTGTGTGCTTCATTGTCCTTATTGAGGTGGTTGTTGGACATTTTAAGGCTGGAGCATGCCCATGGGGGAAGAGCATCATTAGCTGCATAATAAGCCTCAGCCCCCCAACTCCATAAGTCAATTTTTTAGAATGGAGTTGCAGGCCTATAACTAGCTTCAGAAAAAGATTGATATTTGGGAGTGGGCTTAGAATAGTTTATAACACATGCCTGTCACAGAAACACAGAGACCAGACAGTCTGAAAAGTGGAACTTTAAAAGCCTATAAATTAAGATCTAGAGAAGCTAGAAGATATACATAGGCTTGTTTGAGAGTCATGATCCCTTTTACATATGGGCGTGTATGGCGACCACAGATACCAACTTAAATACAAAGGTAATTTTGGGAGTGTACTTTTACTTTATTTATGTGTAAGTACTTGCCCAGTTAACATGTCGTTAGTTAAACCATAGCATGTTAGTGTGTTAAAATACAAAGATTAAATGCTGTTATTTGACAGCATGATACTGAAAAGAGTGTTTACTGTCACCACATTTTAAGTAGATGGAGTGTAATCTTTTGCTTTCTGAATGGATTTACAGTTTCCAAGCAATATAACATCTCTGTTTCCCTACACATCAGAGGGCTTGTATTTAAATGACACTTAACTTTTCACCTGCCTTTAACCCCAAGTTAAATTAATCCATTCTTTTCAGGAGAGCGGTGCAAAAGGATGTTCACTGATTGGAGAATTCATAAACAAGGAGGAAAACTGCTATTCAAAAAATACACAAAAGGTAATAACACAATTATCCTTAGGTGGTGGTAGGAAATGTAGAATTATTATAAGACATTAGGTATCAGCGATGGTCAAATGGGTATTGAGTATTCTGGACAGTTTATGTAAATGGATTACACGATTGAATATTGATAAGATGTTTAACCATTATATATTTTCAAAACCAAAAAATTTCTGGAACACACCAAAAACCCTCTATGGTTTCATGCCCAATCATAAGCCATATTTAAAACCCGCCTGACCTTCCCTTATTCAACATCTACTTCCACATCTATAAAAACTAATGGTAGGATGTTCATTTGCTGACTTATTTTCTATATATTATAAAGTGAACATAAAAGTCAGTAGCACTTATGGAGGTGTTGTGTGTTGCTGCATGCCTTCAATACAGTACTTGTTTTGCTTGGGCTCTGACTATTGACCTGTCTATTTTGTCCCACACACCAACTTCAAAAATGCATACAGCACACCAACTGTCAAATCATTCCAAAAGAATAGTTTATAGACAGTAGAACTGATTGACAACTAAAATTTTTACATGGTTAGATTAGATATCTAAAAAATAGGATTTATAGTTCTACTAATGGGGTAATTTAAGAAAAAAAAAATACATTTAAAAATTTCACGTTAGTACCCCATCCAATGCAGGCTCTAACACACTCTTCCTACACTCCAAGTTCCCTTTAATAACGGTACACAGATGAGAATCATGCACAAGCGGTACTAAGGTCAGGATCACTTCTCTACTTCCTCCCCCTATCATGTGCTGCACTCATGTGGTTTCTATAAACACACTCTTCTACCCCCTCAACATTCCCCCTTGTATACTGTGTACCCTGATGGGAAATTGCATGCACATAGCTTGTACTAAGTCAGGTTCACTTCTCTATCCTCCCCCTACATTTCCTGCAACCATGTGGTTTCTCTAAAACCAACACTCTTCCTACCCCTACAACATTCCCTTATAATAAAGGTACACTGATGAGAAATGCATTGCCAGATGCTGTGCTAAGATCAGGTTTACTTCTCTATCCCCCACTACGTCTCCACCCATGTGGTTTCTATAAAAACACACTCTTCCTCCCCTCCAACATTCCCCTTTAATAAGGTACACAATGAGAAATGCATTGCACAGAGCTGTACTAGGTCGGTTCACTTCTCTATCCTCCCCCCTACAGTTCTTGCACCATGTGTTTCTATAAACACATCTTCCTTTCCTACCCTCCACATTCCCCTTTAATAAAGTACACACTGATGAGAAATGCATGCACAGATCTGTCTAAGATCAGGTTTCACTTCTCTATCCTCCCCTACAGTTCTGCCCATGTGGTTTCTCTAAACACACACTCTTCCTACCCTCCAACATTCCTTTTAATAAGGTACACTGATGAGAAATGCCATTGCCCGAGCTTGGTCTAGGTTCAAGGTTCACATCTCTAATCCTCCCCCCTACAGTTCTGCAACCATGTGGTTTCTATAAAAACACACTCTTCCTACCCTCCACATTCTTTTAATAAGGTACACTGATGATAAATGCTTGCACCAGAGCTGGTGCTAGGTTCAGGTTCACATCTCTATCCTCCCCCTCAGTTCGCACCAGGGGCGTCTATAAAAACACACTTTTTCCTACCCTCCAACATTCCCTTTAATAGGGTACACCTGATGGAAATGCATTGCACAGAGCTGTACTAAGGTCAGGTTCACTTCTCTATCCTCCCCCTACAGTTCTGGCACCACTGTGGTTCTATAAAAAACACACTCTTCCTACCCTCCAACATTCCCCTTTATAAGGTACACAGATGAGAAATGCATTGCCAAGCTTACTAAGGTCAAGCTAAGTCAGGTTCCTTCTCTATCCTCCCCCTACAGTTCTGCACCATGTGGTTTCTATAAAAACACACTCTTCCTACCCTCCACCATTCCCTTTATAAGGTACACTGATAGAAATGCATTGCACAGAGCTGTGCTAGGTTCAGGTTCACATCTCTTAACCTTCCCCTAACAGTTTCTGCACACAACCATGGGCTTCTATAAAAAACGTAACTTTCACCTTTTTCCTCCTACACCTCTGGCTCCTTGCACTTCGAGCTCTCACTAGGTGTCCCTAATATTTCACAGTCTTCCTCCCCCTACAGTTCTTCACCATGGGTTTCTTAAAAAAACTTTAACCCACACTATTAAATCGCCACATCACGGTTCATTGCCAGGCTTACTACGGTGATAGCTGCACTAGGAAGGGAAACACAAAGATGAGGCATGTCATCATAGGGGCTGATACTACACAGGTCCTTCTCTTCTCTATCTCGCCCTAGGGCAGAACTACTCTTGTGTCTTACCGCTCCAATCTCCCCTTCTCCTGGCACTGCGGATGTGAGAAATGATTGCCCACATGTGCTGACGGTGCGTTACTTACTCTACAGTGCCACAGGAGGCCATGGGTTTCCATAAAACACCTCTACCTACCCTCCAACATTCCCTAATAAAGTCGTACACAGAGAGAAATGCATTGGCACAGCAGTAGTAAGCAGGGTCAACTTCTCTATCCCCCCCTACATTCGGCACATGTGGTTTCTATAAAACACACACTCTCCTACCCCCAACATTCCCGTTTAATAAAGGTACACTGAGGAGAAATGCTTGCACAGAGCTGTGCTAAGAGTCAGGTTCACTTACTCTATCCTCCCCCTACAGTCTGCACCATGTGGTTTCTATAAAACACCTCTTCCTACCCTCCAACATGTTTGTTCATTCTCTTTCCCTTTAATAAGGTACACTGATGAGAATGCATTGCACAGAGCGGTGCTAGGTTTCATGTTCACATCTCTATCCTCCCCCTAAGTTCTGCACCATGTGCTTCTATAAAAACACACTTTCCTACCTCCAACATCCCTTTAATAGGGTACACTGATGGGAAATGCATTGCACAGAGCTGTACTAAGGTCAGGTTCACTTCACTATCCTCCCCCTACATTCTGCACCATGTGTTTCTATAAAAACCACTCTTCTACCCTCCAACATTCCCCTTTAATAAGGTACACAGATGATAAATCCATTGCACAGAGCTGTACTATAAGGTCAGGTTCACTTCTCTATCCTCCCCCTACATTCTCTGCACCTGTGGTTTCTATAAAACACACTCTTCCTACCCTCCACATTCCTTAAATAAAGGTACACTGATGAGAACTGCATTGCACGAGCTGTGCTAAGATCAGGTTCACTTCTCTATCCTCCCCCTACAGTTCTACATCCATGTGGTTTCTATAAAAACACACTCTTCCTACCCCCTCCAACATTCCCCTTATAATAGGTACACAGATGAGAAATGCATTGCACAGAGCTTGTACTAAGGTCAGGTTCACTTCTCTATCCTCCCCCTACAGTTCTGTACCATGGTGTTTCTATAAACACAAACTCTTCCTACCCTCCACATTCCCCTTTATAAGGTACACTGATGATAATGCATTGGCCACATCTGTACTAAGGTCCGGTTCACTTCTCTATCCTCCCCCTACATGTCTGCACCATGTGTTTCTATAAAACACCTTCCTACCCTCCAACCATTCCCTTTAAATAGGTACACTGGAGAAATGCATGCACAGTAGCTGTGTCTAAGTTCAGGTTCACTTCTCTCCTCCCCCTACAGTTCTTGGCACCATGTGTTTTCTATAAAAACACCTCTTCCTACCCTCCAACATTCCCTTTAATAAGTAAACTGATGAGAAATTTATTGCACCGAGCTGGTGCTAATTCAGCTTCACTCTCTATCCTCCCCCTCCAGTTCTGCACCATGTGGTTTCTATAAAAAACACTCTTCCTACCCTCCAACATTCCCCTTTACTAAGGTACACTGATGGGAATGCATGGCACGAGCTGTGCTAAGATCCAGTTTCACTTCACATCCTCCCCCTATACAGTCTGCCCCATATGGTTTCTATAAAAAACACTCTTCCTGCCCTCATTCAACTTTCCCCTTAAAAGAGCACACTTTCCACTATATTGCTAACAGCTAGGGAGAGCTAAGAGACCTTCACACTACAAGCATATTATTATAAATTTGGTAATAAAGGTCTAAAGGTGTGGTATGCGCCTTCTTAAGCGATCGTTTATGATCACTATCTTAAATCTTGTTAATGTAACGGTAGCCAACGTAAATCTACGACGGCCCGTAGAATATCATAACGGTAGTTTATTACACTGCTGTTATGGTATAACACTGCCACAGTCGTAAAGTAACAAAAACCCGAGATATCGCAAGTTTTTAAATATGGCCCTCAACCACTTAACAACACACTTGCAGGTGAAACATACAAAGACACAGGACTGTAGTGTGAAGTGCAGGTTTATTGCAAAACATGAATTCTACATGTTTCTGACCCACTTGTCCTTCCTCAAGTACTTGAGTGGGTCTGAACATGTTAGCACACATGTTTTTGCATCAACTTGAAATATTCACAGCTACAGACCTGGTCTTTGTGTGTTTCCCTGCAATTTATTGTTTATTATCGGATTTTGGAGTGAAAGCCGTAGGTGAGACAGACATTATTTCAGATCCGACACACTAATACCCCAGAACCTATATACATCACACTCAACACAACAACCGCTCTAGGAAATCTATATACAACCTATTACATCACACTAACACCACTGCTACTAGGAAATCTATATACAGACCTATAGTACATCACACTACAACACCGCTACTAGGAATCTATATCCAGACCTATATCCATCCACTACAACCACCGCTACTGTAAATCTATATACAGACCTATATCCCATCACACTACATCACCGCTACTAGAATCTATATACAGACCATATACATCACACTACAACACCGCTACTAGAAATCTATATACAGACCTATATACATCACACTACCACACACGCTACTAGGAAACTATATACAGACCTATATCCCATCACACTAATCCACTGCTACTAGAAATCTTATACAGACCTATATACATCACACTACAAACCTGCTACTAGAAATCTAAATACAGACCTATATCAGTCCACTACAACACTGCTACTAGGAAATCTATATACAGCATACATCCATCACACTACAACCTGCTATACTAGGAAATCTATATCCAGACCTATATCATACAACTACAACACCCGCTACTAGAAATCTATATACAACCTAATTCCACACACTACAACACCGCTACTAGGAATCTATATACAGACCTATATCTATCACTACACACCGCTACTAGGAATCTAACAAACTATATCTCACACACAACACCGCTACTGGACTATATACGACCTATATCCATCACACTACAAACACGCTACTATGACCTCATATACAGACCTATATCATCACACTACAAACACCGCTACTGGAAATCTATACACGACTATATCCATCACCTACAACACTGCTACTAGGAATCTATATCAGACCTATACCATCACCTACACACCCGCTACTAGGAACCTCTATATCACATACCTATATCCATCACACTACCACACACTGCTACTAGGAATCTTGTACAGACCTATTCCATCCACACTACATCACTGCTACTAGAAATCTATATACAGACCTATATCATCACACTACAACACCGCTACTAGGAATCTATCTACAACCTATATCCATCACACTACAACCTGCTACTAGGAATCGATACACAGACCTATACCATCACACTACAACACCGCTACTAGGAAATCTATATACAAGACCTATATACATCACACTACAACACCGCTACTACTGAAATCTATATACAGACTATATCCATCACACACTACAACACTGCTACTAGGCATCTATATACAGACCTATATCCAATCACCCTACAACACCGCTACTAGGAAATCTATATACAGACCTATATACATCACACTACAACAACATGCTACTAGGAAATCTATATCACAGCACACTTTCATATCACACTACACACACGCACTATGAAATCTATATACAGACCTATATCACATCACATACACTCACTGCTACTAGGAAATCCTATTACAACCTATATACATCACACTACCCAACACTGCTACTAGGAAATCTATATACAGACCTATATACATCACACTACAAACCCTGCTACTAGGAAATCTCTACAGACCTTATACATCACAACTCCAACACGCTACTAGGAATCTATATCCAGACCATATACATCACACTACAACACCGCTATAGAACTATATACAGACCTATATCCATCACACTACTACCCTGCCACTAGAATCGATCATAACCGACCTATATACTCACACTACACAAGACACCGCTACTAGGAATCTATATACGACCTATATACATCACACGACAACACTGCTACTAGGAAATCTATATACAGACCTATATCCATCACACTACACACCGCTCTAGGAAATCATCTACACCCTATACACACACTACACAACCGCTACTAGGATCATATACAGACCTATATCACATCACACTACAACACTGCACTAGGAACTCTATACAGACCTATATACAGAACCACACACAACACTCGCTACAGAATCTATATACAGACCAGACTATATCACCCACTACAACACCGCTACTAGTAAAATCTATATATACGACGCTATTTATCATCACCCTACAACACCGCTACTAGGAAATCTAATATCAAGACCTATATACATCACCTACAACACCGTACTAGGCTCTATATACAGACCTATACCATCACACTACAACACTGCTACTGGAAATCTAATACCGACCTATATCCATCACACACAACACTCGCTACTAGGAAATCTATATCAGACCTATATCTATCACACTACAACACCGCTACTAGGAAATCTATATACAGACCTTACCATCACACTAACATCACGCTTACTAGAATCTATACAACCTAATGCCATCACACTACAACCACTGCTCACTAGAAACATCTATATACAGAACCTATATACATCACACTACAACAACACTGCTACTAGGAAATCTATATACAGACCTATATACATCACACTACAACACTGCTACTAGGAAATCTATACAGACCTATATCCATCACCTACAACAACACTGCTACTAGGAAATCTATAGACAGACCTATATCCATCACCTACCACACTGCTACTAGGAAAATCTATTACAGACCTATATACATCACACTACAACACTGCTACTAGGAAATCGTATACCAGACCTATATACATCACACTACAACACTGCTACTAGGAAATCTATATCACAGACCTATATACATCACCACTACAACACCGCTACTGGAAACCTATATACGACCATATACATCACACTACAACACGCTACTAGGTAAATCTATATCACAGACCTATATCATCACACTACAACCCGCTACTAGGAAATCTATAGTACATACCTATATACATCACACTACAAACACTTACAGAGAAATCATATATACAGACCTATACATCACATCACACTACACATCACCGGCTCTATGGAAATCTATATACAGACCTATATACATCACACTACAACACCGCTACTAGATCTATATACGACCTATATCCCATCACACTACACCACGCTACTAGGAAATCTATACAGACCTATATCCTCACACACTAACACCACTTGCTACTGGAAATCATATACAGACTCTATATCACTCACAAACTACAACACCCTACTAGAATCTATTACAGACCTATTACATCAACTACAAACACTGCTACTAGGAAATCTATATACAGACCTTTCCATCACTACAAACACCGCTACTAAATCTATATACAACCTATACATCACCTACAAAACACCGCTACTAGGAAATCTATACACGACCTATATCCATCCCACTACAACATGCTACTAGGATCTTTACAACCTATATACTCCACTACCACGCTACTAGGAATCTATATATCAGACCTATAACATCACACTACAACACACTACTAGAAATCTATATACAGACCTAGTACATCACACACAACACTGCTACTAGGAAATCTATATCAGACCTATATCATCACACTACAACACGCTACTAGAAATCTATATACCGACCATATCCTCCCACACTACACCACCACTGTCTACTAGAAATCTATATACAACCTATATACACCACTCACACTACACACCGCTACTAGAAATCTATATACAGACCTATATATCACACACTACACACTGCTACTATGAAATCTATATACAGACCTATACCTCACACACAACACCCGCTACTAGGATCTCGTATACAGACCATATCATCCACAATACATCCACCGCTACTAGGAAATCTATATACAGACCTATATCCATCACACTACAACACTGCTACTAGGAATCTATAACAGACCTTATACACATCACACTACACACTGCTACTAGGAAATCTATATCCAGACCTATACACCATCACACTACAACACCTCGCTAGGAAATCTATATACAGACCTATATCATCACACTACAACACCGCTACTAGGAAACTATATACAGACCTATAATACCATCCACCATACCTACAACACTGCTACTAGGAATCTATTACAGCATATATCCATCACACTACAAACACTGCTAACTAGGAATCTTATCCAACCTATATTCATCACACTACAACACGTGCTACTAGAATCTCTATCCAGACCATAGATCCATCACACTGACCAACAACATCGCTACTAGAAATCTATTCCAGACCTATATACATCCACACACAACACGCTACTAGAAATCGTTATCCAGACCTATACATCACACTACAACACCGCTACTTAGGAAATCTATATAGACCTTATATCTCACACTCCAACAACACCTGCTACTAGAAATCTATATACAGACCTATTATCATCACACTACAACACTGCTACTAGGAATCTATATACAGACCTTACCATCACACTACAACCCTGCTACTAGGAAATCTATATACAGTACCATATACCATCACACTACAACACTGCTACTAGGATCTATATACACGACCTATATACATCACACTACAACACCTCTAAGTGAAATCTATATACAGACCTATAATACATCACACTACAACACCGCGACTAGATCTATACACAGCCTATATACATCACACTACAAACACCGTACTAAAATCTATAATACACAGACCTATATCCACACACTACAACACACCACCTGCTACTAAATCTATATACAGACCGACTATCCATCACACTACAACACTGCTACTAGAAATCTATATACAGACCTAATATACATCACACTAAAACACTACTAGAAATCTTATATCAGACCTATATAACTCACACTACAACACGCTGCACTAGGAATCTCTATCAGACCTATATACATACAACTAACAACACCGCTACTAGAAATCTATATAACAGCAAGACCTATACATCACACTACAACACCGCTACTAGGAATCTAATACTACCTGATAATCCAAACACCAGCTATAGTTAATACCACCTATATACATCACACTACAACACTGCTACTATGGAATCTAATACCAACCTATAATCCCTCACACTACAGACAACGCTACTATAAAATCTATAACAGACCTATATCCATCACACTACACAACACTGCTACTAGGAATCTAATACAAGACCTTTATACATCACCCTACAACACCTGCTACTAGGAAATCTATATACAGACCTATTCCATCACACTACAAACACTGCTACTAGGAAATCTAGGTACAGACCTTATATCACATCACACTACAACACGGCTACTAGGAATCTATACACATGACCCTATATCCCAGTCACACTACAACACACGCTACTAGGAAATCTATATACAGCCTATATCCATCACACTACAACACTGCTACTAGGAATCTATAGTACGACCTATATCCCACACTAACAACACCGCTAGCTAGGAAATCTATATACGACGATATACATCACCTACACACTGCACCTAGGAAAATCCTAATAACAACCATATCCTCACCTACAACACTGCTACTCAGGAAATCTATATACAGACCTATATACATCACCTACCACCTTACGGACATCTATCACACCTATTACACATACAACCACGCATACTAGGAAATCTATATACGACCTATATACATCACACTACAACACTGCTATAGGTAATCTTATACCAGACCTATATCCATCACACTAACACACGGCGACTAGGAAACTATATACAGACCTATATACATCACACTACAACACCTGCTACTAGGAATCTTATACAGACCTATATCCATCACACTACAACACACTGCTACTCGGAATCTATACACGAACCTATTCCATCCACACACTACAACCTGCTACTAGGAATCTATATACGACCTATATACATCCACTACACCACTGCTACTAGAAATCTATACAGATACCTATATCCATCACACTACAAACATCTGCTACTAGGAAATCCTATATACAGACCTATATACATCCCACACTACAACACTGCTACTAGGAATCTATATACAGACCTATATCCTCACACTACACCCAACCTGTCTAGAATCTAATACATCCTATAATACATCAAACAGCTTTACTAGCAATCTATATCGACCTACCCTCAACTACCCACTGCTATAGAAATCTATATACAGACCTATACATCACACCTACAACACTGCTACTAGGAAATCTATATACAGACCTATATACTCACCTACAACACCGCTACTAGGAAATCTATCCGACCTGTATCATCCCACTACAACCACTGCTTACTAGGTAATCTATATACAACCTTATCCATCACACTACACACTGCTACTAGAAATCTATATACAGACCTATATCCATCACACTACACACTGCGTACTAGGACTCATATACATACCTATATACATCACACTACAACACTGCTACTAGGAAATCTATATACCGACCTATATCCATCACACTACACATCCTGCTACTAGGAAATCTATATACAGAACCTTATCCATCACACTACAACACTGCACTAGGAAATCTATCACAAGACCTATATCCATCACCTACCAACTGCGACAGGAAATCTATATACAGACCTATATCCATCACACTACAACACACTCGCTACTAGGAATCTATATCAACCCTATTGACATCACACTCACCACCGCTAACTAGAAATCTATATACAACCCTATCTACTCACACTACAACAACTGCTACCAGGAAATCTATTACAGACCAATATCCATCACCTACAAACAGTACACTGCTACTACGAAATCTATATACAGACCTATAATCAACAACTACAACCACTGCTAACTAGGAATCTATATCACAGACCTATAATACATACCCTACAACACCGCTACTAGAATCTATATACAGATCCAGTATATATATCACACTATCACCACACACCAGCTACTAGGAAATCTATCACGACCTGTATACATCACACTACAACACCGCTACTGAAATCTAATTACAGACCTATATACATCACCTACAACACTGCTACTAGGAAATCTATATCAGACCTATATCCTCACACTACAAACACTGGCTCTAGGACACTATGGACAGACTATATCCACTACAACACCGCTCTAGAATCTTATCAGACTATACCTACACTACACCACTACTATAGGAAATCTATATACAGGACCTTACCATCACACTAAACACTGCTACTAGGAATCTATATACAGACCTATATACATCACAACTACAACACTGCTACTAGGAAATCTATACACAGACCTATATTCCATCACACTACAACACACTACTAGGAAATCTATTATACAGACCTATATCCATCACACTACAACACTGCTCACTATGAATCGTATCATACAGACCTATATACAATCCACCCTACAACACCGCTACTAGGAAATCTATATACCAAGGGACCATATATACATCACACACCACACTGCTCGAGGAAATCATATACCCCACCTATATCACCAACCACTACAACACTGCTACTAAGGAAATCTTATACAGACCTACTATCACATCACACTACAAAACACTGCTCCTAGAAATCAATAACACAGACCTAATCCATCCACACTACAACCTGCTTACTAGGAAATCTATACATACCTATAATACATCACAATACAAACACTGCTACTAGGAAATCTATATACAGACCTATACATCCCACTACAACCGCTACTAGGATCTAATCGACTATATACTGAACTAACAACCTCATAAAATCCCACTAATCCATCACACTACACACAACACTCTACATAGGAACTCTATATCACAGACCTTATATCCTCACACTACACAACTCCGGCACTAGGAAATCTATATACAACACCCTAATCATCACACTACAACACTGCTACAGGAAATCTATATCAAGACCCCTATATCACAATCCACACCTACACACCTGCTACTACGGAAATTCCCTAACTAACAGACCTAATCCTCACACTACACAAGAAGCCTGTACTAGAATACTATACCATACCTAATCCATCACTACACATGTATGGAAATCTATATACAACCTATATACATCACACTACACATACATACAAACAACACCTACCTGCTAACTAGGAAATCTATTACAGAACCGTCCTGATAATCCAATCCAACTACAACACGCTACTAGGAACTCTATTAAATACAGTACCTATCATCACATCCACTCCTACACACCGCCTACTAGGAAATCTATGATCATACCTATATCCATCACACTACATCACTGCTACTAGGATTCATATGCTTCATATTATACAGACCTATATCACTCACACTCACAAAAAACTTGCTACTCAGGAACTTATCTATATACCATACAAGACCTATATCCATCACAAATCACCGCTAAGGCAATCTATCACATACCATACTACAACATAAACACGCTAACTAAGGAAATCTATATAACATGACTATACTCCTCAACACAAAGTAACAACAACATGCCTACTACTAGGAATCTTATAGCAGAAAGACCTACTATCCACACACTATCGAACACCTGCACTAGGAAACTCGTACTTACAGACTAAACATCCCTACAATATCACTAGAAACTATATCACATAACCTATCCAATCACAACACTGCTACGAATGCTATCTAATATAGCAGACCATAATACCTCACACAACAACAGACCTCTCTAGGAATATATCTAT
Organism: Hymenochirus boettgeri; assembly: GCA_019447015.1. Classification (NCBI taxonomy): domain Eukaryota; kingdom Metazoa; phylum Chordata; class Amphibia; order Anura; family Pipidae; genus Hymenochirus; species Hymenochirus boettgeri. Next base: position 281,271,473 of record CM033474.1, read on the forward strand.
ATAACAGACGCTATATCACCCTACACAAAACATGCTACTAGGAAATCATATACACTATTCATCAGCTCCCCTCTAATTATCAACTTACAGCACCTACAACAACACGCTATAGAATCTATAGAAATCTCACCTAACAACCTGCACCTTAGAATCTATATACGACCTATTATCCATACACACTGCCTAGGATCTATATACACTACACACTACTAGCATCCTGCTTCTAGAATCTCATATACTCTTACCACCTCTTTCTATCTATATGACATACCAGTATATATATTGACACTGACCTATACTACACAGTCTACACGGACTTCTATATACTTTATCATCAGAGCCTACTAGTAGAAATCTATCTCAGACTATATACCTCCAACTCCACACTCCACCTGCTAAAACTAGAGAACTCTATAACACGACATACCTATATCCAACTCACATCTACAACACTGCTACAGACATGGCTAATCAGAGCAATCTATCAATACAACACTCAGGGATTTCCATCTACGACCTATACATACACTACACCTACTAACTAGGAAATCTAATACCGACCTATATCCGCAACACACTACAAACACTGCTAACTAGGACAATTCATATATACAGAGCCTAATAACCATCACACTACAACACACTGCTACTAGAAATCTTATATCAGACCATATCCCTCACCCTACAAAACACCGTGCTACTTAGGAAATCTATATACGATCTATATACACACAACACACCGTCTAGGAGCTATATACGCCTATCACTAACAACTACAACACTGCTACTAGAAATCTATACAAACAACACTATATATCCATCACACCAACAAACACTGCCTATGCTACAGTACGGAAATCTATATACGACATCCTTATATTCCCATCACAACCTACAAACAACTGCTACTAGGAATCTATACACAGACCTATAATACAATCACACGCCAACTAACACTGCTAACCTAGTCATACAGGACCTAATCCTAATATACAACACTGTATACGATCTTACAGAGACCATAACATCACACTCAACACTGCCTACTATGGAATTCTTCATACAGACCTATATCACATCACACTACAACAATCTGGCTTCTAGGAAATCTATATACAAAAAGACCTATCTATACATCTTCCATCACACTAACAACACTGCTAACTAGGAAATCTATATCAGACCTATAAATACATCACACTACACAACACCCGCTAGCTATATCCTAGGAAAATCTATATCCAGACTATATACATCACATACAACATCTAATCTAACACAGACCTAATCACACACTACAAAAATCATAGGAAATCTATACTACACTATATACTCACCACACGTATAGGAATCTATAAGATAATATCCATCACACTAACACAGCTATCTCTATCCTCCCCCTACAGTTCTGCACCATGTGGTTTCTATAAAAAAACACTCTTCCTACCCTCCAACATTCCCCTTTAATAAGGTACACTGATGGGAAATGCATTGCACAGAGCTGTGCTAAGATCAGTTTCACTTCACTATCCTCCCCCTACAGTTCTGCACCATGTGGTTTCTATAAAAAAACACTCTTCCTACCCTCATTCAACATTCCCCTTTAAGAAGCTACACTTTCCACTAATATTGCTGCAGCTGACAGGGAGAGCTAGAGACCTTCACACTACAGGCCATATTTATAAAGGTGTGGTATAAAGGTATAAAGGTGTGGTATCGCCTTCTTTAGCGATCGTTTATGATCACTATCTTAAATCTTGTTAATGTACGGTAGCCAACGTAAATCTACGACTGCCCGTAGAATATCATAACGGTAGTTTATTACTGCATGTTATGGTATACTACTGCCACAGTCGTAAAGTAACAAAAACCCGAGATATCGCAAGTTTTTAAATATGGCCCTCCAACACTTAAACAACACATTGCAGGTGAAACATACAAAGACACAGGACTGTAAGTGTGAATAGTGCAGGTTTATTGCAAAACATGAATTCTACATGTTTCTGACCCACTTGTCCTTCCTCAAGTACTTGAGTGGGTCTGAAACATGTAGCACACATGTTTTGCAATCAACTTGAAATATTCACAGCTACAGACCTGTGTCTTTGTGTGTTTCACCTGCAATTTATTGTTTATATATCGGATTTGGTGGAGTGAAAGCCGTAGGTGAGACAGACATTATTTCAGATCCGGACACACTAGATACCCAGACCTATATACATCACACTTACAACACGTACTAGGAAAAATCTATATACAGACCTATAACATCACACTACACAACTGCTCTAGGAAATCTATATACCGACCTATATACATCCACACTACAACACCGCTACTAGGAAATCTATCCAGACCTATATCCATCATATACAACACGCTATAGGAAATCTATATACAGACCTATATCCATCCCACTACATCACCGTACTAGGAAATCTATATACAGACCTATATACATCACACTACAACACCGCTACTAGGAAATCTATATACAGACCTATATACATCACACTACAACACAGCTACTAGGAAATCTATATACAGACCTATATCCATCACACTACAATCACTGCTACTAGGAAATTATATAACAGACCTATATACATCACCACTACAACACTGCTACTAGGAAATTAAATACAGACCTATATACATCACACTACAACACTGTACTAGGAAATCTATATACAGACTCACCCATCACACTACAACACTGCTACTATGAACAAACAGGAAATCTATATAAAGACCTATATACATCACACTACAACACCGCTATAGGAAATCTATATACAGACCTATATCATCACACTACAACACCGCCTAGGAAATCTATATACAGACCTATATCTATCACACTACAACACCGCTACATAGGAAATCTATACACAGAACTATATCCATCACACTACAACACCGCTACTAGGAAATCTATATACAGACCTATATCATCACACTACAACACCGCTACTAGGAAATCTATTACAGACCTATATCTCATCACACTACACACCGCTACTAGGAAATCTATACACAGACCTATATCATCCACTACAACACACTGCTACTAGGAAATCTAATACAGACCTATATATCACACTACAACACGCTACTAGGAAACCTATACAGACTATATACATCACACTACAACACCGCTACTAGGAAATCTATGTACAGACCTATATCCATCACACTACATCACTGCTACTGAAATCTATACAGACCTATATCCATCACACTACAACACCGCTACTAGGAAATTATATACAGACCTATATCCACACTACAAACACTGCTATAGGAAATCTATACACAGACCTATATCATCACATACAACACCGCTACTAGGAAATCTATATACAGACCTATATCTATCACACTACAACACCGCTACTAGGAAATCTATATACAGACCTATATCCATCACACTAAACATGCTACTAGGAAATACTATATACAGACCTATATCCATCACACTACACAACCGCTACTAGGAAACCTATATACGACCTATATACATCACACTACAACACCGCTACTAGGAAATCTATATACAGACTATATACATCACACAAAACACTGCTACTAGGAAATCTATATACAGACCTTATCCATACACTACAACACTGCTACTAGGAAATCTATATACAGACCTATATCCATACACTACAACACTGCTACTAGGAAATCTAGATACAGACCTATATACATCACACTACAACACTGCTACTAGGAAATCTATACACAGACCTATATCATCACACTACAACACTGCTACTAGGAAATCTATATACAGACATATAACATCACACTACAACACCGCTACTAGGAAACCATATACAGACTATATACATCACACTACAACACTGCTACTAGGAAATCATATACAGACCTATATACCATCACACTACAAAACACCGTACTACGGAAATCTATATACAGACCTATATACATCACACTACAACACTGCTACTAGGAAATCTATATACAGACCTATATCCATCACACTACAACACGCTACTAGGAAATATATACAGACCTATATACATCACACTACAACACCGCTACTAGGAATCATATACAGACCTATATCCATCACACTACAACACTGCTACTAGGAAATCTATATACAGACCTATATAAATCACACTACAACACTGCTACTAGGAAATCTATATACAGACCTATATACATCACACTACAACACTGCTACTAGGAAATCTATATACAGACCTATTTCATCACATACAACACCGTACTAGGAAATCTATATACAGACCTATATACATCACACTACAACCACCGCTACTAGGAAATCTATATACAGACCTTATCCACACACTAACAACCAGCTACTAGGAAATCTATACACAGACCTATATCCATCACACTACAAACACGCTACTAGGAAATCATATACAGACCTATATCATACACACAAACACCGCTACTAGGAAATCTATATACAGACCTATATCCATCACACTACAACACTGCTACTAGGAAATCTATATACAGACCTATATCCATCACACTACAACACCGCTACTAGGAACCTATATACAGACCATATACATCACACTACAACACCGCTACTAGGAAAACTATTATATCAGACCTATATCATCACACTACAAACACTGCTACAGGAAATCTATTACAGACCTATATCCATCACACTACAACACTGCTACTAGGAAATCTATATACAGACCTATATCCATCACACTACAACACTGCTACTAGGAAATCTATATACAGACCTATATACATCACACTACAACACTGCTACTAGGAAATCTATACAGACCTATATACATCACACTACAACACTGCTACTAGGAAATCTATACAGACCATTATCATCACATACAACACCGCTACTAGGAAACCTATATACAGACCTATATACATCACATACAACACTGCTACTAGGAAATCCATATACAAGACCTCTATAATCACACTACAACACCGCTACTAGGAAATCTATATACAGACCTATATACATCACACTACAACACTGCTACTAGGAAATCTATATACAGACCTAATATCATCACACTACAAACACCGCTACTAGGAAATATATATACAGACCTATATACATCACACTACAACACCGCTATAGGATCTATATACAGACCTATATCCATAACACTACAACATGCTACTAGGAAATCTATATACAGACCTATATACATCACACTACAAACACTGCTACTAGGAAATCTATATACAGACCTATATTACATCACACTACAACACTGCTACTAGGAAAATCTATATACAGAACTATTTACATCCACTACAACACCGCTACTAGGAAATCTATATAAGACCTATATATCACACTACAACACCGCTCTAGGAAATATATATACAGACCTATATCCATCACTACAACACCGCTACTAGGAAATCTATACACAGACCTATCATCACACTACACACTGCTACTAGGAAATCTATATACAGACCTATATACATCACACTACAACACGCTACTAGGAAATCATATACAGACCTATATACATCACACTACAACAACAGCTACTAGGAAATCTAATACAGACCTATATACCTCACACACTACAACACTGCTACTAGGAAATCATATCAGACCTATACATCACACTACAACACCGCTACTAGGAATCTATATACAGACCTATATCCATCACACTACAAACACTGCTATAGAAATCTATATACAGCACTATATACATCACACTACAACACGCTACTAGGAAATCTATATACAGACCTATATATATCACACTAACACCGCTACTAGGAATCTATTACAGACCTAATCCATCACACTACAAACACCGCTACTAGGAAATCTATATACAGACCTATATCCATCACACTACACACCCGCTACTAGGATCTATATACAGACCTATATCCATCACACTAAAACATGCTACTAGGAAATCTATATACAGACTATATACATCACACTACAACACTGCTACTAGGAATCTATATCCAGACCTATATACATCACAACTACAACACCGCTACTAGGAAATCTATATACAGCATATATACATCACACTACAACAGCCTACTAGGAAATCTATATACAGACCTATATCATCACACTACAACACTGCTACTAGGAAATCTATATACAGACCTCTATCCATCACACTACAACACTGCTACTAGGAAATCTATATCCAGACCTATATACATCACACTACACCCGCTACTAGGAAATCTATATCCAGACCTATATCCATCACATACAACACTGCTACTAGGAAATCTATATCCAGACCTATATACATCACACTACAACACGCTACTAGGAAATCTATATCAGACCTATATACATCACACTACAACACCGCTATAGGAAATCTTATCAGACCTATATACATCACACTACAACACCGCTACTAGGAATCTATATACAGACCTATATACCATCACACTACAACACTGCTACTAGGAACTATATACAGACCTATATCCATCACACTACAACACTGCTACTAGGAAATCTATATACAGACCTATATAAATCACACTACAACACTGCTACTAGGAAATCTATATACAGACCTATATACATCACACTACAAAACTGCTACTAGGAAATCTTATCACAGACCTATATACATCACACTCAACACCTACTAGGAAATCTATAACAGACCTATATACATCACACTACAACACTCGCTACTAGGAAATCTATACAAGACCTATATCCATCACACTACAACACCGCTACTAGGAAATCTATATCAGACACCTATATCCATCACACTACAACACTGTACTAGGAAATCTATATACAGACCTATATACATCACACTACAACACTGCTACTAGGAAATCCTATACAGACCTATATACATCACACTACAACACTGCTAAGGAAATCTAATACAGACCTATATCATACCACTAAAACACGCTACTAGGAAATCTATATACAGACCTATATACATCACACTACAACACCGCTACTAGGAAATCTATATACAGACCTTATACATCACACTACAACACCGCTACTAGGAAATCTATATACAGACCTATATACATCACACTACAACACTGCTATAGGAAATCATATACAGACCTATATCCATCACTACAACACTGCTACTAGGAAATCTATATACAGACCTATATCCATCACACTACAACACCCTACTAGGAAATCTATATACAGACCTATATACATCACACTACAACACCCTACTAGGAAATCTATATACAGACCTATATCCATCACACTACAACACTGCTACTAGAGGAAATCTAAACAGACCTATATACATCACACTACAACACTGCTACTAGGAAATCTATAACAGACCTATACCATACACTACAACACCGCTACTAGGAAATCTATATACAGACCTATATCCATCACACTACAACACTGCTACTAGGAAATCATTATACAGACCTTATCCATCACACTACAACACCGCTACTAGGAAATCTATATACAGACCTATATACATCACAACTCAACACTGCACTAGGAAATCTATATACAGACCTATATCCATACACTACAACACTGCTACTAGGAAATCTATATACGCAACTATATACATCACACTACAACATGCTACTAGGAAATCTATACACAGACCTATATACATCACACTACAACCACTGCTACTAGGAAATCTATATACAGACCTATATACATCACACTACAACACTGCTACTAGGAAATCTATATACAGACCTATATCCATCACACTACAACACTGCTACTAGGAAATCTATATACAGACCTATATACATCACACTACAACACCGCTACTAGGAAATCTATACAGACCTATATCCATCACACTACAACACTGCTACTAGGAATCTATACACAGACCTATACCATCACACTACAACACTGCTACTAGGAAATCTATATACAGACCTAATAACACACACTACAACACTGCTACTAGGAAATCTATAACAGACCTATCATCACCCACTACAACCACTGCTACATAGGAAATCTATATACAGACCTATAATACATCACACTACAACACTGCTACTAGGAAATCTATATACCGACCTATACCATCACACTACAACACTGTACTAGGAAATCTATATACAGACCTATATACATCACACTACAACACCGCTACTAGGAAATCTTATCAGACCTATATCCATCACACTACAACACGCTACTAGGAAATCTATATACAGACCTATATCATCACCACTACACACTGCTACTAGGAAATCATATACAGACCTATATACATCACACTACACAACCCGCTATAGGAAATCTATACAGACCTATATACATCACATACAACAATGCTACTAGGAAATCTAATACAGACCTATATCCATCACACACAACAGCTACTAGGAAATCTATATACAGACCTATATCATCACACTACAACACTGCTACTAGGAAATCTATATACAGACCTATATACATCACAATACAACACTGCTACATAGGAAATCTATATACAGACCTATATCCATCACACTACACACTGCTAATAGGAAATCTATATACAGACCTATATCATCACACTACAACACTGCTACTAGGAAATCTATATACAGACCTATATCCATCACACTACAACCACTGCTACTAGGAAATCTATATACAGACTATATCCTCACACTACAACACTGCTACTAGGAAATATATACAGACCTATATCATCACACTACAAACACGCTACTAGGAAATCTATATACAGAATATATACATCACACTACAACACTGCTACTAGGAAATCTATATACAGACCTATATCCATCACCCCTACAACACTGCTACTAGGAAATCTATATACAGACCATATATACATCACCAATACAACACTGCTACTAGGAAATTATATACAGACCTATATACATCACACTACAAACACGCTACTAGGAAATCTATATACAGACCTATATACATCACACTACAACACCGCTACTAGGAAATCTATATACAGACCTATATACATCACACTACAAAACCGCTACTAGGAAATCTATATACAGACCTATATAATCACACTACAAACCTGCTACTAGGAAATCTATATACAGACCTATATCATCACACTACAACACTGCTACTAGGAAAACTATATACAGACCTATATCCATCAACTACAACACCGCTACTAGGAAATCTATATACAGACCTAATACCTCACACTACAACACGCTACTAGGAAATCTATATACAGACCTATATCCATCACACTACAACATGCTACTAGGAAATCTATATACAGACTATATACATCACACTACAACACTGCACTAGGAAATCTATAACAGACCTATATCCATCACACTACAACACTGCTCACTAGGAAATCTATATACAGACCTATATCATCACACTACAACACTGCTACTAGGAAATCTATATACAGACCTATATCCATCACACTACAACACGCTACTAGGAAAAATCTATATACAGACCTATATCATCACACTACAACACTGCTACTAGGAAATCTATATACAGACCTTATCCATCACACTACAACACTGCTACTAGGAATCTTATACAGACCATATAATCACACTAAACACTGCTACTAGGAAATCTATAACAGACCTATATCCATCACACTACAACACTGCTACTAGGAAATCTATATACAGACCTATATTACATCACACAAAACACTGCTACTAGGAAATCTATATACAGACCTATATCCATCCACTACAACACTGCTACTAGGAAATCTATATACAGACCTATATACATCACACTACAACACGCTACTAGGAAATCTATATACAGACCTATATCCATCACACTACAACACTGCTACTAGGAAATCTATACAGACCTATATACATCACACTACACACTGCTACTAGGAAATCTATATACAGACCTATATCCATCACACATACAACACTGCTACTAGGAAATCTATAACAGACCTATATCCATCACACTACAACACTGCTACTAGGAAATCTATATACAGACCTATATACATCACACTACAACACTCGCTACTAGGAAATCTATATCAGACCTCTATACATCACACTACAACACTGCACTAGGAAATCTATATACAGACCTATATCCATCACACTACAACACTGCTACTAGGAAATCTATATACAGACATATACTCACACTACCACTGTATGGAATTATACCGACTATATCCATCACACTACACACTGCTACTAGGAAATCTATATACAGACCATATATCCATCACACTACAACACTGCTACTAGGAAATCTATAACAGACCTATACCATCACACTACAACACTGCTACTAGGAAATCTAATACAGACCTATATCCATCACACTACAAACACTGCTACTAGGAAATCTATATACAGACCTATATCCATCACACTACAACACTGCTACTAGGAAATCTATATACAGACCTATATTAATCACACTACAACACTGCTACTAGGAAATCTATATACGACAACTATATCCATCACACTACAAACACTGCTACTAGGAAATCTATATACAGACCTATATACATCACACTACAACACCGCTACTAGGAAATCTATATCCAGACCTATATCCATCACCACTACACACTGCTACTAGGAAATCTATATACAGACCTATATACATCACACACTAACACACTGCTACTAGGAAATCTATATACGACCTATATACATCACACTACAACAACGCTACTAGGAAATCTATAACAGACCTATAACATCACACTACAACACTGCTACTAGGAAATCTATATACAGACCTATATCCATCACACACAACACTGCTACTAGGAAATCTATATACAGACCTATACCATCACACTACAACACTGCTACTAGGAAAATCTATATACAGACCTATATACATCACACTACAACACTGCTACTAGGAAATCTATATACAGACCTAATCATCACACTACAACACTGCACTAGGAAATCTATATACAGACCTATATCATCACACTACAACACTGCTACTAGGAAATCTATATACAGACCTATAATCCATCACACTACAACACTGCTACTAGGAATCTATATACAGACCTATATCCATCACACTACAACACTGCTACTAGGAAATCTATATACAGACCTATACATCACACTACAACACTGCTACTAGGAAATCTATATACAGACCATATACATCACACTACACACACTGCTACTAGGAAATCTATATACAGACCTATATACATCACACTACAACACTGCTACTAGGAAATCTATATACAGACCTATCCATCACACTACAACACTGCTACTAGGAAATCTATATACAGACCTATATACATCACACTACAAACACTGCTACTAGGAAATCTATATACAGACCTATATACATCACACTACAACACTGCTACTAGGAAATCTATCTACAGACCTATATCCATCACATACAACAATGCTACTAGGAAATCTATATACAGACTATATACATCACACTACAACACTGCTACTAGGAATCTAATCCAGACCTATATACTCACACTACAAAAACCGCTACTAGGAATCTATATACAGACCTATACCATCACACTACAACACTGCTACTAGGAAATCTATAACAGACCATATACATCACACTACAACACTGCTACTAGGAAATCTATATCAGACCTATATCCATCACACTACAACACTGCTACTAGGAAATCTATATACAGACCTATATCCATCACACTACAACACTGCTACTAGGAAATCTATATCAGACCTATATACATCACACTACAACACCGTACTAGGAAATCTATATACAGACCTATATATCACACTACAACACTGCTACTAGGAAATCTATTAACAGACCTATACACATCACACTACAAACACTTCTAAGGAAATCTTATAAAGACCTATATCCATCACACTACAACACGCTACTAGGAAATCTATACACAGACCTATATACATCACACTACAACACTGCTACTAGGAAATCTATATACAGACCTATCCATCACACTACAACACTGCTACTAGGAAATCTATATACAGACCTATATACATCACACTACAACACTGCTACTAGGAAATCTATATACAGACCTATATAAATCACATACAACACTGCTACTAGGAATCTATATACAGACCTATATACATCACACTACAACACTGCTATAGGAAATCTATATACAGACATATACATCACACTCAACACAGCTAATAGGAAATCTATATACAGACCTATATACATCACACTACAACACTGCTACTAGGAAATCTATACACAGACCTATATCCATCACACTACAACACCACTACTAGGAAATCTATATACAGACCTATATACATCACACTACAACACTGCTACTAGGAAATCTATATACAGACCTATACACTCACAGAGAGGTGGAGCTAAGCCGTCTTCAACCACATCCAAGATGTCAGCCACTTTACAGCAGCACAGGAGGATCAGGAGGGATCTAGGGGGAAAAGATTTCTTAAAGCTGCCAGTTCAATTAAATTTACTTAGCTTTTACAGTGTACTTATCCTTTAAATGGGGGTTAAATTATGAGCACAATTGAACAGGTACAGGAGTCGCCCGACCAGGGTCCATGGTGCTACTTGTGATTTAAAAACACTTTGCAGGGGAGAGGAATCAAGAAGGATGAGCGGGGAGAATGGACATGGTGCAGCAGTGCATAGGAAAAGATCGGAACGATACCAAGAGATTGCAACCACAGGGCCGAACCACAAATAGCCAGTGAGAAACAAAGGGGGGAGGTGTGTGAGAAGTCTTCTAGTATTTTTAGGCTGGAGTACACACGAGAGGACTATTTGTCCGGAAAAAAAAAAAATTGTCGTCGGTCGAGGCAAATTCGGGCCACTGACGAAAAGGGCAGGGTCCGATCGGATAAAGGAACACATCGAGTCATTCGCGGGCAGCCACCCCACACCAGCAGATATTGTCGGTACCCATGCGACCCTAAAGTGACATGAATAAGACGGTGGGCCAAAACTATCTGCGGCGAATATGAAAACCGGTAATCCTTGATTTATACTATTATCTAATGTATTCTTGGAATATGCAAAGAAGCTGGAAGGGACAGTACTGTAAAGGTTGTAGCCAGACAGGAGACCAATATAAGTACAACCAGTTTATTGCCAAAAATAAAACAAAACAACCACAAGGAATAAATGAACCCCCACAAACAGAACCCCAAACGTAACTACTGACTAATCAGTATACAACATAAGAAACAAGGGATATATACATGTGAAGGACAAAACAGATTTTAATAAAGGAAGCAGAAATGAGGCAAGGTAGGATAAAGAAAACAGAAAAACAATGAAAACATGAAGGGAAGGGACACCCATGCAATCGGCCAGCCGGTAATCGCCTGCGTGTAGCAATTCTACGGACCGAAATGGTCATTCTTTCGGAGACCGCCAAATGGTCGGTCAACGACACGCAACGTGACGTAACGTCCTTGTCCGGCCGATATTAAACACACGCCGAGAACATTCCTTTCCTTACACACCCTAGCAAAACTATAGAACTTAATGTATCTCACATATTAAGTGCGTTCGTCCCGAAAATGCTGTGCAATCAGGACAAAAAAATATCCCAAAAAAACTAGGTACAAAGGACCAGAAGGGTTGTTTGCCGGCAGGCAAACAAGCTCAGGAAATGTTACTCCTGCCATACATATTGCTAAACACCAGATCAGAGCCTTTGTTCTTCAATTGCACTTGGACAGCAGTGAGAAGGCTTTTGACAAGGGTGGATTGGATTTATATCTCACTATATAGCACATATTATAAAGCACAAACAGCCCTCCCAGGTAGGATATGATGCAGACGCTCGACCCTCACCCCAAAGGGCATGGATACGATAGATAAAAAACAACGGTGGAGAAAAGTTGCACTCCAAATGTAGATTATGTAAACTGGTGGAACCTATTTAGCAACAGTTAGTTACTACCTAGTTGCCTCTACATGGACTCCTCCTTAATGGAGTGTCCACAAAAAGTGACCACCGTGCCCCCCCAAAAATAATTATTATTAAAGAGGGTGACTAATAAAATTATACCCTCTTTGTTTATATAGAAATAGGATAAAATATAGTGACATATTTAGAAGTGTGTAAAAAAACATTTGTTGTCCACATTTTCTTTTCAAGTTAGAAGGACCAATTATTCTATCAGAAAAAAAGTATCCAGAATCCATAGTGAGTTAAAATTTTTTCTAGATTTTAAATCCTGGACCTAATAAAATATATAAAATGTGCAATTAATAACAGTGTACAAGAAAAGATGTGTAGAACATTTTAGAAGTGTAAAAAAGGTGTCCCACATTTCAAGGTAGAAGACCAATTATTCTCATTCAAGAAAAAAGTATCCAGAATCCATAGTGAGTTAAAATTTAGCTTAAACCTTGGTAATACAAAATATTATAAATGTGCCATAATAAAACAGTGTACAAGACAAGTGGGACCATTCTTTGAAGTCAGAAGACAAGTATTTCATTAATGGTCTCATTAAATGTGCAAAAATTCAATAGCGAGCGTTACAAAGTTTCCAGCCTATAAATCCTTGGTTATCCACGTCTGGCAAAATAAACGTCCATAGTTCCACCAGATCTGTATCTTAAATAAGGTTTTGTCAAATAATAGGTGTTCCCGAGTCTGCTGGGCTGATTGTCACCTCAATTCTTAGTAGGCTAACATTCGGCTGTAGATGTTGAGAATACCACAAATGGTATGTATGGGGATTGTTAATCTACAATCAAGTTATCATAGATTTCTGATCCAGGTACAGCCATTTTAAATTGTTAGTGTTAATAACAAAACCATTTGCTACATAAATCAGAAAATAACGGAGGCTTAATGGATTCATTTGAAACGAATGGTTAAAGTCGTCGCAGAGCTATAATCGATTTACCGCCGCCTGTATGATCTATGATTATATCAGAATAGTCCATATGCACAATATCCCCTGGGGTGTTGCAAAAAGTCAATCCCTACTGACAGGGACCAGGGGAAGGGAATCAAAATGGAAACAAAAGGTGGGACTGCACTCCAAAAATTGAACGTTATTAAAGCCAAACATCAACGGCATAACAACGCTGTTCGAGGGGTTAAAACCCCTCATCAGGGGGTTTGTTAGCACTCGAAACGTGTATGCCAGTTTGAATGTTGGGCTTTGAAATAAACGTCAATTTTTGGAGTGCAGTCCACCTTGTGTTTTTACGATAGGTCCATATATTGTTAACCAGTCAGTTTTCAAATTTTTACATCGACGTCAGCTTTTATGAATTATGGCCTTACATCAGGGCGAAATTATAGCACTCCGCTAACTAACTTTAGCCCGATCCCGACGATACAATAATCTGCTTAAAAGTATTTTGTGCGAATGTGGTGATAAACGTCAGTTATTGCATTGCGGGATCGGGCTAAGGTTAAGAGGCGGGACTTTAACGTTCACAAAAGCCGTAGCATTTAGGTTTCGCGCTACGACAATCCAGTAAAAGTTAGGTGCACAGTATAAGTAGGCAAAACTTAAGCCTAAAGGTTTTGGATCGTGCACAGCGCTATGTCCATTATACAAAATAAAACATCGGAAATTAATGGCGCTTTGGCTCCTAAAAGCCGTATAAAACCATGTTAACCCGAAAATTTTTTCGGGTTATGTAACCGGGGGGTGGTGGTAGAGGAAATGGGCGTAATTGTAAGCATACCCCGATAGTGTTAAACCACTCCGTGTTCTAATATTTTTTGAAATCAGACTTTCATCGCCGTACTACCACTTCACTAAGTGTACCCAGCTTACAATAAGTTGGGGTCTTGATATGTCCTGATTTAGAGAATCCAAAGTTAGGGTTTGAGAACAGACGGTATCCTAGTTTTTTTATGTTTATAAAATAGAGGTCCTCCCGGGGCGGCCATCCCTCGTCTCTCGACAACAGAATGTCATTAATAAGCATATTATCAAAACAGGAGGGGGTTACATGTGATTATTGAAAATTGAAGAGGGTGCTTTGCGTATCTATGCCACTAAACCCAGGCGCATTTATAACCATGATTTAAGCACACTTTAACCATACCATTGTACATAGTCAATATGCAGCACAGTAAGACAAAAAGTAACAATTTCTTGTGGCCTTGCTTTTATACAGCTCCATACCTGCAGGCATTACTCAAACTTCTACTTGTCTGGTCATTTGATTTTAAATGTCTATTGATTTGAAAAAAAGGACAAGTTAAAAATGTACAGAATACTAACCCAGTGCATCATTATAAAATAGTGTCACAAAGACTGGTTTGTTGTTGCTAGTTTTACACATATATCACACTTTATAGGTGGGGCGAGAATTTAGTTGGGGGGGGGGACATGCCCTTTTAAAGGAAAGAATCATTCGATCTTTAGGTGTAAAAGAAGGACTGGCTTAGGGCAGGGCCTTCGGAGCCGATATGTGCCAATCATTTCAGGTGGTTAATTTCAAAACATTAGGCAGAATTTTATATGTGCAAATAGTAGTGTCCGTTAGGCATATATCAGGTTAGCGTGATTTGAACCATTTCATTATTTGTGGCTGCGTGGCAAAGTGAAATTTAACTGCCACATGCCGCCACAAGCGATGTTATATGTCGAAAGCAACATCTACTGGACATATAGACGCCGTATAGATCGCGCGTCATCTTTATAATTCTACTATATAAAGAGAAATCTTGTAGGTATGTATGCACTCACCCAAGCCACAGCCCACACCCCTGATAAGCTCAAATAACGGCAACGGCCCTCTGAAAGGGCCGACGCCCAGGAAGTCCCGTTGACCAATAAACAATCATTGCACGTCACTTGCAGAATGTGATTCCACAATATTAACCAGGAACGGGCCGGGGGCGCTGTGTGCGCACGAATTCAACACAAGACCACCAGAGTCACAATCAGAGTGGACACATGTACGGCTACAAAACTAAGAGGAGCTTGCTCACATCAGAACAAAAGCTTTATAGCAGAGGAGAACCAGACATTTCCCCTTAAGGTCTGTAACACATCACCAATTTGGCTCCTGGAAGGCAAAGCACTGTTTATGGTGATTTTATGAATCACATTTGCATTTTATTGTCATGCTAAGAGAAATTTAACGCAGAGCCTTCCTGGACTGAAGGACCATGCCCCCAGATGATTGCTGTAACGGCACCCCCCAAAACATCACACTCACGGGTATTACCCCAACATCGAGCCATGCCCCCAAGATAACTGCATTCACCCCAAACATCGCAACCATGCCCTACAAATGTTGTTGAGCAGTTGAACATCTTGTGAGCATCCGGTAATGACCGTAATAAATACGCATCAGCCCCCCCCAAACATCACTGGTACATCCTAAGAATCAACCAACACCCCCAACTTGACCTCACCACCCCAAAAACTCATACTCCACACCCATAATATGGCATGGCCATGCCCATGCTTTAAACAGCGTGCGCCTAAAGCCCAACCAAATATCATGTACCACCAAAGTCACGGCCAGAGCCTCCTAAACAATCCAAAATCACACGACATGCCCCCAGCCTGTCCACATCTAGAATGCTGTGCCCCCGCCCCACCGCAACATCACAGAAGCCATCCACCTACTCTTAAACTGGGGATTAGTGATATTAGTTGGGGGGTTGGTGGTATGGACTGACTACATGGGATATTACCTGCATACCTAGACTTAGAGCACCAGACACACACTGCACAAAGCCAAGTTACAACCATGCGCTTTTTTCAAGTTTGGACCATAAACTAATTTATGATTGAGCTTAATAGTCAATATAAAGGGATCCTGAGCAAGGAATAAAGGTTTTTAAATTAAAGTTTATAAAATGTGCAAACAAAGTGACATACGGCTAACTAAGTTGAAAAAAAAAAAATCTTAGAGCAAGGCTTAAAAAAACACAAAACCGGCTCTCAGACAGCGCAATAGAATTGAAGCCCGGCTTTAACACACAGCAAAGGAGCCCAAGCCACGTCACATGTTCAGTCATCTCAAGTGATACGCTACGTTGCAATCAACATTGTTTTCACCACGGCAAATTCCAAGTTAGCAGATTGTCACCAAAACAGTTGAATATTTTACGCTCCCAGTGGAAAAAAACGAAGATAACGTTATATATAAAGAGTTGCTATAAACATATTGTTTGGATTATACGTCCTCAAACAATATTACCTCATCAATCAGAAAACTATTAACTAAATGATTGTGTACATCCCAAATGTGCACTTCTTTTCCGGTCTCTTTCCATCTAAGCCAAGCACCCACCAACCTGCGTAACAAATACTATCCGCGTCTACACGGGCAATGCTGTGTACAATGCTAGTTGAAATACCTTTACAAAACAGGATTTGGAGAAACACTTGCTTATACAGTATAATCGTATGCACCTAATTAAATGCTTCCATATATATAAAAGCTTAAATTCCAATGAACCCAATGAAAAATTAGTATATCTGTTGTATTCAATTTATATCAATGGAGATTTGAAGGTTTAGTTCTTGAAGAAGTCTCTCGCTAGGTCTCCGACTGGCTTTCTAAAATCAGAAAAGTCAGAAAACATCTTCAAGAACTGAACTTCAAGCCCATGTTGATCTAATTGTGGAATACAAACAAAGATTTAATGTACCGGGATGAATGAGACCTTCACAAGCAATGAAAAAAATTAGATTCTTAAAAAAATGAGCACACTGGACATGGATGGAAATTCTGCAAATAATACCAATTGATTGTGACTGATAGGTTTTATGTATTTTATGGTGTGCGATCGATGGTTGACTAATGATATACAGTTTTTCAGTGAAGTGTAAAAGGGCCTAGCTAATGTAAGAAGAGCTTAAGAAAACAAATTGGAAACATGGGGATCTACAAATGCAGCAGCAAAACTAAATGTTGCCAGGGCAGTTATATTCTATAAAGGAGAAAATGTATAAAGGGCCATTATGGTGAGAAAATTGTTTTTTTTTAAGTTCTTCTAATGTCTATATAAGCATCCATCCACCAGGGTTACCTTAGTTTTAATTTCATAGTACACGCGATATAAGCTTTGGAATCTGCGTGTTTTTGTAGGATTGCTCACAATTGTCACTCAAATGCACACACCCAACACATTCCAAAGCTCCCTGCTAGTAAGTAGCAACACTCTTCACCCCATATGTCCGTTGCATGCACAATGGTCAATGCTCTTTGTAGGACTACACAATCAATAAACCATTTTATACTCTTTGTGAATAAACATGTCTCTACCCATAGCCCTCCCCCCCTTATATATTTTATCAACTGTCACATACACACACACAGTTGTCTCCTATGTGTAACTCTTGGTCAAACTTTAATCACCATCGGATTCTCTATAGTTCCTATGCTCACTTGTCTCCCCCCTTCTGCGTAGGGTTTCTACCGGGTGGCCTAGAGGCTATCTGTCTTTATACCCCCCTCCACTACTCTGTTGTTCCTAGTACCTGTCTGTCACCCACGGACCCGTGTAATGAGCCTAGGAGTCAGTCGTGACTCCCCAGTCCTCGGGGCTACAGGGCATAGGCCGTAGTGTATTTCTACGCGCCTCCACCCTTAACGTAAGTTACATATGTGAAACCTGTAGACACACAAGACACATTAGGGCTCGCGGTATCCTATGGTTGGACTAGACGTGGACGTATGTCTTTACAGCGTTAACACAAACTCCCCCTACTCATGCACGTACTATGATAACTGTTTTACCGATCCTTAGGGTCGACTGGTGTAGTGGGTGTATAGAAGAGTCTGTCTAGGCATATCGCAATGACGTAGTCGCTGTCGCGTCATATCCAGATATCATAACAAAGTGCAGCACTCCCTATTCTGTAACTAACATGGGTATCCTACCGACATTGGTTAGGGTATAACGGTTGGATAGATGGACGTATGTCTTTATCCAACATGTGCTCTATCATACGACTGTTTGATCATAGTATAACTGTCTTAGATGCAGCCGCTTATGGGTATCTTCTTTGATCTGACTTTGTAGCTGTACCGCAAATTTAAAGATGTGGCATCTGTATGGTGCACTGTTACGCTTGACTCGTTTCTCCAAAGCCTATGCAAACCATGGCTATGCTACTAGTAACTGCTAAGAGCAGGACATTCAAATGTGGTAGGAGTTAGTATAAGGATTGGCACCTAGACGGATGTTATCCTTTTCTGTCTTAATATTAACACATACCCTCACAATATATATCCCCACTGTGTTCCTCCTCGTTATATACTGTAAATCTGCTTATACCACCGACACTTATGGGTTTCACCAGGCTTCATAAAAGGTTTTGCGAAATCTGATGGACCGTAAGGGTCTATGTGACGAAACCGCCCACTTCACACATATCCGGACCTCTTATTGGAACTGTTGTGCTTGCAGGTCTAGCTTGGCAGGGAGTAGACAGATTTATGGGTAGGGATAAAGGTTGGACTAGATGGAGTAATCTTATCACCTCCAATGCTATGTTATACTGTAACTGTTATGACAAATTATGGGAGGAGATAAAGGTGGACTAGATGGTGGTGATGTATCTTATACAAACCTCCATACTATGTTACTATGTAACTGGTTATACAGACATGTATGGGTGAGGGTATAAAGGAGGGACTAGATGAATGTATGTCTTTATACAACCAATAGTTCATACTAAATTAGTGGTGTGACTATGAATCATGACATCATAACTGTTATATAACTGTGACATTATGGTAGAAGTATATAGGTTAGGATAGATGGATTGTATCTTTAGTACGAACCTCCAATTACTATGTTACTAGTAACTGTTATACAGACATTATGGGGAGGGGTTATAAAAGAGTTGACATTAGATGGACGCAGTATTGTCTTGAACAAATCCTCAACGCTTTACTATGTAATGTTTAAAGTGACAATAGGGTAGTAGGTATAAGGTTGGAGACTAGCTGGATGTATGTCGTTATACAACTCCAAAATACTATGTTACTATGTACGTATAAGAACCGAGTTATGGGTAGGGTACACTAGGTTGTACTAGATTGACGTGAATGCTAATTATACAACGTCCACTGTTAATGTTACTTGTTAACCCAGTTGTCGTATACAGAATTCAGGGTGACGGTAATAAAGGTTGCGACTAGTGATGGACTAGGTAATGTCTTTAACAAAACTCCAATACTATGTTCTATGTAAAGAGATATATGGTAGGGTATAAAGGTCTGACTAGATGGACGTATGTCTTATACAACCTCCATAATAGATTTACTATGTAACTGTTATACAGACATGTATGGGTAGGATATAAAGGTGGACTAGATGGATGGAGATGTCTGTCTGATACAACCCAAGCTACAATACTTTATATGAAACTGTTATATAGCATTATGGGTAGGGTATAAAGGTTGGACTAGATGGAGGTATGTCTTTATACAACCTCCAATACTATGTTACTATGTAACTGCTTTATACAGACATTATGGGTAGGGTATAAAGGATGGACTAGATGGATGTATGTCTTTAACAACCCCAATACTATGTACATGTAACTGTTATAGATTTGTGGTAGACGGTTATGGTTCTTTTTTTGCTTTATTATAAGGTATTCTTATTGTATTTGATTGTATTAACTAAATTATGGTGGCTATATTTAGATTATGTTTATGACTAATCTATTTTACTATGGTATTTTACTATTATTAGCATTTTATAAAGGTTGTACTAGATGGGACATATGTCTTTATACAACCTCCAATACTATGTTACTATGTAACTGTTATACAGACATTATGAGTAGGAGTATAAAGGTTGGACTAGATGGATATATGTCTTTATACAAACCTCAATACTATGTTACTATGTAACTGTTACAGACTATTATGGGTAGGGTATAAAGGTTGGACTAGATGAGCACGTATGTTTTATAACAACCTCCAATACTATGGTACTATGTAACTGTTATACAGACATTATGGGTAGGGTATAAAGGTGGACTAGATGGACGTATGTCTTTATACAACCAAATACTATGTACTATATATACGTTATACAGACATTATGGGTAGGGATAGGGTATAAAGGTTGGACTGATGGACGTAGTCTTATACAACCTCCAATACTATGTTACTATGTAACTGTTATACAGACATTAGTGGGTAGGTTAAAGGTTGGACTAGATGGACGTATGTCTTTAACAACCTCCAATACTATGTTACATAATAACTGTTATACAGACATTATGGGTAGGGTATAAAGGTTGGACTAGATGGACGTAGTCTTTATACAACCTCCAATGCTATGTTACTATGTAAATGGTAGACAGACATATGGGTAGGGTATATAAAGGTTGGATAGATGGATGTTGTCTTTTACAACCTCCAATACTATGTTACTATGTAACTGTTATACAGACATTATGGGTAGGGTATAAAGGTTGGACTAGATGGACGTATGTCTTTATACAACCTCCATACTATACTATATAACTGTTATACAGGATATTATGGGTAGGGTATAAAGGTTGACTAGATGGACATACATCATTATACCTCCATTACTATGTAACTATATAACTGTTTGACAATTATTATGGGTAGAATATAAAGGTTGGACTAGATGTATGCATATCTTTATACAACCTCCATTACTAATTTACTATGTATTTGTTAGACAAGCATTATGGGTAGGATACCCTGCTGAGCTAGAATGACCCACATGGGTTTGCCCGATACACTGCAGCACTAGAATGACCCTGCTTTGTTTGCCCTAATATCCTGATGCTGCGCTAGAATGGACCCCCCCACTGCGTTTGCCCTGATACACTGCAGCGCTAGAATGACCCTGATGGCTTTGCCCTGATACACTGCAGGCCTAGAATGACCCTGCATCATTCAAGGAAAACATTTTGCAAACTCACCTGTGGTTCTGGTTAAAAGCAGCCATTGATGGCTGGTCAAGAAAACACTATACAGAGCTTTCAAGGTCAATGAATAGTTTATTGTCACCCAAAGTAAGTGTGTGTTGTGCTACTTGGCTTCATGCCATTAAGATGGACAGTTGCAAGTAATGTTTATTAGTCAGGACTCACTTGTAATTGTAAACGATCTATGTGGGTTTGATTTCAGTTCCATAGTAATCACACTAATTTGTGGTACACTTTACTTATTGGTAATTACAGCTATATGCCATTTGTGGGTAGGAATGCAGAATTTAAGGGTGTTTCGTGGATTTACTGACCCACTGAAAAGGAATTAAAAAAATGTCCACTCAAATGTATACTACTTTTTTAGTTTTAATTGAAGAATAGGAGGGTAAAGGAGCATCACGAAGAGAGCCAAACTTACCACGATTGTTCTCCTTGATGTTCCTCTGACAGGTCCGATGCACCCTTCCAATGTATGTGCATACAGAGCAAGTGCTATTTCAGGTTCTGTTATGGTCCTTCTTTATTTCCTTGGATGTTCCTAACAGTCATTCTATGATTGGTGTTGGGTGGGTCAAACATGCTCAGATCTCTACTGAGCAACTAAATAAACCAGGAACATGAGACCATAACAGACACTATTAGGGCTCCTGCAAAGTACTTGAAAATATTTATTTGTGCACTGATTATAAATTGATAGTTTTTGGTCACTTATATGAGAAATTACGCCCCTTATCTTGCAACCATATTATTTGTGGCTGAACTTCCCATTTAAACACATGATTATGTCATTGATTCCATAGGCACAATGTAGTGCCTCATGGAATCATGAGAAGATGGAAGGTCTGGGATTCCTTCCAACTCTCCAGCAAGACGACATTGTCCATTTGCTTGCCCCACTACTGATGGTCAAGCACCTTTATTTAAATAAAAAGAAGAAGCAAACAGCACATGACACTGACACCTCAAAAAGAACAGGGCAGCTGTAGTAGACGCGATGGTGAGCTTGGGGGTTTCTGGACCTTCCAATCTTCATAGCTTGTTGCACTTGCAGCTAAAAGGACAACATTGGATCCATTTCAAGATAATATAAGGGATTTCATATGAAAGCTCTTGTGTGTACACCTCAGATACCTTTAAATATGGCAATGTATTCCTTGCTATACTATTGTACATTTTTAAAAATAAGATAAAAAAAAGAGAGACCAAGAGATATGATACTAGTATAACATAGTAATTGAGGTGAATAAAGCATCTTTCCATCTAGTCCAACCATTTACTATCCTGATTCTCAAACTACAATTGTAAAGTCTTCCTGGAATCAACCAGAACTACAGTTATACAGTATGTATTAATACCAGTAATTCTATATTATATAGTATCCCTGTACCAACCAGAACTACAGTAAATGTATTAATACCAGTAATTCTCAATATTATATAGGATCCCTGTACCAACCAGAACTACAGTATATGTATTTAATACCAGAATTCTAATATTATATAGTATCCCTGTACCAACCAGAACTACAGTATATGTATAATACAGTAATCTCAATATTATATAGTATCCCTGTACCAAACAGAACTAATGTATATGTATTAATACCAGTAATTATCAATATTATATAGTATCCCTGTACCAACCAGAACTACAGTATATGTATTAATACCAGCCTAATTCCAATATTATATAGTATAACTGTTACCAACCAGAAACTACAGTATAGTATTAATACCAGTAATTCTCAATATTATATAGTATCCTGTACCAACCAGAACTACAGGATATGTATTAAATACAGTAATTCTCAATATTATATAGTATCCCTGTACCAACCAGAACTACAGATATGTATTAATACAGTAATTCTCAATATTTATATAGTAGTACCCATACCAACCAGAACTACAGGTGTGTATTCAATACCAGTATTCTCAATATTATAAGTATCCCGTACCAACCAGAAATACAGTATATGTATTAATACCAGTAATTCTCAATATTATATAGTATCCCCGTACCAACCAGAAATCAGTATATGTATTAATACAGTAATTCTCAATATATAGTATACCGTACCACCAGAACTACAGGATAGTATTAATACAGTGTTTAAATTTCATATTATAAGTATCCCGTACCAACCAGAACTACAGTATATGGATTAATACAGAGTAATTCTCAATATTATATAGTATCCCCATACCAACCAGAACTACAGTGTGTGTCTTAATACCAGTAATTCTCAATATTATAAGTATCCCCGTACCAACCGGAACCACAGTATATGTATTAATACCAGTAATTCTCAAATTAATAGTATCCCGTACCAACCGGAACTACAGTATATGTATTAATACCAGTAATTCTCAATATAATAGTATCCCCGTACCAAAAAGAACTACAGTATGTATTAATATGAGTAATTCTCATATATAATATTGTATCCCCGTATCAACC
Organism: Hymenochirus boettgeri; assembly: GCA_019447015.1. NCBI lineage: Eukaryota > Metazoa > Chordata > Amphibia > Anura > Pipidae > Hymenochirus > Hymenochirus boettgeri. The sequence continues at coordinate 281,296,847 of CM033474.1, forward strand.
AGAAACCACAGTATATGTTAATACCAGTGGATTCTCAATATATATAGTCCCCGTACCAACCAGAACCACAGTATATGTATTAATACCAGTGATTCTCAATATTATAAGTATCCCGTACCAACCAGAACTACAGTATATGTAGTAATACCAGTAATTCAATATTTTTTGTTAGAAATTTATCCAGGCCATTTTTTAAAGCTATTCAATGAACTTGCCATTACCACATCGCTGGAAGACAGTTCCACAGTTTCACTGTTCTCACTGTAAAGGAAACCCTTCCTAACCTGAAGATGAAACTTCTTTTCTCCAACCTTAAAGGATGTCCACGAGATCCCTGATATGACCTATTCATGAAACAATGCACCAGAGAGTTCATTGTAGGCCTATAATATATTGTATAAAGTGATCATATCCCCTTGCAAACGTTTCTTCTCCAATGTTTAAGTTTTAGTCAAGCCCCTCCATTCCCTTTATATTTAAGTGTCCTTCTCTCTTCTTTCCAAGATGTCCCTTCTGTATATGGATTCCAAAACTGCACCGCATATTCCAAATGAGACCTTACCAGTGTCTTGTAAAGAGGGAGAATAATATTGTTTTCCCTTGTATCATTCCCCTCTTCATACAAGACAATATCTTGCTAGCTCTAGCCATTTGCTGTCTGTTATCTACCAGAACCCCAAATCTTTTCCCATTACAGATGCTCTTAACACAGAGTATATTTATGGTGGTAGTGGCACAGGGATTATAAACCCCAAAGCATCACCTACATTTATCAACATTAAATCTCATCTGGCCATCTGCTGCCCATTTTGATACTAGCCCAATTATTTAAGATCAGAAGAAATTACATTTTTTTTATTTTTGTTTTGTCTGTATTATCCGACACTACAGTATTTAAATGTGTTACTCTACTACCCTGTTGACGATAGGCATCCTTACAAAGAATTGGTATTTTTATGTTTCGTAAATGGATACTTAAGAAAGGTTCCACGAAAATTGCAACTATTACAGTAGAACAAATCAAAAGCAACATTCGAAGAAAGGGCAATGTAAAAGCGTCTATGCCCAATTCTAATCTAACCATGGCTGAATGGCTGTATCAATTTCAATTTATTATACAGGAAAAAGAAGCATCAAGGTTCTCATGACTCTTAAAGCAATTGCGGGTCCCAGAATCTGTCATTGGCGTGCCGAATGCACACAGCTTGATTCACCGTTCAATATTCAAACATCATAAGAAACATTTATTTTTAATATAAACTGTAGTTTTTCTTTTTAAATAAGTTCGCCAAACTTTTCCACTTGATAGAATGTAAATATTAAAGAACCCTAAGGTGTTAATATTGACAATACAGATACAATCCGTTCAGTTCCTTTCCAAACACATTTCTCCAGACACCGCACTGCTCGTAGGTCATTCTTCTCATTTTCAATATTCTCTGCTAATTCATTGTCTTTTAAGACATAATCAGTGTGTGTTCACCTCCTACAGTAAAAACTACCAAAAGGATTTGAAGCTTTATGTATTACAGTGCAAAACTCATAAAATACAGCCTCTGTATTTTTAATGTTCTTAGGGCTACGGCTAGCACCAAAAAACCTGCATCCCACAAAAAGCTAAACCAACTCTTTCAATTACAATAAGTTTACAACTGCAGGCAGTAAGACTGGGATATTCACAATGTGCATTGAATTATGATCACTGCTGATAAGATTGCATTGGCAAAATGTTTATCAGAATGATAATAGCTTGGAAATGCAGGAGAGAGAAAGACGGAGAGGAGATGAGGAGAGAGGAGAGAGAGAGAGAGGAGAGAAGAGAGGAGAGAGAGAGGAGAGAGAGAGATGAGACGAGAGAGAGAGAGAGAGAGAGGGGAGAGGAGAGAGCGAGCGAGAGAGAGAGAGAGGAGAGGAGAGGAGAGATACTACATATAGTACTGGTTAATTCCTATTACCTCCCAATATGGTTTCGTGAAAAGCACCTACCAAAGAAAACTGATTCTGCCAGTCTTCCTCCTGCTTCAGCCTATTTTAATTCAGAATAGTCTACGACTAACCCCCTGGCAAATAAACTGTACGTTGCTGGTAGCTCCTCCAACCAAAATGAATTGTGAGGTAGGAATAATCAATCCAACCTCCCTGCCCCATCACATTCGTGGCATTGGGACCGATGATGAATCGGCAGAGGCGAGAGATCGGTGAAGTTCCTTCCCTTCGGTTCCGGTTCCGGGACGTTTTATTGAAGAATGGGAGGTAAGACACAGCTCCTTTACCTCCTGTTCTTCATATAAACCCAAAGAAAAAATGGGGGCTACCAGGGGAGATTACCCTTTAAGTGGCATTCTCTGCTCTTATTTGTGGACGCATAAATGTCATGGTCCACCCCGACATGAAAAGTATTTTACCAGTTAAAGGGGAACTGGTAAAAAATGACTTTAGGTAAATTGATAGGAATTGCTTGCTGAGAATTTGTTGCTATTATTGTCATTGTTTATTTTGCACTGATGGGAAATGCATTGCACAGAGCTGTACTAAGGTTAGGATCACTTCTTATCCTCCCCCTTACAGTATCTGCACCATGTGGTTTTCTATAAAACACACTCTTCCTACCCTCCAACATTCCCCTTTAATAAGGTACACAGATGGGAAATGCATTGCACAGAGCTGTACTAAGGTCAGGTTCACTCTCATCCTCCCCCTACAGTTCTGCACCATGTGATTTCTATAAAAAACACACTCTCTATCCTCCCTCCAACATTCCTTTAATAGGTACAATGATGGAAATGCATTGCACAGAGCTGGTGTAGGTTCAGTTCACATCTCTATCTCCCCCTACAGTTCTGCACCATGTGGCTTCTATAAAAACACACTTTCCTACCCTCCCAACATTCCTTTAATAGGGTACACTGATGGGAAAATGCATTGCACAGAGCTGTACTAGTCAGGTTTCACTTCTCTATCCTCCCCTACAGTTCGGCACCATGTGGTTTCTAAAAAAAAAACACACTCGTTCCTACCCTCCCAAACATTCCCCTTTAATAAGGTAACAGATGAGAAATGCATTGCACAGAGCTGTACTAAGGTCAGGATCACTTCTCTATCCTCCCCCTACAGTTCTGCACCATGTGGTTTCTATAAAACACACTGTTCCTACCCTCCAACATTCCCTTTAATAAGGTACACTGATGAGAAATGCATTGCACAGAGCTGGTGCTAGGTTCAGGTTCACATCTCTATCCTTCCCCCCCCTACAGTTCTGCACCATGTGGCTCTATAAAAACACAACTTTTCCTACCCTCCAACATTCCTTTAATAGGGTACAATGTGGGAAATGCATTGCCAGAGCTGTACTAAGGTCAGGTCACTTCTCTATCTCCCCTACGTTTGCACCATGTGGTTTCTATAAAAACACACTCTTCCTACCCTCCAACATCCCCTTTAATAAGGTACACAGATGAGATGCATTGCACAGAGCTGTACTAAGGTCAGGATCACTTCTCTATCCTCCCCCTACAGTTCTGCACCATGTGGTTTCTATAAAACACACTCTTCCTACCTCCAACATTCCCCTTTATAAGGTACACTGATGGGAAATGCATTGCACAGAGGCTGACTAAGGTCAGGTTCACTTCTCTATCCTCCCTACAGTTCTGCACCTGTGGTCTATAAAAACACACTCTTCCTACCCTCCAACATTCCCTTTAATAAAGGTACACTGATGAGGAATGCATTGCACAGAGCTGTGCTAGATCAGGTTACTCTCTATCCCCCCTACAGTTCTGCACCATGGGTTTCTATAAAAACACACTCTTCCTACCTCCAACATTCCTTAATAAGGTACACAGATGAGAAATGCATTGCACAGAGCTGTACTAAGGTCAGGTTCACATTCTCATCCTCCCCCTACAGTTCTGCACCATGTGGTTTCTATAAAACAACCCTCTTCCTACCCTTCAAACATTCCCTTTAATAAAGGTACAACTGATGAGAAATGCATTGCACAGAAGCTGTGCTAAGATCAGGTTCACTCTCTATCCTCCCTACAGTTCTGCACCATGTGGTTCATAAAAACACCACTCTTCCTACCCTCCAACATTCCTTTAATAAGGTACACTGATGAGAAATGCATTGCACAGAGCTGGTGCTAGGTCAGGTTCAATCTCTATCCTCCCCTACAGTTCTGCACCATGGGTTTCATAAAAACAACTCTTCCTACCCTCCAACATTCCTTTTAATAAGGTACACTGAGTGAAATGCATTGCACAGAGTGGTGCTAGGTTCAGGTTCACATCTCTATCCTCCCCTACAGTTCTGCACCATGTGGCGTCTTAAAAAACACACTTTTCCTACCCTCAACATTCCCTTTAATAGGGTACACTGATGGGAAATGCATTGCACAGAGCTGTACTAAGGTCAGGTTCACTTCTCTATACTCCCCCTACAGTTCGACCATGTGGTTTCTATAAAAACACACTCTTCCTACCCTCCAACATTCCCTTAATAAGGTACACAGATGAGAAATGCATTGCACAGAGCTGTATAAGGTCAGGTTCACTTCTCTATCCTCCCCTACAGTTCTGCACCATGTGGTTTCTATAAAACACACTCTCCTACCCTCCAACATTCCCTTTAATAAGGTACCACTGATGAGAAATGCATTGCACAGAGCTGGTGCTAGGTTCAGGTTCCATCTCTATCCTTCCCCTACAGTTCTGCACCATGTGCTTCTATAAAAAACACACTTTTCCACCCTCCAACACTTCCCTAATAGGGTACACTGATGGGAAATGCATGCACAGAGCTGTGTACTAAGGTCAGGTCACTTCTATCTCCCCCAACAGTCTCGCACCATTTGTGGTTCTATAAAAACCACTCTTCCTACCCTCCAACACTTCCCCTTTAATAAGGTACACAGATGAGAAATGCATGCACAGAGCTGTACTAAGGTCAGGATCACTCTCTATCCTCCCCCTACAGTTCTGCACCATGTGGTTTCTATAAACACACTCTTCCTACCCTCCAACATTCCCCTTTAATAAGGTACACTGATGGGAAATGCGTTGCACAGAGCTGTACTAAGGTCAGGTTCACTTCTCTATCCTCCCCCTACAGTTCTGCACCATGTGGTTTCTATAAACACCATCTTCCTACCCTCCAACATTCCCTTTAATAAAGGTACACTGATGAGAAATGCATTGCACAGAGTGTGCTAAGAGCGGGTTTACTTCTCTATCCCCCTACAGTTCTGCACCATGTGGTTTCTTAAAAAACACACTCTTCCTACCCTCCAACATTCCCTTAATAAGGTACACAGATGAGAAATGCATTGCACAGAGCTGTACTAAGGTCAGGTTCACTTCTCTATCCTCCCCCTACAGTTCTGCCCATGTGGTTCTATAAAACACACTCTTCCTACCCTCAACATTCCCTTTAATAAAGGTACACTGATGAGAAATGCATTGCACAGAGCTGTGCTAAGATCAGTGTCACTCTCTATCCTCCCCCTACAGTTCTGCACCATGTGGTTTCTATAAAAACAAACACTCTTCCTACCCTCCAACATTCCCCTTTAATAAGTACATGATGAGAAATGCATTGCACAGAGCTGGTGCTAGGTTCAGGTTCACCATCTCTATCCTCCCCCTACAGTTCTGCACCCATGTGGCTTCTATAAAAACACACTTTTTCCTACCTCAAACATTCCCTTAATAGGGTACAAGATGGAAATGCATTGCACAGAGCTGTACTAAGGTCAGGTTCACTTCATATCCTCCCCTACAGTTCTGACCATGTGGTTTCTATAAAAACACACTCTCTACCCTCCAACATTCCCCTTTAATAAGGTACACAGATGAGAAATGCATTGCACAGAGCGTTGTACTAAGGTCAGGTTCACTTCTCTATCCTCCCCCTACATTTTCTGCACATGTGGTTTCTATAAAAACACACTCTTCCTACCCTCCAACATTCCCTTTAATAAAGGTACACTGATGAGAAATGCATTGCACAGAGCTGTGCTAAGATCAGGTTCACTTCTCTATCTCCCCCTACAGTTCTACACCATGTGGTTTCTATAAAAACACACTCTTCCTACCCTCCAACATTCCCTTTATAAGGTACACAGATGAGAAATGCATTGCACAGAGCTGTACTAAGGTCAGGGTCACTTCTCTATCCTCCCCCTACAGTTCTGTACCATGGGTTTCTATAAAAACACACTCTTCCTACCCTCCAACATTCCCCTTTAATAAGGTACACTGATGAGAATGCAGCACAGAGCTGTACTAAGGTCAGGTTCACTTCTCATCCTCCCCCTACAGTTCTGCACCATGTGGTTTCTATAAAACACACTCTTCTACCCTCCAACATTTCCCTTTATAAGGTAACTGATGAGAAATGCATTGCACAGAAGCTGTGGTGCTAAGTTCAGGTTCACTTCTCTATCCTCCCCTACAGTTCTGCACCAGTGTGGTTTCTATAAAAACACACTCTCCTACCCTCCAACATTCCCTTTAATAAGGTACACTGATGAGAATGTATTGCACAGAGCTGGTGCTAAGTTCAGCCACTTCTCTATCCTCCCCCTACAGTTCTGCACCATGTGGTTTCTATAAAAAACACACTTCCTACCCTCCAACATTCCCCTTTAATAAGGTACCACTGATGGGAAATGCATTGCACAGAGCTGTGCTAAGATCAGTTTCACTTCACTATCCTCCCCCTACAGTTTGCACCATGTGGTTTCTATAAAAAAACTCTTCCTACCCTCATTCAACATTCCCTTTAAGAAGCTACACTTCACTAATATTGCGCAGCTGACGGGAGAGCTAGAGACCTTCACACTACAGGCCATATTTATAAAGGTGTTGGTATAAAAGGTATAAAGGGTGGTATCGCCTTCTTAGCGATCGTTTATGATCCTATCTTAAATCATTGTTAATGTAGGTAGCCAACGTAATCTACGACTGCCCGTAGAATATCATAACGGTAGTTATACTCATGTTATGGTATACTACTGCCACAGTCGTAAGTAACAAAACCCGAGATATCGCAAGTTTTTAATATGGCCCTCCAACACTTAAACAAAACACATTGCAGGTGAAACATACAAAGACACAGGACTGTAAGTGTGAATAGGCAGGTTATTGCAAAACATGAATTCTAAATGTTTCTGACCCACTTGTCCTTCCTCAAGTACTTGAGTGGGTCTGAAACATGTGTAGACACATGTTTGCATCAACTTGAAATATTCACAGCTACAGACCTGTCTTGTGTGTTTCACCGCAATTTATTGTTTATATACGGATTTGGTGGAGTGAAAGCGTAGGTGATGACAGACTTATATTAGATCGAGAACATTCACTAGTATACTCCAGACCTATTAACATCACACTACAAACGCTATAGGAAATCTATATACAGACCTATATAATCACACTAAAACACTGCTACTAGGAATCTATATACAGACCTATAACACTCACCCTACAACACCGCTACTGGAAACTCTATATCCAGACCTAATCCATCACACTACAACACGCTACTAGGAAATCTATATACAGACCTAATCCATCACACTACATCACCTGCTACTAGGAAATCTATATACAGACCTATATACATCACACTACAACACCGCTACTAGGAAATCTATATACAGACCTATAACATACACACAACACCGCTACTAGGAAATCTATTACAGACCTATATCCATCACACTACATCACTGATACTAGGAAATCTATATACAGACCATATACATCACACTACAACACGCTACTAGGAAATCTAAATACAGACCTATATACATCACACTACAAACACTGCACTAGGAAATCTATATACAGACATAATCCATCACACTACAACAACGCTATAGGAAATCTATATACAGACCTATATACATCACACTACAACACCGCTACTAGGAAATCTATATACAGACCTATATCCATCACACTACAACACCGCTACTAGGAAATCTATATACAGACCTATATCTATCACACTACAACACCGCTACTAGGAAATCTATACACAGACCTATATCCATCACACTACAACACGCTACTAGGAAATCTAATACAGACCTATATCATCACACACAACACCGCTACAGGAAATCTATTACAGACCATATCATCCACACTACAACACCGCTACTAGGAAATCTATAACAGACCTATATCATCACACTACAACACTGCTACTAGGAAATCTATATACAGACCTTATACATCACACTACAACACCGTACTAGGAAATCTATTACAGACATATACATCACTACAACACCGCTACTAGGAAATTATATACAGACCTATATCATCACACTACACACTGCTACTAGGAAATCTATATACAGACCTATATCCATCACACTACAACACCGCTATGCTGAAATCTATATACAGACCTATATCCATACCACTACAACACTGCTACTAGGAAATCTATAACAGACCTATATCCATCAACATACAACACGTACTAGGAATCTATATACAGACCTATATCATCACACTACAACACCGCACTGGAAATCTATATACAGACTATATCCATCACACTACAACACTGTACTAGGAAATCTATATACAGACCTATTATCCATCACACTACAACACCGCTACTAGGAAACCATATACAGACCATATACCTCACACACAACACAGCCTACTAGGAAATCTATATACAGACCTATATACATCCACACACAACACGCTACTAGGAAATCTATATACAGACCTATATCCATCACACTACAACACTGCTACAGAATCTATATACAGACCTATATCACACACTACAACACTGCTACTAGGAAATCTATATACAGACCTATAACATCACACTACAACACTGCTACTAGGAAATCTATACAACAGACCTATATACATCACACTACAACACTGCTACTAGGAAATCTATATAACAGACCTAATACATCACACTACAACACCGCTACTAGGAAACATATACAGACCTTATACATCACACACAACACTGCTACTAGGAAATCATATACAGACCTATATACATCACACTACAACACCGCTACTAGGAAATCTATATACAGACCAATACATCACACTACAAACACTGCTACTAGGAAATCTATATACAGACCTATATCCATCACACTACAACACCGCTACTAGGAAAATATATACAGACCTATATACATCACACTACAACACTGCTACTAGGAATCTATATACAGACCTATATCCATCACACTACAACACTGCTACTAGGAAATCTATATACAGACCTATATACATCACACTACAAACATTGCTACTAGGAAATCTATATACAGACCTAATACATCACACTACAACACTGCTACTAGGAAATCTATATACAGACTATTTACATCACACTACAACACCGCTACTAGGAAATCTATATACAGACCTATATCCATCACACTACAACACCGCTACTAGGAAATCTATATACAGACCTATATCCATCACACTACAACACCGCTACTAGGAAATCTATAAACAGACCTATATCCATCACACTACAACACCGCTACTAGGAAATCTATATACAGACCTAATCATCACACTACAAACACTGCTACTAGGAATCTTATACACAGACCTATATCCATCACACTACAACACTGCTACTAGGAAATCTATATACAGACCTATACCACACACTACAACACGCTACTAGGAAACTATATACAGACCTATATACATCACACTACAACAAGACTACTAGGAAATCTATATACAGACCATATATACATCACACTACAACACACTGCTACTAGGAAATCTATTACAGACCTATATCCATCACACTACAACACTGCTACTAGGATCATATATACAGACCTATATCCATCACACTACAAACACTGTACTAGGAAATCTATATACAGCCTATATACATACCCACACCACTGCTACTAGGAAATCTATAACAGACCTATAACATCACACTACAACATGTATAGGACATATATACAGACCTATATACATCACACTACAACACCGCTACTAGGAAACTATATACAGACCTATATACATCACACTACAAACACTGCTACTAGGAAATCCATATACAGACCTATACATCACATACAAACACCGCTACTAGAGAAATCTATACAGACCTATATACATCACACTACAACACTGCTACTAGGAAATCTATATACAGACCTTACATCACACACAACAACGCTACTAGGAAATTATATACAGACCTATATACATCACACTACAACACCGCTACTAGGAATCTATAACAGACCTATATCATCACACTCAACATGCTACTAGGAAATCTATATACAGACCTTATACATCACACTACAACACTGCTACTAGGAAATCATATACAGACCTATATACCATCACACTACAAACCTGCTACTAGGAAATCTATATACAGACCTATTACATCACACTACAAACACTGCTATAGGAAATCATATACAGACCTATATAATCACATACAACACCGCTACTAGGAAATCTATATACAGACCTATATCATCACACTACAACACCGCTACTAGGAATCTATATACAGACCTAATCCATCACACTACAACACGCTACTAGAAATCTATACAGACCTATACATCACACTACAACACGCTACTAGGAAATCTATATACAGACACTATATACATCCACATACAACAAAGCTACTAGGAATCTATATACAGACCTATACATCACACTACAAACACTGCTACTAGGAAATCTATATCAGACCTATATAATCACCACTACAACACGCTACTAGGAAATCATATACAGACCTATATCCATCACAACTACAACAAGCTACTAGGAAATCTATATACAGACTATATACACAACAATACAACACCGCTACTAGGAAATCTATATACAGACCTATATATATCACACTAAATCCACCGCTACTAGGAAATCTATATACAGACCTATTCATCACACTACAACACCGTACTAGGAAATCTATATACAGACCTATACCATCAACACTACACACCGCTACTAGGAAATCTATATACAGACCTAATCCATCACACTACAAACACTGCTACTAGGAAATCTATATACAGAACTATATACATCACAACTACAACACTGCTACTAGGAATCTATATCCAGACCTATATACATCACACTACAACACCGCTACTAGGAAATCTATATACAGACCTATATACATCACACTACAACACTGCTATAGGAAATCTATATACAGACCTATATCCATCACACTACAACACTGCTACTAGGAAATCTATATACGACATAATCCATCACACTACAACACTGCTACTAGGAAATCTATTCAGACCATATACTCACACTACAACACCGCTACTAGGAATCTATATCCAGACCTATATCCATCACACTACAACACTGCTACTAGGAAATCTATATCACAGACCTATATACATCACACTACAACACCGCTACTAGGAAATCTATATCCAGCCTATATACATCACACTACAACACGCTACTAGAAATCTATATCCGACCTATATACATCACACTACAACACCGCTACTAGGAAATCTATATACAGACCTATATACATCACACTACAACACTGCTACTAGGAAATCATTATACGACCTATATCCATCACACTACAACACTGCTACTAGGAAATCTATATACAGACCTATATACATCACACTACAACACTGCTACTAGGAAATCTATATACAGCCTATATACATCACACACAACACTGCTACCTAGGAAATCTATAACAGACCTATATACATCACACTCAACACCGCTACTAGGAATCATACACAGACCTATATACATCACACTACAACACCGCTACTAGGAAATCTATACACAGACCTTATCCATCACACTACAACACCGCTATAGGAAATCTCTATACAGACCTTATCCATCACACTACAACACTGCTACTGGAAATCTATATACAGACCTATATACATCACACTACAACACTGCTACTAGGAATCTATATACAGACCTATATACCATCACACTACAAACACTGCTACTAGGAAATCTATATACAGACCTATATACATACACTACAACACCGCTACTAGGAAATCTATAACAGACCTATATACATCACACTACAACACCGCTACTAGGAAATCTATATACAGACCTTATACATCACACTACAACACCGTACTAGGAAATCTAATACAGACCTATATACATCACACTACACAGCTACTAGGAAATCTTATACAGACTATATCCATCACACTACAACACTGCTACTAGGAAATCTATATACAGACCATATCCATCACACTACAACACCGCATAGGAAATCTATATACAGACCTATTACATCACCACTACAACCACTACTAGGAAATCTATAACAGACCTATATCCATCACACTACAACACTGCTACTAGGAAATCTATATACAGACCATACATCACACTACAACACTGCTACTAGGAAATCTATACACAGACCTATATCCATCACACTACAACACCGCTACTAGGAAATCTATATACAGACCTATATCCATCACACTACAACACTGCTAATAGGAAATCTATATACAGACCTATATCCATCACACTACAACAACGCTACTAGGAAATCTATATACAGACCTATATACATCACACTCAACACTGCTACTAGGAAATCTATTACAGACCTATACCATCACACTACAACACTGCTACTAGGAAATCTATATAACGACCTATATACATCACACTACAACACTGCTACTAGGAAATCTATACACAGACCTATATCCATCACACTACAACACTGCTACTAGGAAATCTATATACAGACCTATATACATCACACTACAACACTGCTACTAGGAAATCTATATACAGACCTATACCATCACACTACAACACTGCTACTAGGAATCTATTACAGACCTATATACATACACTACAACACGCTACTAGGAAATCTATATACAGACCTATATCCATACACACAACACATGTACTAGGAAATCTATACACAGACCTATATCCATCACACTAAACACTGCTACTAGGAAATTATATACAGACCTATATACATCACACTACAACACTGCTACTAGGAAATCTATACACAGACCTATATCCATCACACTACAACACTGCTACTAGGAAATCTATATACAGACCTATAACATCACTACAACACTGCTACTAGGAAATCTATATACAAGACCTATATCCATCACACTACAACACTGCTACTAGGAAATCTATAACAGACCTAATACATCACACTACAACACGCTACTAGGAAATCTATATCCAGACCTTATCCATCACACTACATCACTGTACTAGGAAATCTATATCCAGACCTATTACATCACACTACAACACTGCTACTAGGAATCTATATACAGACCTATATACATCAAACTACAACACGCTACTAGGAAATCTATAACAGACCTATATACATCACACTACACACTGCTACTAGGAAATCATATACAGACCTATATCCATCACACTACAAACACTGCTACTAGGAAATCATATACAGACCTATATCCATCACACTACAACACTGCTACTAGGAAATCTATATACAGACCATATACATCACATACAACACTGCTACTAGGAAATCTATATACAGACCTATATCCATCACACTACACACTGCTACTAGGAAATCTATATACAGACCTATATCCATCACACACCAACACTGCTACTAGGAAATCTATATACAGACCTATATCACCATTCACTACAACACTGCACTAGGAAATCTATATACAGACCTATATCCATCACACTACAACACTGCTACTAGGAAATCTATATACAGACCTATATACATCACACTACAACAACCGCTACTAGGAAATCTATATACAGACCTAATCATCACACTACAACACAATGCTACTAGGAAATCTATATACAGACCATATCCATCACACTACAACACTGCTACTAGGAAATCTATATACAGACCTATATACATCACACTACAACACTGCTACTAGGAAATCTATATACAGACCTATATACTCACACAACACCGCTACTAGGAAATCTATATACAGACCTATATAATCACACTACCAACACCGCTACTAGGAAATCTATATACAGACCTGTATACATCACACTACAACACGCTACTAGGAAATCAAATACAGAACTATATACATCACACTAAAACACTGCTACTAGGAAATCTATATACAGACCTATATCCATCACACACAACACATGCTACTAGGAAATCTATATACAGACCTATATCCATCACACTACAACACCGCTATAGGAAATTATATACAGACCTATACATCACACCACAACACTACTAGGAAATCATATACAGACCTATATCCATCACACTACAACACTGCTACTAGGAAATCTATATACAGACTATATACATCAATACAACACTGCTACAGGAAATCATATACACAGACCTATATCCACACACTACAACACTGCTACTAGGAAATCTATATACAGACCTATATCCATCACACTACAACACTGCTACTAGGAAATCTATATACCCCACTACAACACCGCTACTAGGAAATCTATATACAGACCTATATACATCACACTACAACACTGCTACTAGGAAATCTATATACAGACCTATATCCATCACACTACAACACTGCTACTAGGAAATCTATACAGACCTATATACATCACCACACAACACTGCTACTAGGAAATCTATCACAGACCTATATCCATCACATACAACACTGCTACTAGGAAATCTATATACAGACCTATATACATCACACTACAACACTGCTACTAGGAAATCTATATACAGACCTATATCCACACACTACAAACACTGCTACTAGGAAATCTTATATCAGACCTATATACATCACACTACAACACCGCTACTAGGAAATCTATATACAGACCTATATCCATCACACAAAACACTGCTACTAGGAAATCTATACAAGACCTATATCCATCACACTACAACACTGCTACTAGGAAATCTATATACAGACCTATATACATCACACTACAACACTGCTACTAGGAAAATTATACACAGACCTATATCCATCACACTACAACACTGCTACTAGGAAATCATATACAGACCTATATACATACACTTCAACACCGCTCTAGGAAATTATATACAGACTATATACATCACACTACAAACCGCACTAGGAAATCTATATACAGACCTATATCCATCAACTACAACACTGCTACTAGGAAATCTATATACAGACCTATATCCATCACACACACACATGCTACTAGGAAATCTATATACAGACCTATAATCCATCACACTACAACACATGCTACTAGGAAATCTATATACAGACCTATATCCATCACACTACAACATGCTATAGGAAATCATATACAGACCTATATCCATCACACTACAACACGCTACTAGGAAATCTATATACAGACCATATCACATCCACACTACAACACTGCTACTAGGAAATCTATATACAGACCTATATCCATCACAACAAACACTGCTACTAGGAAATCTATATACAGACCTATATACATCACACTACAAAACTGCTACTAGGAAATCTATATACAGACCTATATCCATCACACTACAACACTGCTACTAGGAAATCTATTACAGACTATATACACACACTACAACACCGCTACTAGGAATCTATATCAGACCTATATCCATCACACTACACACTGCTACTAGGAAATCTATATACAGACCTATATACATCACACTACCAACATCTACTAGGAAATCTATATACAGACCTATTACATACACACTAAAACAACGCTACTAGGAAATCTATAACAGACCATATACATCACACTACAACACTGCTACTAGGAAATCTATATACAGACCTATATCCATCACACTACAAAACTGCTACTAGGAAATTATATACACCTATATACATCACACTACAACACTGCTACTAGGAAATCTATATACAGACCTATATACATCACACTACAACACTGCTACTAGGAAAATATATACAGACCTATATCCATCACACTACACACTGCTACTAGGAAATCTATATACAGACCTATATCCATCACACTACAACACTGCTACTAGGAAATCTATATACAGACCTATATCCATCACACTACTAGGAAATCTATATACAGACCTATATCCATCACACTACAACACTGCTACTAGGAAATCTATATACAGACCTATATACATCACACTACAACACCGCTACTAGGAAATCTATATACAGACCTATACATCACACTACAACACTGCTACTAGGAAATCTATATACAGACCTATATCCATCACACTACAACACTGCTACTAGGAAATCTATATACAGACCTATATCCATCACACTACATCACTGCTACTAGGAAATCTAATACAGACCTATATACATCACACTACAACACTGCTACTAGGAAATCTATATACAGACCTTATATACATCACACTACAACACTGCTACTAGGAAATCTATATACAGACCTATACCATCACACTACATCACATGCTACTAGGAAATCTATATACAGACCTATATACATCACACTACAACACTGCTACTAGGAAATCTATATCCAGACCTATATTAATCACACTAAACACCGCTACTAGGAAGTCTATATACAGACCTATATCCATCACACTACAACACTGCTACTAGGAAATCTATAACAGACTATATACATCACACTACAACACTGCTACTAGGAAATCTATATACAGACCTATCCTCCACAAACAACACTGCTATAGGAAATCTATATAAAGCCTATATCCAATCACACTACAACACTGCTACTAGGAAATCTATATCCAGACTATACATCACACTACAACACCACTGGAATCTATCTACAGACCATATTACATCACACTACAACACTGCTACTAGGAAATCTATACACAGACCTAATACATCACACTACAACACTCTACTAGGAAATCTATCGCAGACCTATATCATCACACTACAACACGCTACTAGGAAATCATACAGACCTATATACATCACACTACAACACTGCTACTAGGAAATCTATATACAGACCTTATTCCATCACATACAACACTGCTACTAGGAAATCTATATACAGACCTATATACATCACACTACCAACACTGCTATAGGAAATCTATATACAGACCTATATACTCACACTACAACACTGCTACTAGGAGAATCTATATACAGACCTATATACATCACACTACAACACTGCTACTAGGAATCTATATAAGATCATATACATCACATACAACACACTACTAGGAAATATATACAGACCTATATTACATCACATACAACAGCTACTAGGAAATCTATAACAGAACATATCCATCACACATACCACACTGCTACTAGGAAATCTATATACAGACCTCTATACATCACACTACAACAACCTGCTACTAGGAAATCTATATACAGACCTATATCCATCACACCTACAACACTGCTAATAGGAAATCTAATACAGACACTATATCATCACACTACAACACTGCGACTAGGAAATCTATATACAGACCTATATCCATCACACTACAAACACTGCTACTAGGAAATCTATTACAGACCTATATCACCATCACCACTACAACACGGCTACTAGGAAATTAATACAGACCTATATACATCACACTACAACACTGCTACTAGGAATCTATATACAGACCTAATCACACACATACAACACTGCCTACTAGGAAATCTATATACAGACCTAATACATCACATACACAACCCGCTCTAGGAAATCTAATAAGAGACTATATCCATAACACAAACACCGCTACTAGGAAATCTATATACAGACCTATTATACATCACACTACAACACTGCTACTAGGAAATCTATATACAGACCTATATACATCACACTACAACACTGCTACTAGGAAATCTATATACAGACCTATATCCATCACACTACAACACTGCTACTAGGAAATCTATATACAGACCTACATCCATCACACTACAACACCGTTACTAGGAAATCTATATACAGACCTATATACATCACACTACATCACTGCTACTAGGAAATCTATATACAAACCTATATCCATCACACTACAACACTGCTACTAGGAAAGGGTTAATCAGCTGCACCACCAATGTGAATATTGATGATGTAATATATTCCTACATCATAGGGGTTAAGAGGTGGGAGTGAAAATCACACAGGGGCTGAATGTAATCAAGGTAAAAGTACTGGCAGGCAAGTGAAAATGTCAGCTTCAGATTTGGGGAACAAACAGAACCTAAAATGAGCTCATAGAGGTAAAGAAAAGGCCCCTGAGTGGAACCTTCCATGTTGAGAAGGATGTTGAGGCAAGTACTTCCTAACTTAAACTTTGATTTTTTGGGTTTAGTTCTCCTTTAACTTTCTGGTCAGTCATTTCTTTATATCTTGGGCTGTGGAGTAGGTAGAGAGGGGGTTTATGGCTCGTTTTAAAGGTAGGAAACTGGCCTTTCATTTAAACTTAACTTGTTAGGAGACCACATTTCCCTTTTAATCACCACTACCCTCTCCCCCCATAAACCCCCAAACTCCCAAACCACAATATTTCTGCAGTATTGGAATGTACAAAAGGCAGTATGTTTAATTATTATTATTTTCATCCTTCTCTTTGTCCATTGTAAAAAAAAAGGATACTCCTTGCAGATGTATTGGGTCCAAGGGTGGAATCGAACTCAGGACTTCAGTCCTGAGTTCGGCATCTGTGCTAACCACTGAGCTACCAATGGATAATCTATAGCCATGTATTATATGTGTCAAGTGAAATCCCAATGTACTTTATGTGGCCATTACATTATGAACAAATTAGACCCAAAGTTTCATGAGACAGCCATTTGCGTCTTGAACAAAATGACTGGTGGTAAATATAATGAGGAGAGCTCAAAAGACACAAATCAAACTATCATGCCATGTATAGGTGAGTATTGTTGAACAAATCATAAACAAAGTATATGGATATAAATATATAGAAATATCAGGTGATACATTTCCCAGCTATGTAAATCTACCAGTTTGAAGGTTTGAGGGATGATTAACTTGTAAAACAGAAATGGACTTGCCCTTTAAAGTAGTTCTTTTAACGGTAGATATTTAATTAAAAAGCAATTCTTTATATTGCATGTTTATTAATTTAGAGTATTTAATTTACTTAGCTATGCCCTGATGAGGTTGCTTGTGAGCTGCTATTTTTAGGTATTATAACAATCCTTATTCTTTTCCATGATGCTCCTTTCATTTACGGTAATGTATCTTGCAGTCATTTGTTTCATCATTGGTTGCTGATCATTCAAACCTGCTCAGATTACTTCTGAGTCAAGAGGCAAGGCTGTAATGTATGCTATTAGCTGTTCCTGCATACAGTAAGCCAAAATTGTGAAAACCATTATTCATGCTCAGAGAAATCATCAAAATGGCAGATTAAGGTTAGGGGATCAACCCCCCCCCCAAAAAAAAAAACAAAAAAACATTTGTTTTGACAATAAACATTTCCTTTAACCCCTACTTCTTAAAGGGTAACTTTGGACTCAGTTAAGGAACCTTTATTGAAAGTCCTCTCATTCAATTCAAACAAGCCTAGGATTATGTCTCTATCTTTTCTGGATCTTAAGTTATAGGCTTGAAAAGTTACACTTCCTGCCCTGTCTTTCTGAGTCTGTGATAGGCACATAATTAGCTGTGTGAAAAGCCTCCCCCTCCCCAAAAAATCCAATATTTTCTGAAGCTGCTGTAGTTACCGGCAAACATTCTCTGTCCTCTTCCAGATAATTCTCTATCCCTGTGGTGGGCATGCTCCAACCTGAGACTTGGGGGAAGAGCATTAGTGCTAATAATGCCACAAAGTGCTAGCTACAACCATTTATACTGCTATGACTTTTGCTAGACTGGAGCTAGAAGCATGATCGTGGCGTCATTTTAAATGTATGAGTGAGCTCTTTTTAATAAAGGCCACTTATATGGAGACTATTATATATAATCACATGGGCTCAAAAACACTTGTACAATACATAAGCACTGTTTAGCATCTAATAAGGGTGATTACCACCTGCTTACTCTATATGCTCTATGACCCAGGTGTGCAAACCCTGGGCCCATCACTTCACACAAAAGTGTCTTTATCCGGAGGATATGTAAAATCTCATGTATCAAAACATATTATGGGTGAGTGTCTTACCCATGAGTCTCTGTGGCCCGGGTGCGAGACGCCCCAAGCGCGAGGCAGCAATCCTTCAAAAATCGTCACAATATTGGAATCTGCACAAACCGGGAGCACAAAAGACAATCCACCGTGATGTTACAAATCATGTGCCTATGATTAAGGACCGGTGTGTCCGAAACGCGTAAGGCATCCAGACACTAAAGGCTTTTTAAATTGTAACATCACAGTGGATTGTCTTTTGTGCTCCCGGTTTGTGCAGATTCCAATATTGTGACACTTATATGGAGACCACAATTTCCATCCAAGTAATTTATGTTACAAGAAGGAAGTGTCTAGGTAAGTACCCTATGGTGTAATAAAGCACTTTTTGGTCATGTGTTCTAAGGTACATTAATCACATTTCTGCGCTATTTAGGTGAATAAATCCATATCACTTACATACCCTATACACACCTTATCTGGGCTTAAAACATTTTGTCCAAATAAAATAATAGTTCTTTGATTCTTACAGTAACAGAAATAAAATCATTTACAAACTATTCATAAAAAAAAAGCTTTGTTTTTGCAAGGGGGATTAAAAAAGGGGAAATGCTAATATAATTACCTTTGTTTAAAGGAAGCTGATTTATATGCTAAATGCTTTTTGAGTGTAAATTTCCTGAATAATGCCCTGGTGGGATTCTATGAATAATGATTAAAATTACAAGAAAAGATGAAGTCATTTTCTTCAATGCTACTGACGGTACAGTACATATTTGTTTCAATTTTCACCATTAACTCCTCTTTTTCCTAGACACACAAGTGAAGACAGTATGATCTATAATGAATCCTTTGCTGAATCCTACACCCCCTAGGATGCCTATAGCTGGACATACACTAAATTCTTACCTTATGGTAATGGTTGGTATGTGTGAATTGCATGATGGGAAATTCCCTCTCCCGGGGCAGTCTCATAGTGCTTACTTAGCGTGCTTGCTCTCACAGATAGTCTGGTATGAAATAGGGGCCATCGGTTTAAGGAGAACTAAACCCAAATGTTGACACTCCAGAATATGAAAATGTCCCCTCTAAAAGCATCATCAACACCAAGACCATCAATAGAATGCTTCCTCCTAACTTTCCAAATAGAAAATTGTCTGTAATGTATATCACAAAATAATCCCTGCTGCTTCCTTGTCCTTATTGATGTGTTTCCTTTTCTTTATTGATGTGCTTCATTGTCCTTATTGAGGTGTTTGACATGTTTAAGGCTGGAGCATGCCCAATGCTGGGACAGAGCATCATTAGCTGCATCATAAGCCTCATCCCCAAACTCCTAAGTCATTTTTTAGAATGGTTGCAGGCCTATAACTAGCTTCAGAAAAGATTGATATTTGGGAGGTGGGGCTTATGACATAGTTTATAACACATGCCTGTCACAGAAACACAGAGACCAGACAGTCTCGAAAGTGTAACTTTAAAAGCCTATAAATTAAGATCTAGAGAAGCTAGAGATATCACCATAGGCTTGTTTGAGAGTCATGATCCCTTTTTAATAATGGGCGCTTGTATGGAGACCACAGATACCCATTAAATAAAATAGGTAATTTTGGGAGTGTACTTTTACATTTATTTATGGTGTAAGTACTTGCCAGTTAACATGTCTGTTGAGTTAAACCATAGCATGTTATTTTGTAAAATACAAAGATTTAAATGGCTGTTATTTGACAGCACTTTACTGAAAATGAGTTTTCCTGTCACCACATTTTAAGTAGATGTAGTGTAATCTTTTGCTTTCTGAATGGATTTGACAGTTTCCAAGGCAATATAACATCTCTGTATTCCTACACATACAGAGGGCTGTATTTAAATACACTTAAACTTTTCACCTGCCTTTATACCCCAAGTTAAATTAATCCATTCTTTTCATGATGACTCGTTTGCAAATATGTTCACTTATTGGAGAATTCAATAAACAAGGAGAAAACATGCTATTCAAAAATAACACAAAAAGGTAATAACACAATTTATCCTTAAGTGGTGTAGAATTTATTATAATACATTAGGTATCAGGATTGGTGCAAACTGGGTATTGAGTATTCTGTACATTTTATGTAAATGTATTACACGATGAATTATTGATAAGCTGTTTTAACCATTATATATTTTCCAAAACCAAAACAATTCTGGAACCACAAAACCCCTCTATGGTTTCATGCCCAATCATTAAGCTCCATATTTAAAACCCGCCTGACTCTTCACCTTATTCCACATCTACTTCACATC
Organism: Hymenochirus boettgeri; assembly: GCA_019447015.1. Lineage (NCBI taxonomy): Eukaryota > Metazoa > Chordata > Amphibia > Anura > Pipidae > Hymenochirus > Hymenochirus boettgeri. The sequence goes on from CM033474.1 coordinate 281,319,296, forward strand.
TATAAAACTAATTGTAGGATGTTCATTTGATGACTATTTTCTATATATTATAAAGTGACATAAAGTCAGTAGCACTTACTCTGAGGTGTGTGTGTTGCTGCATGCCTTCAATACAGTACTTGTTTTGCTTGGGCTCTGACTATTGACCTGTCTATTTTCCCACACACCAACTTTCAAAACTGCATACAGCACACCAACTGTCAAATCATTCCAAAAGAATAGTTTATGACAGTAATGCACTTGATTGACAACTAAAATTTTACATGGTTCAGATTAGATATCTAAAGAAATAGGATTTATAGTTTCTACTAATGGGTAATTTAATAAAAAAAAAATACATTTAAAATTTCACGTTAGTACACATCCAATGCAGGCTGCTTATATTGTATTGCCTTTTTGTTCAATTGCTGCATTAAAGGATAATTCCAGCCCCAAAATAACTTAATATACTCTGAAGGATTATCCCCAAAACCCCACATGCATTGTAACCTTACCTTCCTCCGACGATTCCACATAGAGTTACAAAAACGTATAAGAACCACAATCCCTCGCCGGAAATCCCCTCCTCCTCAACTCCTGTTCTTAGATGATATTTAGCGCTCTCAGGACTCTAAGTTCTTGTAACTCAGCTTGAAACCATCGGAGGAAGGTAAGGTTACAATGCAAGTAGGGTTTTGGTGGGGTCTTTAAAGGAAAGGTTCCATAGAAAACATCATTATATAAAAATTCTTAGGTTATATGATGTATACCCAGTTATTCTATATATTTTCTTCCATTAAAAATATAATTTGAATTTATACCCCTTCCTATTCCCTGCTGTTGACATTAGTGAGATGACATTCCAGGTTCTGTAACGGTCCTTCTTCTTCCCAGAATTCACACTAACGTGGAATGTTCCTAACAGTAATTTATACTGATTGGCTGTTGGATGGGTCAAACATGCTCAGATCTCTACTGAGCAACTGAATCAACCCAGGTGCTGGGTCAAGGACAAGACCATAACAGTCTCTATTAGGGGTCCTGCAAACAGGAAATCAGTATTTCAGAAACAAAATGCTGAATGGGCAGGTTAAGGTTAGGATGTAAAATTGCTTCTCTTTTTTCTTTAAAGTATATGTATTTGCACTGAACTTCCATTTTAATATTTATTTTTGGAATTTGTATCATATTTACATCCCATAGGCGAAAGCGGGCGAAAGGGTAATGCTTCACAGCAGCAGAACCATTGAGTTAGAGCAAGTTCACTGCAGTTTGCCACTATTGTTGAGGAGCCAAGCAAGCTTTGCCCCGCTCGACATACCCCACACCATGTTGGCTTCTCCCCCTTGGAGAATGCATTGTGCAAGGGAATGTGGACGGAAGAATAACACATCACAATCACATGGTGGCTGTGGCGCAGTCTGTTATACCCAGGGGATTGGCACTGCTAAAAATAGCTGTCATTGGGGAATTTTATAAAATTCAAATTTGATAATTCGAAGATTCGAAGTTCAAAATCTAAAAAGTTTGAAAAGTCTGAGTTTGTTTTGAACTAGAAAAATCTGATTCAAACTCCGGTTCGAGTTTGAGTTCTTGTGGCCTTCACCAAGGCCATAAATACCACAATATTTTGCCTATGTGGATTTTTACAAACGAGCAGTATTTTTAATGGGCAGAGTATAATGGTATTTTACGGTGTAAATTTCAATTGATATTATATGGTCTCTGCATTCCTTTCAATCACATTGTAAAATCCAGATGGAAAGTGCAGTATTGGTGTCTATAATACTGCATTTTTATAAACAAACAAGAAAAGAGATGATCAATGCACATTCCTGGGCCCCATATATCATAATATCTATGCTAGTGCAAACAGTAAAAACATGGGGGTTTTTAGTTACAATTTTATGCATAAAAGTGAAAAGCCTTCCAACCACGTCAAGGTAACCCCAGTATGGAAGATCCTAACAATTTACCTTGGGTCATTTATCTGGGCTGACACTCCCTACTTAGTTGCATTTTCATGGGAAGACTGTCTACCTGACCTTGCATTGGTATTAAAGGCTATCGCTTCCCCCCGCCTACTGGCTTTTAAAAAGGAGGGAAGAGGCCTCTCATCCAATGCTTAGTATTCAAGGTGTAAAACCTCCATATGGAAGCTTGGTCTATCTTCCTGCAGAGAAACTCTGCCTCATTACTTAAACAGAAAGGGGGGCTGTGGGAGCTCCTATGTCAACATTATTATAACATATAGTGGAAGTGCTACTGATCTGATCTGTTTATTTTTATAAACAGGCCCCTCTGTTTCATGTCTGGATTAGCAGAGGCTGAAAACCTTTTGTTATCATTAAATTACCAAGTACTTGCCATGAGAAAGGGATGAGGCTCAAAGACCTAAACGGCTTGGTAAAAAAATAACACAATATTGAAAAACCTGGTTAAAAAAAAAAAATTCAACCTCAAAACCGTGAGAGTCTTCAGTTGTCGGACTGTTGTTTTTGAAATATATTGCAATTTAGAGGATGTTATCTTTCACTCTTCAAAATCGTTGGCATGGAAAGGCGTCCATTTAAACCTACAATAAGGGAATAACCAAACCATAAAATAAATAAATCAAAAAAACATTTGCATCAGCTATTGAAAAGCATTTACTACAAGAACATAATTAAAACGTTGGTTTGGCAAGCTGCACCGCAATTAGGAAAATTAATGTTCCACTCAAAGATGGTAATAAATGTTCTATTAAATTTATGAGTAAGGCCTTTTGGGATAATCTTCATACTCCAGTGCCTTTAGTCCTCCACTCAAAGTGTAATACTTGTCCTGCTTTATGAAGTTAATATGGTTGCATTTAATAGATTTTTTTTTTTCAGTGTGTTAGACAATTATAAGTTCCAAACTGTCAACTGGATGAGTTCCTTCCATAAAAGCCAGGCTGCATTGTTTCTGTTTTGTATCTCATCCGAGCTCATTAAAGGGCATGTCCACCCTCTTTAAAAACTTTTTACATCTTGCAGTGCATACCCTCCCACCCCCAACCGCTATATTCACACTTGCAAAATTGCTTCCAATCTCTACTAACACCTCCTCGTTTCAGCGTTGTTCTGGTCCGGCTCAACTGCCCGCCAGAATTACAAGCAGGGGGCCGGACCGGCAGCAGGGGCTGTTATTGGCTGAAGGGCAGCCAATCATAGTCGCGGCTGCCATCAATGCAAAACGGTGCTGGAACAAGAAAGGTGTAAGTAGAGATTGGAAGCGATTTTACAAGTATAAATATAGCAGTTGGGGATGGGAGGGTATGGCCTGAAAGATACAGAAAGCTTTTATAGATGGAAGACTGCCAGGTTGAGGTTGAGGCAGATACAGGCACCAGATGAATCACTGACAGCTTCTACTCCTCAGTTTCCTGAACTTTGAAGAGGCAGAACAGGAGAACCACAAGGAGCAGGGATGTAAGGTAAGGATTTTTTTTTATTGTACAGTGGGGCCAATAGTTGGTAAAATTTTAGTTTGGGGGGTGGACATGCCCTTTAAAGATCCTCATCTGTTGTTTCTTATAGAAAGAATTCCAAATGTATATAAAGCCTTAACAAAAATAGGCAAAGCTATGCAAGGTTATCCAGCTTTACTCTCTTCATCCAAGCTATTTTGTTAAAGACTGCAATGGTCTGCAATAGTCCAATTGGTTATACCACGTGGGAACAAAATATCTTGTAGCCGAACCACCTTGCAGTATTGGTATTTCGCACTACAGTCTTTATTTTACATTGCAATAGTAAAATACCGGCAGTGTACAGTAAATTTTCAATCGTGTTAAAGGCTTGGTGTCGCAATATTATGATACTGCACAATTTTAAATACTTTTCTAAATATGAGAGCAATAGCATTGTGTTTAGGAAATTTATCACAATAACTTAGCCCGCTGCAGATAGATGTATCAAGGAAAGTAGGACAATGTACCAAGAATCGCTTCGCTTTACCCTCTTTAATCCAATGTACCGACTGGATTGCAACTCTCGTTACATTGCAATTTCATCTGACTCTTTGCATGACTTGCATGACCAGGTATTTACTTTATGTAAAGAGTCATGCAAAAGAGTCACAATCGGGTTGGTACATCATTGCAGGGTTTGTGCCCCCTTCTTTTGGGAACTGACACAATTTCTTTTTGGCATGAGTGATTTAAGCCTATTGGACAAAGAGAGATCCAACAGATTGGATGATCTCTTTAAGGATGTACCTACTCATAGATATGCTAAAACGTGGTGGAACGTTAACAGTTTGTAAAAGAATTTATTTTGGGCATTGTTCCGAGGGGAATTAGAGGCCATATTCTTCCCTCTTGGGAACCTACTCCAGCCTTTAAGGACGAATGGGAACAAACACTAACTGAAAACTCCGTTCGTTTATTACATTTGCTGATTAAACACGATAAAGAGGGTCTGACACAACTCACTACTGAAATTGATGCTCTTACATCTGAACTCAAATCAGAATTAGATGATTCAACGTTTTCTAGAAAAATATTAAAATTGTCCTTACTAAAACAGAGAAAGAAATAATTAAAAACAAACAGGGTTATTCAATAAAAGTTTTTTTCGTTTAAAATGGTGCTAATTTTGCCCCAACCAATCAGATGTTAGCTTTCAAATGTTAAATAATATCTGATTGGTTGGGGAAAAATTAGCATCATTTTAAACAATAAGACCTTTTATTGAATAACCCTGATAAAGTCTAAATTGAGCAGAGATAAATTGGATTTTATACCAGGGACCCCATACAGGTGGAAACATAGAACTAATCCAAGATGCAGATCCAAGAGACCTTCTGTTGTTAATCAGGGGATACTGTCCCCCCAAAAAACAGTAGGGGGAGAGGTAGGAAGACCAAATAAAGATCTGTCTTATCCACTATACAAGAGACAGACGAGACAGCGCAACAAATAATACCTAACACTGACTTTTGTCAGGTAATTAATCTTACTAATTACAAGCTGACCCCTGCACAAATATCGGTGTTATCTAAGGGTTTATCATTTTGTCCAGTCGCATATTTTGGCAAATTTGAAGTAATTATTTCTGTTCTGCAGAAAACGCACACTTTTCTAAAATGTCTGGGGATAACACTTCCTTACCTGTACATGTTGATGGTTCTGAGACCAGGCTCTTCAGACTCTACAACAATTATTGGATATTCAATCCTGTATGCTTCCTGACCCTGACTTGGAATCTGGTGAGGTATTACTCACAACACAACATTTAAATTTAAATCTTTGTTCTGACCCTTTTTTTCAGAACATTCCAGTATCGAGGTTTTTTTACAGATGCACCTGGAAGGAATTGGAAAAAATACAGAAAAAAGAAAAAAGTTGTAATCTAACTAGTGCCAATGAACAGATTGCCCTTAGGGACCTGAGAGAACTTAAAGGTATTGTGTTCAAATCTTCTGATAAAGGGGGCAATATTGTGCTTTGGCCAGTTGAAATGTACATTTCTGAGGCTAAGAGGCAGCTTAACAATAAATTAAATTATAAACAACTACCCTCTGACCCTAATCCCATCTTTCTTAGGTCCTTAAAAAACTTTTGGATGATGCTGTGGACTCAATGGCTATCACCTCCACTGAGGCTGCCTTTATATTAACTGGTCACCCTAGAGTAGCTAGCTACCTTTTATCTTTTAGATTCATAAGAACTCCACTGCCCCTCCTGGCAGACCTATTATCTCAGGGTATGGTAGCCTCTGTGAGAATCTGTGTTCTGTGGTTGATGCTGAATTACAACCATTTGTTCAGGGTTGGATTCATACATAAGAGACACCACAGATATTATTACCAAGGTCATTAATACACCAGTGGATGACGATTGCCTTATGATTACATGTGATGTTGATTCCCTGTACAGCAAATATCAATCACGAGATTGGACTACGTGCGTGAGTTTTTTTGGATATGGGGAATCTGAGACAGCGAGCTCGCTATCATATGATTATCTTATTTTTAAAGTTTATACTCACACACAATTATTTCATATTCGATTCTGCTTTTTACTTACAGCAAAGAGGGACGGCGATGGGTGCAAAATGTGCGCCTGCGTACGCTAACCTCTTTCTGGGGTGGTGGTTGTGGTGTTCACTGAAGCTATGTCTAGATATACTGAGCATATAGACCTGTGGCTCTGCTACATAGATGATATTTTTATCTTGTGGCGGGGTCCCAGGTCGCTAGCTGATGGCTTTGAACACTAACTCTTTTAATATCTTACCTCCCACATGTCAGGGACACAAATTGATTTTCTTGACATCAAGAAAAGGATAGGATCTACCCTACAGACTATTCTATACAGGAATCCTACAGCAACCAATTTCCTTCTTCATTTTGATAGTGCACATCCTACCAGCTTGAAGAAAAGTATACCGAAGGGCCAATATCTCAGGGTTCAAAGAAACTGTAGTGATGATACCACTTTCATTCATGAGTCAAAATGTCTAACACAAAGATTTATTGATAGGGGTTACCCTAAAGACCTGCTGAATAGACATATGAATAATACAGTGAACCTGAGACAATCTGACCTGCTGATTCCGAAAAAAGAAAAGTCAGGATTCTAGCATCAGGTATATAACTACTTTTAAAGATTAGACGAGCCATTGAAAGAAATTGGCATATATTGCGTTTAGATACCTCTTTGTCTAAGTTTATTTTAGATTCTCCTCTGATCACTGCCAAACGGAACAGAAATTTGAGAGACATTCCTAAGCCCCAGTCATTTCCAGAGGGACTGTAAAACCCTAGGTAGAGGAATTGAACTCCCGGGTTCCTTCCCATGTGGATGCCGTGTCTTTTGTCCATATATGTGTAAGGATGCTTTTATCTGGAACTCTACACAGGATAGACAATATAAGGTTTATATATACTTAAATTGTAATAGCAATAATCTTATCTATGTGTTACAATGCCATTGTGAGGAATTGTATGTGGGAAAAGCCACACAAAAACTAAAAGCTAGATTGGGACAAAATTTATCAAATATTAGAAATGCAAGGAAAGATCTGCAGTCTAATAACACTATTAGTGTGGCCATGCATTTTTTGCAGATTCATGGATGCAGACCATCTGGCTTGAAGTGTTTGGGCCTTGAACAAATCAAGACCAACATTAGAGGGGGTAATGTTGAGCAAATATTTCTTAAGAGAGAGGCCATGTGGATTTACCGCCTGGGTACTCTATCACCTGGAGGCTTCAATGAAGAGCTTGATCTGTCCCAATTTATTTGAATTTCTCTAATAAATGTATCCCTAATTGTTTGCAGATGGACTATTCTCCTTTGGTATATTACACTTTTGGACAGCATTTCCTGGCTTGATGTTTTCTTTGAAAATATATTGGATTTGCTTAGGACTCCCTGGATTGGAGCATTTCTCTTGCTTAGGACTCCCTGGATTGGAGCATTTCACTTTGGAATATATTGGATCTGCTGGATTGGAATAGTTCACTCTACAAAATACAGTTGGATTTTTTTTATATATGTTCATAATATGAATACTTGCCTCTTGGATTGCTGCCATGGAGTGATGTTCTATCCTGTACATTCGTCATGAGTTCTTCTTTTCATTTGACCGATGGACCGGTACTTCTACACCACTATAATCACTCGCTTTATTGGATTTTGTTTGCCCTCCTATAACAGTTTATAGGGCTATGGACATACTTATTTTAACAGTGTGTTGACCTTATAAATACCTTTGGTTTAATAACTTCTGTCTGGATGGATTGTGTCTTCAGCATTTATTTGCATTTTGCTATGATGAATTGCACTTTTGCATTTCTCATTCTTGCCCACTGGATCCATATAACAGGCTCTCTCACTTCCCCCCAGTCCTTTGGCTTTATAAAATGAGGGAAGAGGCCATCCATCCAGGGCTTTATATTAAAGGCATAGGACCTCCCATAAAAGGGGCGTGTTGGGGGTGCCATAACCACATGGAAGTTTGACCTGGCTTCCAAATAAATACATAATTTGATATTTGATCATATAATTTGATAATATGATATTGTATGGGGCCTAGGAATTTTCATTGATTATTTTTTCTATGTTCATGGGGTTGTTTATTGCCTTTATTTGCTATGGATTGCCATTATCCCTAATTGCGCTGCTCGTGTCACGATTTCTATCTGCCCTATGATGCACTCCGGCGAGACTTTGCATACTCTTGCGATACTTTGCAGGTTTATGTGTTACACGCGGCTCATGGGCGTTCTCAAGCCATTAACAAAGCTCACTTGCAGTGAGCGAAACCAGTCTGGCAAGTTGTGCCGGCTCTCTCTTTCTCCCCCTTGGTTATGGTTTGATTCAGCCTGGTCTATCTCATCTCCATTGTGTCTGCATCATGGTTTACCCTAGACAAGCTAGATAAGTATACACTGATATAGTTGGTTGGACCTGCCACATTATGTTTACTCCAATTGCTTGTATGCCTATTATTATGCAATTACTACCTTGGGTCCATATATGACCTTTTGCTGGGTATATCTGTGCTGCACTTTATAGAGTCATAGACTTGCATTAGCTTTTTTAGCTTCTGAACTCATTTATTTGTGATATTTTGCACTTTGTACTACTATATATTTTTTGCCCATGTGAAGTTTAAATAAAGGGTTTTTACTGTTTTGTACCTTTTGAGTGCCACAGGCTCTTTCTCTTTTGCTGTGTATATCTATTTAATTTTTCCTGTTGAGCACCTTAGTTTACTCCTATGAGACAATCAGGGACATTCAATTAAAGTTCTTATCGTTTAAAATGGTGCTAATTTTGCCCTAACCAATCAGATCATATTTAACATTTGAAAGCTAACATCTGATTGGTTGGGGCAAAATTAGCACCATTTTTAACTATAAGAACTTTTATTGAATAACCCTGTTTGTTTCTAGTGCCCTAACATCCTTATTTATATCAACTGTCCCAATAATAGTCTTAAAATCATACTAACCTGTACATCGCCACAAAAGGTTAGTGTGACTTAGGCTGGGTACACATTAGGTGACTATTTGTCCCGACCGTTCGCTATGAGCAAGCGCTCAGCTGGGAAAAATGTCTGACAGTCAACAATCAGCCATAAATTACCGACACGTCCGATCGCCTGTTCATCTGATCTGGTACATGGAAGTATTGGTCGATTGGGCTGAAAAATCTGCCCATGTGTACCCAGCCTTAAAAATTAAAATTTGCAATTGCATCTCCCAAAGGTCATTCTTAGGCAAAAGATAAATATTAGATTTTTTTTACTATAAGTTTAAGATATTTTAAGATATGTTAATACTTTATGCTTATAGTATGATGAAGATTCCTTAGGTGTGTATAACTGTTTTACTTTCACGTGGTTTATATATAAACTGTAGTTCTCCCAGTACTGTGTGTTATCCTTGGAGTTTATCTCCCATGTTCCATCATTATTTTACTATCAGACATCAGGGAACTCGTTTATATAAAGAGGGATTTCTTGCAAATACATCAAGGTGGCAAAATAACCATTCACACTTAAGGTGACCATACATCAGGGCGATATTACTTACCCGACCGACCGCTCACGCGACGTTCCTGCGATCCTGCCGGAACCACCTCTCCCGATCTTATATTCGACCGACATGCGATCGCAAAATGAATGGATTTTGGCGAAACGCATGTCGGTCGATATAAGATCGGAGAGGTGGTTCCGGCAGGATCACAGGATCATCGTGTGAGCGGTCGGTCGTGTAAGTAATATCGCCCTGATGTAGGGTCACCTTAGGAACGGAAATTTAATTCCAATCGAATTTATATACAGAGCAGATGTGTATGTAATGAATGGATTCCCTTTAGACTTGGACAAAAAGACATGTTGTAAATATTTACATTTTAGATAAAATAATGATGGGAACTATTATCTATAAAGATAACCATGGCCTTAGCCAGGACAGGAATCTGATAGATTGTAGGCTGAGAAGCTACTAGAATAGAATGGGATTGTACCTCTTTATTTTTGTGTTTTATTTTCCGTGATTTCATTGATTAGATGCAGGGAAAGGTGATGTACCTTGTTAGCCAGTCAAAATGTTTATAGGGTAATCCGAAAAGGGACTGAACCTGGGCCTTGGATTTCTGGCAAACTATATAGATTAAGAACTGCCAGCACCAAGACAGAAATACAACATCTGTAGAGACATTGGGACAGTTAATTACATGGAATTCCTTTTACTTCACACGTCAGTAACTTACCGCTATTTATATCAGCCACTTTGAGCCACAGTATCTTGAACCTTATCTGTTTGTCCCTTGCAGACACCTTTATATGACTTTAACACTTTCCACACTGATATTCCTTTATTCTGGTTTGAACTATGAGCCAAATGTTGTATAAATATCAAAGAGCACCACAGCTTCCTTGTATTCAGCTTGAAAAAGGAACTAGAAAGTTCTGAAAGCTTGCTATGACTCTTAGCCAATAAAGGTGTCAGCTTTATACCACTTTTGTTATTTTTTTTTTATTTCAAAAGGGTTACCCTATAAACAATTGATTAGATGGGAACAGCAAAGGCTTGGCCAACTTCCAGCACTAATATTCATGGTAAAAAATATACTATCAGGGTTATTCAATAAAAGTTCTTATCGTTTAAAATGGTGCTAATTTTGCCACAACCAATCAGATGCTTGCTTTCAAATGTTAAAGGGCATGTCCAGCCCTTTTTTAAACTTTTCATATATTATACTTTATCATATATAGATATATAGATACCATATACTGTGCTGGTTACCAGATAGGTAGGATGTAAGGGTAGATTTATCATATATAGATATATAGATACCATATACTGTGCTGGTTACCAGATAGGTAGGATGTAAGGGTAGATTTATCATATATAGATATATAGATACCATATACTGTGCTGGTTACCCGATAGGTAGGATGTAAGGGTAGATTTAAAGCTGTTAAGGGCTAGGCCCTTATTTTTTAATTTTTTTGTAACACAGCAATCACAACAACGCATGCGATCGCCATTTTAAAATGCAATTGCATGCGGTTTCGTATCTCAAAAGAAAAAGTCGCATGTGGAAACACAGCGGAATCGCGTTTGCGGCACAGTGTAGCCGTGCCCTCATAGAGGTTTCCTGACGTAATGAGAGGGGAATAGAATTCCAGAGGATGGGAGCTACAATAGAGAAAGTTTTAAGGCGAGTGTAGTTTAGGGTTGTGTAGTGTAGCCCTGTGTATATAAATGATTTTGTGAATCCTGATTGTGTGCTGTGCTTTTTCAAATGCTAATTAACTTTATGACTGCTGGTAGTATGGACTGATTTTGGTTTCTGGAGTGGTGGTGTAGTGGTACTGATCTAGCTGCCAGGACAGGGGTGTGTTTGTATAGTTATATTAGGGTGTTCCCAGGGCCTTAATGGGTATGTCCACCCCTCAAACTAAAATTTGGTATCCTGCAGGAAATATCTATAAACCTCGACCTTGTGAGGTTAATAGCTTTCAAAGACGTCCCCAAATGTACTTACCAGCCTTAGTTCCCTCTCTGTGCACGGGAGACAAGCAGAAGGGGATCGACCGGCATCTGCTCCTGTGATTAGGCATCGGGCCATAGCCAATGACAGGAGTGGATGCCAGTCAAGCCCCTCCTGCTTGTCTTCAGTGCATGGGAAAAGGCACGGAATACAGGCAGAACACGGTGAGGGAACTAAGGCTGGTAAGTACATTTGGGGAGGTCTTTGAAAGCTATAAACCTTGCAAGGTTGAGGTTTATAGATATTTCTTGCAGGGTACCAAATTTTAGTTTAGGGGGTGGATTTACCTTTTAAAACATGGGGTGGCAACAGTGAATTATTGATTGATTGATTACAGCACATGCCCAGTGAACTGGCATTCGTGCTTAGATTGAATGCTATTCAGGGTAGGGCTAAATATTAATGTTTACACTATATAAATCCATAATAATAAAATAATAAAAGTGATGCAGTGCACGGTGTGTATCTCTAGATGAGTCTGATTAGGAATGATGCAATTCTTAAAGGGCATGTCCAGCCCTTTTTAAACTTTTCATATATTATACATATTGATCCCCCAGCCCCAACCGCCGTAATAAAATTATTAGAAAGTGCCCCGATATGTACTTACCTTCCCTCTATCCTCCGCGGCAGTCACCAGACCCTCTGCTTGCACGGAAATGCAAGCAGGGGGCGGGACCGGCAGCCGCGTCCCTGATTGGCTGAGAGGCAGCAAATCAGGGACGAGGCTGCCGGCTGCTCAGAACGCCGGAGGATAGAGGGAAGGTAAGTAACTATCGGGGCACTTTCTATGAAATCTGTTACGGCGGTTGGGGCTGGGCGATCAATATGTATAATATATAGTGGGGAGGGGAGGGGGGGGGAGGACTCTCCTGCGCATGCCTCAACCTTGTCGAGGTTGAGGCAGAGACAAGTCACAGCATCGCAACCATAAGGAGCTGGGATGTAAGGTAAGAATTTTTGTACACTACAGAGTGGGGTCAGTATGGGGTTAAATTTGAGTTTTGGGGGTGGACATGCCCTTTAAGGTTCGTACACACGTGCGATCGTGGGGGCTGACCCGCGACACACAAAGTGTACGAATGGCCAATAAAGTGCCCATACGTGACACGATTATCGGCTGAAGCAGCTATTCGTACACACAAGGTTTGTACACACTTTGTACGAACCTTTAACCTAGTCATTCACCAAGGCAATTAAAGGGCATCTATAGTGAAAAAAACACATTGCCCCTTTGCAAAATTAAATTCATGTACTCTGTGCTGCCTTAATGCTATCTATGTCAGTGACTCTGTTTAACCATGGTGTCAGATCTGTGTGCAGCATTCCCCCCTTCCCCCTCCCCTCTGTTACCTCCTCCATGTCTCAACTCCGGCTAACTGACAAGCTTATCATGTGCAGTAGGAGTTAAAAGTTCAACATCCTGTAAAACACACCCACACCATCAAAGCTACCTCTCTCCCCCTGCTAATGCTCTTATCTCTATGTTTATTACAGAGCAGGGAGGGGGGATCACGTCACAGGGATTTGATTGACAGTCCAAGTAGGAGTAGAGGAATGTAAAAGGATTGTACGAAAGGTAATGCTGACTTATGTTCAAGTCTTTTATATTTCAATTGCCTTGGTAGATGAAATGATAGCTGATTTAAATAAATTGATCATGAAAAATAACTATTTTAAAAAGCATTTGCAGGGAAAGGTGGTGTACCATGTTAGCCAGTCAAAATGTTTACAGGGTTACCCTTCTGAAATAAAAAAAAATAACAAAAATGGTATAAAGGTGATACCTTTATGGGCTAACTAAGATAATCATAGCAAGCTTTCAGAACATTCTAGTTCCTTTATCCAACTTAATCAGCTTGAAAAAGGAAAATTATCAAAAGCATTGTGTTCATTTCCACCCAAATAATAAACATTTACAAGGAGTTCAATAAAAGTTCTTATTGTTTAAAATGGTGCAAATTGGTGCTAACAACCAATCAGATCTTATTTAACATTTGAAAGCTAGCATCTGATTGGATTGGGGAAAAATCAGCACCATTTTAAACAATAACTTTTATTAAATAACCCTGTAAGTTTATAAGATAAACTTGAATTAACGTAGTTGCACTATAAAGCAAAGGCTCAGTCATAAATAATGTCCATATACTTGGAATTAGATTACTTTAAAATCAGAGAGAGGTCTACAATGTAATTACATAAAGTATATTGAAAATCATTTGTACAAACGTCGTTACTGTCTGAAATGCACACCACATATGAATAAAACTGCATTAACACCCTGAACAGCTCTGATAAGTCATTTCCAGGGACACTGACATCATTAGGGCATTCCCGGATTTATACGAACACTTCTTGCATCAAAAGGTTATCTGCCGTCTGCAATAATATTCTGAAATGGTTTAAAAAGATAATTATTTTGTAAGAGGGTATAGAGTATAAAGGACAAAAGCACATATTGCTGGTACAGATTTGCAATTGTGCACACGACTATTATCCAATAATTGGCTGACCAAATGGCTGTACCAGATAATAATCGCACATCTGTGGCTGCTCATTTAGGCATCGTAAGTTGATCCTCTGGGCCGCACCACTAACAAGGCCTGACCAAATGGCCATACACATATGGTTATAGTGTGGAACACTCACACGCCAGTTATGTGCAAAATTGCACCCCTGTACTAACCTTTTGCCTTATAATACAGACCTAATATAGGTTAGGGAATCAGAGGATATACATGGGTCAATTACAGCTCTTAAATTTGTGGTTTGGAACACTACTGCTGTTAAGCTTTAGGCTAAAGATTCGTACACACATGCAATTGCGGATCCCGACCTGTGACGCACGATGTGTACGAACGATTGTTTCAGGCGATAATTGGCCCGTGTATGGGCCCTTTATCGGCCAAAAAGGCCGGTCGTTCGGACATCCACCCGGTCGGTCGTGCAATTATCCCCGACCGAATGGCCGATAAAGAGCCCATACACAAGGCTTTATTTGGAATCCTTGCACCACGTCATGTTTCGGATATCAGGTACCCCTCTGAAATGTGAGAGAAAGGGTACACTTGAGAAATGGTACCGGATACCTGATACAGGTCATGGTATTACAAATAAAGCCTTCACAGCACAGGCTGTATTGTGTGTCTTATTCTGCCACCTTTACCTTCAGTATATTACACTTAAATTTGATATGTTTATTATAATTAAGTTGGTACAAAGAAATATTTTGGGGTGAACAATTGTGTGGGCTATTAAGAGGCCGCACAGTTGTCACAGATTTATTGATGGGTCGGAATCAACCATTTTTGTATAGAGAAAGAAAAAAACAAAAAAACTGTAAAAAACCCCCAAAACAAATAAAAACTAGAATGGGAACGTTTAAAGGGTATGTCCCGGCAGCCGCGTCCCTGATTGGCTGAGAGGCAGCCAATCAGGGACGCGGCTGCCGGCTGCTCAGAACGCCGGAGGATAGAGGGAAGGTAAGTAACTATCGGGGCACTTTCTATGAAATCTGTTACGGCGGTTGGGACTGGGGGATCAATATATATAATATATCATGGGGAATTTACACTAGGGGGAGGGAGAAGAAAATGGGAGGGAGGGGGGGGGAGGACTCTCCTGCGCATGACTCAACCTTGTCGAGGTTGAGGCTGAGACAGGCGCAGGATGAGTCACTGGGGGCTTCTACACTACAATTTTCCTGGCTTTGGAGGGGCACAGCATGGCAACCATAAGGAGCTGGGATGTAAGGTAATGATTTTTGTACACTACAGAGTGTGGCCAGTATGGGGTTAAATGTGAGTTTTGGGGGTGGACATGCCCTTTATATAAGATCTGATTGGTTGGGGCAAAATTAGCACCATTTTAACCAATAAGAACTTTTATTGAATCTCCCTGTATGTGTCACATTAATTGTTAACACAAAATGAAGGAGATATAAAGATAGGGTATACAAAATTTAAAGTGTAACTGTGGTCGATATACAAGGGACCTTTTTTTTTGAGGGGGGGAGGGTATCTTCTTACACAGCACATCAAAAGACTGTCACACACTTCCTTATTTATCTTGACTGTCTGAGTGTAATTTACAAGCCTATAACTTAAGACCCAGAGAAGCTAGAGACATCATCCTATGCTTGTTTGAAGTTATACGAGTATGTAGACCAGTTACCCTATAATAACACATTACATCATCATGTTGTCGACACTTGTTTATTATTATTATTAGGGGTTCAGTCGCTTAAAGGGTATGTCCACCCTTCCAAAAATGTTTTGATATAATATTCCCCCTGTCCCCCCAGCCCCAACCCCTATATTTTTATTATTAGAAAGTGCCCCAAACATTACTTACCTTCCTTCTTTCCTCCGCCGCACTGCCAGGCACTCTGCTTGTGAGAAAATGCAAGAAGAGGTTCGGGACCAGCAGTGGCATCTGTGATTGGCTGAGCAGCAGCCAATCACTGACGTGGCTGCAGGGAGTTCAGTGCGGCGGAGGAAAGAGGGAAGGTAAGTAATGTTTGGGGCACTTTCTAATAATAAAAATATAGCGGTTGGGGCTGGGGGGACAGGGGGAATATTATATAAAAAGCATTTTACGCTAGGGGGAGGGAATCCTAATTGGGAGGGAGAGGGAGGGGGAGAAGGGCTGCAGTGCGCATGCCAAACTTCTCCCGGAGGCGAGACAGGAGGCAGAGTCCTATATGGACTCTGCTATCCTCCTGGTGGGCAGTTTTTGGGACTTTGGGTGGGGGGACTACAGGAGAACCATATGGAGCTGGGATGTGAGGTAAGGATTTTATTACACTACATGATGGGGCCATTACTGGGGGGGATTATAGTTTGGGGGGTGGACATGCCCTTTAAGCAAAACTGCACTACAGGCAATCCTGTCCACCCCTCTGATACCAGCAGGATCCATGTGTTCTAACCCAAGTCAACCATAGATAGATAGATAGATAGATAGATAGATAGATAGATAGATAGATAGATAGATAGATAGATAGATAGATAGATAGATAGATAGATAGGTAGGTAGGTAGATAGATAGATAGATAGATAGATAGATAGATAGATAGATTGATAGATAGATAGATAGATAGATAGATAGATAGATAGATAGATAGATAGATAGGTAGGTAGATAGATAGATAGATAGATAGATAGATAGATGATAGATGGATGGATGGACGGACGGACGGACGGACGGACGGACGGACGGACGGACAGACAGACAGACAGACAGGTAGGTAGGTAGGTAGATAGATAGATAGATAGATAGATAGATAAGACACCAAATTTTGTTTCTCCAGTTTTTGGGTTAGGGTTGCAGATTCTAGAGATTCTATTATTATAGGTTATTGTACTACATTATAAGAGAATGTAATTAAAGAAATCATTCAGACTCTAAGACAAAGGATGTAAAACTCCATCACATCAGCTCAACCGACCTTGAAAAACCCCCACACAATCATGTCCCAATGTGCAGACATTTCCCTGCACCTGGTAAGCATTACGCGGTCTCATACCCTAGAAATCTCATTTAGCAGTTGTTATTTACTGAGTATTTTTTGATCATTTTATGATAAGGTTATTGTGATCTGACTTGTAGATCTAAATACCAAGTTTTTCTCTTCTTCCTGTGAAGTATCTGGTTAGAGAAATGATTATTCGGGATGATGTATATTGTGCTATTAGTTATACTAAACTGCAAATGGGGAGCCATGAAAATTAATTGTTTCGCTTCTTTTTAAGAGCTGAATATTTACCACGTTATTTCCCCGGCAAGTAATGAGAAGATGTCAAGCACCTCGAAGAATAAATAAATAAGGACAGGGAGGCGAGCAGCACAGACAGACATTAACACGCTAGTTCACGCAGAAAAAATATGACACTTGAAAAAGACGGACGGATCCAATGGCCTTAAAATAACTCTGCCAAATCAAACCTGATGAAGGTCATAGAAAGGGGGAATGCGAGGCAAGGTAATATTTACAGATGAGAAACAGAAAAAAAAACCTCTCGCTTATCTGGTCAGCCAAATTGCACTGGATAGCAAAAATACAAAAGAGATAAACAGAAGGATTGGAAAAGAAAATCAATAGATTCTGCCAGCTGCCAGAGATCTGATGCAGTAGAGTGATCCATCTAGAAGCTAAATTGAAAGTACAATACAACTGTGCCTTGTTAACATTTCTTTGGAAGCCCCAGGAGTGGCAGGAAGAGGAATTAGAGGGATACAAGTGGATATTTAAAGATATAAGATGGACACAGACTGGATGATAATGCCTTTATTCAACTGTTGTGGAGTTATTTAGGTCTTGGAAATATTCTACAAGGAATACAATTTTATACATAATAAATAGATTCAATGGCTCAAACCAGAACGCCTGTAACAGTGTTTATTGGAAACCTGTTAAAAATATGTGAGTAAGCATGAAGATTATACTCTTCTTCTTTCCCACATAAGTAGTACCCAGGGTAAAGACCTAAACCACAGAAAGCAAACAGAACTTTAATATTTAACTTTGTGTGCCTGCATTGCCCCACTTCCTGGTTCGGGCAAAACAGTGGGTGGGTCGAGGCAGGCACGGGAACGTAAGTATTAAAGCTCCGTTTGTTATATCTTCAGGCGAAGGCTCATATGAGACCTCCTCTGGACGCGGAGTCTAAGCACCTGGTCTTCACCAGAGCCTCTGATGATGAGGATGTTTTGCTGCAAGCAGGCACCAGGTTGTGGCTCCAGAAGAAAGACCCACAAAGAACAATTCCACAATATAGAGGAACAGGAGATGAACAAGACAAGAAGAGGCAGCTGATATGGAAAACCAAGAGTAGAACTGGAGACAGGAGCAGCTGATAGATATGGAGACCAGAGGCAGACTGGATGCCGGAGCAGCTGGTCAATATGGAGACCAAAAGCAAACTGGAGGCAGGAGCAGCTGGTGGATATGGAGACCAAAAACAAACTGGAACCAGAAGCTGATGGTGGATATGGAGACCAAAGGCAAACTGGAAGCAGGAGCAAGGGAGGTAAGAGGAACACAAAAGACTGAGAACTGGAACAAGAAATAGCCCTAAGCAAGGCACAGAGGCACTCAAAGGAGCTACAAACAACAAAGGAACAAACAAACTCTGAACTGGCAGCAAGAGCCAGGCAGCCAGGAGGAGTCTAAATAGGAAGGGGAGTGTCATCAGTAATCAGACTGCGCCCCGGCGTGCACGTGTGGAGCCTGCCCCTGGCCAGAGAAGCAAAACCGGGAAACACGGTGCGAGCGCATCCCTGCGTCACCAGGAGCCGGCTAGCCTAGGACTATGGGTTTTTGACACCTGAAACAACATTTTAATGCCTCCTATCAGCAGATGGGGGGCAGCACGTGAAGGGGGCGTGGAACATAGGGTATGGTTTCGATTTTAAGTTTTGAGCTTTGCAAATATCAAATTCTGTCGTATCCACATTTTTTTTTAAATTGCCAGTTCCAAATCAATACCAGGAATGTTTCCAAATCAGGACTCATCACTCATCAGGCAGAAGAAGTTTATGTTCCATTAAAGATAGTAACGGATGTGTTAGCTCAGAACAACAGAAATTATGGACGATATTTTGACATAATTGACAAAATATTTGATGCGGGCAGTCAACCTGGCAAACAATTTTATTCATGTGCACCAGCCCATAGGTTGGAGTGTGGTTGGTTCAAGCTTTGTACTATGTTTATTTACTGTAGGCTGGAAAGGTGGTGGTCGTAGAAGAATCAGTTTGGAGCAGGAAGTATATACAGTACAGTATTCATAGTATTATGCTGTATATCAGCAATGTGACCCACCACACAGCCTGACATGAGACTAGGGAGAAGTAGTCTCCTGACATGGTGAGTCAAAATTTTGGTTATGAAAGACAGCAATAGGTAAGCCACTGACACAATTAATTATTGCAATGGGAAAAGGAACAGTAACAGTATAGGCTGGCCTACAATACTTTATGCCATATTGAGTCCAAAAAGGAACAGTGAAATTAATAAAGTTAATAAAGTTACACAGTCCATTGTGCTAATTAATTGTTGTTTGGAGAAGGACCCCCATGTTCTGAATATTAATGTTTATTTATAAGGGCATTTCCACCCTCAGAATCAAAGTTTACCCAGATATGAAGAACCCCCACACCCACCTCAATTATTACCATTCTAACATTATTTACACAGCACAATCCCTCACCTTGGCTCTGCTTTCTCCTCCGCACCTAGAAGTCCATCTTGGCTATAACCCTTACTTCATGGCCAAGCTGCAGAGGAGACGTCTACAGCAGCAGGAGAGGTGTCTTCCAGCCAGTGAGGGATCAGGATTTGTAAGTAATGTTAAAAGCTTCATTGGTAAAGGTTAGTATAGTAAAAAGTGGATAGGATGGGGGGTTGTCATTCTGAGAGTGGACATGGTCTGTTCTTTGCCTTCAGGTTATATGAAAATTGGCTGCTCAGTGGAAGCAAAATGTGCAGGGCCCATTGTCAGGAAGCTATGATAATCTTCATGCCTCTGGCTTGTATCACAATTCAAGCAAGGAAAAAAGTAGAGGAGCACACTACTATGGTGAATGCTTCTTTAATTGGTGCAAACAACAACATACAACGTTTCGGGACTTAGGGGCCTAGAGTCCCGAAACGTTGTATTTTGTTTTTGCACCAAAAAGAAGCATTCACCATAGTGTGTGCTCCTCTACTTTTTCCCTTGCTTGGATGTTGAAGCCCTGGAGGTAGGGTGCTGAGAGGATTGCACCTACCATATTTGTCTGGCCAAGGAGCCAACAGCGGTGTGCCATGTGCATTCTTGGAACTTGTATTACGATTCCATTTAATAATCTTTTGTTTTTTTCCTATATTACAAACATTGATGGATTATGTCTAGTACAGAATTCATTCATAGTCTCACCTGTCCACCTTACTGCTGGTGAAACATGCATATACGAGGAGATGTCCCCAGGTAACCCATAATCAAATGATGCAAAAAACTTCATTGGGGAGCAGGAAGGAAGTCAAACAAACCAGGTCAGGAAAGCTGCTTGGTCACATGTTTATTGATGGCTCACTGCAGTATGACCCAATCATCTGGGACATTGGCTATATTGTACTGGGATCATTTCCATTTCATAGGTGACAATAGTCTTTGGAGATCACCAGCCATAACACTTTTCCATTTTTGCCTATATAAATGCAAACATACATGTGACTTCCAAGTTCTAATTTAGGGTTGGGTACACACCATATAATTTTTTAGATGGACTGACTTATATTACCATGGTTTATTTGCAGGTGGCAGCGACAGTTCTCGGTATGCCGGAAAATCTCCATAGGAGACTGCACGAATCACCACAGAGAACTGTCAGCTGCAGTTACCAAAGTAATTTGTCCCCCCTGACTGTTTGCTAGTGGTGAATACTCGGCCGGAAAGGGTTACCAGCCTAAATGCTCACCCACTTTTACACCAATAGACTCAATTGATAGAGTAGGCTTGCATTTGTTTTTGCACTGCAAATAGAAATGAGGGGGAATTGCTTTTACCCAAAAAGGAACTATTGATCTATAGGATTTTAGTTCTCCTTTAATTAACCCATACAGTATGCATACCGTAAATGTTATCCTCATGACACACATCCACTTCTGCCCACCATTATATCGATTTCTATCACATCCAATTTCCATTATAACCTTTTCTATTCCAACGTGTTCTTTTATTTAACACTCTCAACATACCAAATCCGTAGCTCATTATCTTGCTCCAGCAATGCAAGTCAATTTACATTTTTCTCAGGCAAGGTATTATATCACGTGTGTGCTTTGTAATTAACAATTAATTATGGAGATGATTGTTATATTAAAAGATTTCTGATGGCAGAATTATATAATGATTTGGAAATAAAAGAACGAGCAACTACTGTAAAAGCAAAAGTAATACTAAGTTCCATCAGAACCATTTGGAACTTTTGGCTCTCGGATTTTCTAAAATTACCGAAAATACGTTGCTACGTTCAAGGGTTACCGAGGCTACTTTCAAGGGATACTGAATATACAAGGCTACTTTCAAGGGATACTGAATATACAAGGCTACTTTCAAGGGATACTGAATATACGAGGCTACTTTCCAGGGATACTGAATATACAAGGCTACTTTCCAGGGATACTGAATATACGAGGCTACTTTCAAAGGATACTGAATATACAAGGCTACTTTCCAGGGATACTGAATATACGAGGCTACTTTCCAGGGATACTGAATATACAAGGCTACTTTCCAGGGATACTGAATATACGAGGCTACTTTCAAGGGATACTGGATATACAAGGCTACTTTCCAGGGATACTGAATATACGAGGCTACATTAGAGGGTTACTGAATATACAAGGCTACTTTAGAGGGTTACTGAATATACGAGGCTACTTTAGAGGGTTACTGAATATACAAGGCGTACTTAGAGGGTAACTGAATATACAAGGCTACTTTCAAGGGATACTGAATATACAAGGCTACTTTCAGGGATTTGGATATACAAGGCTTCTTTCAAGGGATACTGGATATACAAGGCTACTTTCAAGGGATACTGGATATACAAGGCTACTTTCAAGGGATACTGAATATACAAGGCTACTTTAGAGGGTTACTGAATATACAAGGCTACTTTAGAGGGTAACTGAATATACAAGGCTACTTTCAAGGGATACTGGATATACAAGGCTACTTTCAAGGGATACTGAATATACAAGGCTACTTTAGAGGTTACTGAATACAAGGCTACTTTCAAGGGATTACTGAATATACAAGGCTACTTTAGAGGGTTACTGAATATACAAGGCTACTTTCAAGGGATACTGAATATACCAGGCTACTTTCAAGGGATACTGGATATACAAGGCTACTTTCAAGGGTACTGAATATACAAGGCTACTTTAGAGGGTTACTGAATATACAAGGCTACTTTCAAGGGATACTGAATATACAAGGCTACTTTCAAGGGATACGGATATACAAGGCTACTTTCAGGGATACTGAATATACGAGGCACATTAGAGGGTACTGATATATACAAGGCTACTTTAGGGGTTACTGATATACGAGGCTACTTAGAGGGTACTGAATATACAAGGTACTTTGAGGGTTACTGAATTACAAGGCTACTTAGAGGGTTACTGAATATATACAGGATACTTTAGAGGGGGACTGAATTACAGGCTACTTTAGAGGGTTACTGAATATTACAAGGACTTTAGAGGGTTACTGAATATACAAGGCTACTTTCAAGGGATTACGAATATACGAGGCTACATTAGAGGGTATGAATACAGGCCTTAGAGGGTTACTGAATATACGAGGCTACTTTAGAGGGTTACGAATATCAAGGCTACTTTAGAGGGTATACTGAATATACAAGGCTACTTTCAAGGGATTACTGAATATACAAGGCTACTTTCAAGGGGATACGGATATACAAGGCTACTTTCAAGGGATACTGGATATACAAGGCTACTTTCAAGGGATACTGGATATACAAGGCTACTTTCAAGGGATACTGAATATACAAGGCTACTTTAGAGGGTTACTGAATATTCAAGGCTACGTTTGAGGGTTACTGAATATACGAGGCTACTTTAGAGGGTTACTGAATATACAAGGCTACTTTAGAGGGTTACTGAATATACAAGGCTACGTTAGAGGGTTACTGAATATACAAGGCTACTTTAGAGGGTTACT